>JALGQZ010000003.1:41681184-42243684 GCA_023105745.1 Austropuccinia psidii
AGTCAGATGGAGTGTTTATGCCTTGTCTGGGCCTTAGAAAAACACAATTACTTCCTAGAAGGATGTGTTTTTGAATTAATAACAGATTTTACCACTGTTAAATAACTTTTAAACATGAAAAAACCCAACAGGCATATGCTCAGATGTAAAATAGCCATACAGGAGTATAGAGGTTATATGACTATTGTGCACTGTCAGGATGAAACTATGATAAAGGTGTAAAAATAGAGTAATTACAGCTTTAACTATGTTTGTGACACAGAAAAAAGGTTTAGAATAAAGATTTTAAAGATAATGAGGGTATTTAATAAAAATAAAAGGGCTTTACTATCAAGAGATAGTGGTGGTGAGCGCTGCTGAAAGCCCTGGGTGCAGTCTTACCAGTTGGATTACTATAATAAGAACTAAAATACTAACATTTATATTATAACCTGATTATTTTCCAAGAGTAAAACTGTTTATGACATTTTACTACGTAGTAATTCAACAGCAGGATGAGGAATGCTTTTCTGGCTGTGAAAAGCCTCCTTTTTATTCTGAAATGGGGTGAAAAGGTGGCTACTCCTTTCCACATAGAGGAAGTGAAGATTTTTCACTCTCTAGGACAGCCTTGTGGTTTACAAAAGGCCTGTATAGCCTTTATTGGGCTGAGATGTGGTTTTGAAACCACATCTGGGCTTTTTTCACCAATACAGGGTGAAAATTTTCATCTGGGGACCACAAAGCCTGATTCTGACGTGTATGACGCGTAGAATGCTGTACAGAACCTGTGTGGGACCCCAGTATTGAATGAACTATGAGGTATTGAAGTCAAAACAAGCTTCTTCATCAGTTTGACACCTCATAATCATGGCTATGAGATATTATCCCATGGTAAGGCTCTATTGGTAAAAATGTGGGATTTTGACCTTAAAACAGCTATAGCTTTGTCAGTTATTGAGATATCAACCTCAAAATTGAATCTGTGTGTATTCCTGTATGTGTTCTACAAAATTGTACCTTATTTGGTATGCTTATCATTAAATATGACAAAGTTATCCCATGTACAGGTTTTTTGTACATGTGCATGTTTTTAGGCAAAAGCTGTATTGGGCTTATTTGCCCTATAGCTTTTGTTCTAGTGGGGATATAGAAGAATGGATGAGACAAGAAGATAGCCCTGATGGTACTCTTTCCAAAAAGACCCCACTTTAGGTATCTCACACTAAAACTGTAGAAGTTAGATGAGAGGTTAATGTTTTATTCACCCTTATTTGGCCTGATTTTGGCCATAACTTCTGTAATACTGGTGCTAGCTGACTTTGGATGGTACCATTGGGTAGCACTGACTTAGAGCTTCATTTGTAATACCCATTTGATGGGGTTAGGCCTCTTACTCTGTACCTCAGATGCGAGGTGAAAATTAAGGTTTATGCTCAGCAATAACTTTGTTATTCTTTGTCCTATGATGATGGGACTTGTATATTTGGAAAGGGGTGAGTTTCCTCCTTCTTTTCATAGCTTTTGAGCTGATTTGGCTCAGCTCCATGTTTTGGTGGTATTTTCGCTATGCCATTGGTTTATGGTATTTGGCTGTCATGCTTGTGCTCTGGTTTGGAGTCACAGGCTGACATACACAAAGATACCAACATTCATAAAAATGCAGATTTACTGAGAAGATGGCCATTCCAAAATAATATTGATAATTCTGCTTATTTTCCAGAAGAAGCTCCCCCACAGATCCCAATAGAAGGAATCAGTGTTACAGATATAAACACAAAATTCTTTCAGGAAATAAGAAACAGCTATAATCAAGAGAAGAATTGTAGGATACTATGCCAATTGATTACTAAAGACTGTAAATACAACCATTTGATAGATGCTTTAGATGGAATATCAATGAAACCATATGATGAAGGAAGATTACACTTACTGGATAATATAAGTTACCACAGAATTAAACTTACATGTGCAATGACAGTTGTGTATAGGTCGTTAATAAATCTTGTACTTAAAGAATGCCATTATAGCCCCTTCTCAGGACATCTGTCTGAGGAAAGGACAAAAGAAAAGATAAAGACATGTACAGTGTGCTACAGGAAACACCCAAATGCTGTAGATAAATTCTCAACCACTGAGCCTGCGCGCCCCAGGGTTTTCTCACTCTCTTTTTTTTGCTTCTGTTTCTAATCATGCTACTAATCTCTTCAACATCTTTTCCATCATTTTGAATTCTATTCACTCGGAAATTATTATTTCAACCTTGAAATCAACTCCATTTGTTTTGCTTATTGTTGATGATGATGATCACTCAAGGTAAGTTATTTCCTCTTTTCCAGATTCTTGGCTTACATTTCAGTGAAATGTTGACCATCATTTTTTTAAAGGCATATGAATTTCTTATATAACATTGGCAATGATGTCTTCAAAGATCATTGCAATTTGTTGCTCAAGATGCTGTATAGTTTATCTCAATCATTGTAAGTTTTTAATAGTTAAAATAGTCAATCAAACTGATTTTTTTAATTTATGATTAGTAGGATTCCTCATCTAGATGAAGGAACTCGTGGACAGATTGTGGGGTTATGTGAAGCAGGCTTCTCAATTTGCGCAATTAGTCAAAAGATCAACATTGCAACCACAACAATACACAATACAATTAAAAAATACATAGAACAACAAACTTTTAAAACCTTACCTATGCCTTGACATCCTCAAAAACTCAATGACCAAGACAAATTCCAGCTTTTGAGAGCCGTAAACCAACACCCATGCGAAAAGCTTGCAAACATTACAAAGATGATTACAGCTAAGGTAAGCATCAGAACGGTTTGTAAAGACACACATGAACTAGGCAAAAATTCACATATAGCAGTGGAGAAACCTTACCTTACTGAAAACCACATGGCTCATTGACTTTGATTCTCCAGGGACCATCAACATTGGACGGTCAATGATTGGCAAGCAGTTATTTGGACTGATGAATTGGTTTTTGAATTGGGACATAAATCTATGAAAACAAGAGTGTGGTGATTACCAAATGAGAAATATAATATTGCTTTCATGCAGGTTAACCATTGCTTGGGTCGTTGGAGCGTTATGATATGGGGTGCATTTTGTGGACAATTCCAATCTAACTTGATAATACCGCCAACAAAA
The DNA here is from genome assembly GCA_023105745.1 of Austropuccinia psidii. Lineage (NCBI taxonomy): Eukaryota > Fungi > Basidiomycota > Pucciniomycetes > Pucciniales > Sphaerophragmiaceae > Austropuccinia > Austropuccinia psidii. The sequence goes on from JALGQZ010000003.1 coordinate 41,684,323, forward strand.
CAATAAACAGTGCAAAATTTTTCTGATAATGTTTACCTACCAGGATTGATACCTTTCATTGAAGAACTTGGGCTTTATGAATGAGAAAACCTCATCCTCATGGAGGATGGGGCACTGATCAATTCAGCTTGAATCAGCACTGAATAGTGAGCAAACAATAACATTCAAAAGCTCATTCGGCCAGCCAACTCACCCAATCTCAACCCCATCGAGAACCTCTGGTTCAAGATGAAGTATACAGTTACTACTCTTTACAATCCAATAACCATGGACAAACTCCAAGAAGATATTTGTATGGCCTGGGATTTAATCCCAGTGTCTCATCTGGATGCACTGTTTGCCTCCATGCGACATAGGATGCAAGCAGTCATCCATAACAATGGGGCTCCAGTGTGATGGTAGGAGCAGCGAAATTCCTTATTTTTCATATAAAAAAATTTATTATTGAATTAAACAAGATTATTATTTTTTGTTATGAATTATCTAGCTTATTATTAACATGAAATACAGATTTATTATTGCAATGCTACTTAAACATTAAAAAACTGTGAGAAAAAAACTGAGAGCAAAAAATTGTGCAAAAAAAAATAAACACAAAAAAACTGTGCCCCAAGAAAGTGTTTGGATCTTTCTTTGAGGGCACTTTATATGGTAGCCAATGTGGCAGATTATTACAAAACCTGAGAAAGATGTCAAAAGGCAAAGAAATCCACTGGAAAAGTGTAAGGTTTAACTATGAAACAATAAGTAAAAATTACTAATATTTTACTTATTGTACTATGAATGTCCTTATAATTGAAATAAATAAGATAAAAATAATTATAATAATAAATAATTATTATAATTATGGCTTAAAAATGATTATATTATTAATAAAATATAATAATATAATTTATATTATAAAATATACTATAATAAAATAAATATATTAATATAAAATAATTAATATATTAAAAGGCACTTTATTATTGTTACAAAAAAATAATAAAGGGGTAAAAAATTGTTTTTTATTAATAAAAAACAATTAATAACAATAATATTACCAATATTAAAGTTATAAATCAATATAAATACTATTTATATTAATTAAAGAATTATTAAAATAATAATAAAGAGAAAATTATTATAATAAGAGAAAATAACTTACTTTTAACACTTAATATAATAATTTTGAAATAGTTTATGCCCAAAAGTATAAATACAACCTTTTCAGATTGTGTTTACAATAAAAAATAAAGAAAAACTACTAATATTCTTGATTTTTACGTGGAAATGAGTTTTTAGAGAGATTTTTAACAAAAACAATTTAAATAAATGATTTAATCACGTCAAAATAGATGATTACAACAAGGTGGTCTTTGGTCTTTAATAATATAATAGTTTTATATATAAAGAATAAAAAAATTACCTTTGATTTAATTGATTTAATGTTTTTGATGTGTCTGAGGGGAAAATAAAGTAAAAAGAGCTCTATTTATAGTAAATACCTCCCTCCTAGAGTCCAACAGGCTTCTAGAAGGCGTGTACTGATCATATCCACTGGAATTGATCAATATTTTAAGGTTTGGAGATGATTACATCATGATCAAACCATATTGCATCATTATTACACCATTATTTAGAGTTATCACTATAACTCTAAAGTTGATGACATCAGAGGCTTGGCAGAACCCCAAATTTCGTGGATTCTATTATTTTCAATCATAAACTAATAGTATTCACCAATTTCATCACTCATATGACTGTTAAACTTAATTTAAGGTTACAGTAGGTGATCATAACTGCCCAATTTAAGCTCAAACTTTGATCTTTAATAACTTTTAAGTTTTACACGCTACAGAAATTCAGAGAGTTAATTATGATAGCCTGACATAACCTTATTATTCTGCCAAGAGCTTTTCATTACATGATCAAAACTCTAATTTTGATGATTTTTCTTGTAACTCATCTTTTCTGTCAAAATTCAATATTTTAAACTTCAAATCATGATTTCAGGGGGTTATACCCTGAATTAAATAATAAAAACTACATCATTCTTCACGAATGAACTAGTAGAATCCAACTGTGTGCTTTATTTTAAGTTTGGACCACTTTCACAACAAAGTGGTCAACAGCTCTGTTGATTTTTATCAATATTTGATCATAGGTTTTAACCTTGTTTATAAATTGTAAAATAAAGTTCATATCTGTGTTCTTACAGTAATTACGTGGTAACTTTCTTTCTGGTTCATCACTCTATCTTGTATAGTTTAAGAGATATTAGCTATGATCCTTGAATATATGCATTGACCAAAAAAGTGCATATATTCAGGTTAATTCCTTAAGTATTAGCTTTGGAAATTAGCTCATTAATTGTTTTATGTGTGAATCTTCATGGGGAATTTAATGGTACAATTTATTTCACATGTTGTTTCATTTGTCTTTGAAATAAACAAGGATTTATGGTTTTTATAAGGTATTATTCCTTATAACTCATTAAATATTGACTTTACAGATATGCCATAAAAATGGTATATGTGTATTTTACCATGGGGAATCCAATGGTATAATTATTTCACATGTTGACTCATTGGCTTTTAAGTTAAACCAATTTTTGTACCAATTTATGGTATTTTTGAATTTTTGAAGTAATTAATTTTAATGTATAATTATTCTAAGTACTTTTAGTATAATTATCTTAAAGTTATAATTATTCTGAGTCTTTCTTGTGACCTTATTGGGTATGTTGTCATATCTCAAAGGCTCACATTCCCTACCACCAAAAAAGATTGTACCACAATGTGATATGTGTAATTAGGCTATCATCCACTGTCCTACCTCTTCAATAGACTTTGTTAGTCTTGAAGCTCAATAATGCTTAACTTTTCTATTTTTCAGGCTTCCTTCCATGTCTGAACCTTCTTAGTAGTCTATCAGCATTTGTTATATCTTTCTCAAGTAGCCATTCATCTTCTTGAGTTGAATTTCTATACCTTACAAGGTATTCCCTTTCTTTTTTGTTTCTTGTCTTTCTTTCTTTAAGGACTTTTACTATTTTCTTTTCCTCTCCTTCTTCCAAGGGGGGAATTTCAAGTGGGGGTTTATTTCTTAGTGGAAATAACTCCTTGTCACTTGAGCTGTAAGGTTTTATTAGACTTACAGGGAAAGTTGGGTGTTTGTTCATTAGTTCACCTGTGAGTTCCAATTGCACAGCATTGGGTCCATGAAGTGCCTTTATCATAAATGGTCCTGAAAAGGAATCTTTCAATTTCTTTGGGCCTTTTATGTTATTGAAATTAAGGGTTGATACTAGAACCAAGTCTCCTATTTTGAAATCAGGTGGCTTATGACTTTTATCCCATCTTTCTTTTGCATATTTGAAAGAATCTTGCACACATCTGTTTGCATGGTGTCTTGCCTTCTCAAGAATTATTTTAAAGCTGCTTGCTGTTGGGTGTATATCCACTAAGTCCTTTTTGAGGGTATCATAAGGAAGTCTTGGATTCCAACCTTTTTCTAGCATTGCTGGTGTTTTTCCAGTAGAAGAATGGATTGATGTTTTATATGCCAGCTCCAGTGCTGGTATTAGTGTACACCAATCATGGGTAAAGCCATCAGAATCTTTGAATTCTAGCCCATAAGCACAGAATCTTCTGAGCATGTCCTCTAAGGTCTGTATCATTCTTTCTGCTAAACCATCAGTTTGAGGATGATAAGCTGTTGAGAATGATAACTTTGTCCCAAACAAGTTATGGAGGTTTGTCCACAATGCTGAAGTGAACTTTGGGTCTCTGTCACTTATAATATTTTGGAATAAGCCTGTGTGGCTAATGACTTTATTCCATATCATTATGGCTGTGTCCATAGCTGTGTCATCTTTGTGACATGGTAAGAACATAGGAGTTTGACGGTATGTTTCCATAGCTGTGTCATCCTTGTGACGTGGTAAGAACATTGGAGCTTTGCTGTATCTGTCAACTAATACTAGGCATGCATTATAACTTCTGTCTCCTCCTGGAGGTAAGGCTGTTACCCAATCCATGTGAGCTATTTTCCAAGGGGATTTTTGGTTCCTGGATTTGAATCATCATTCCAAATTTATTTCCTGTGGCTCTCTTTGCTTTTTGGAATCTGTCACAGGTTTGGAAGTATTCTGAAACATCTTTCTTCCAATTTGGCCACCAAGAGCAGCTTTGTCCCCTCTCTAGCGTTCTTTATTATGAGAGATGTCCAGCTGCATCACTATCATGAAATTCATGTAGTAGAGTGTTTATCAGAGTTCTATCTGTTAGAGCCATAACACATGTATGTTTAGTTCTATGGTAGAGGGTTCCATCAAGGAGGTGGAATCTTCCTTCATCATATGCTTTTTTGCATATTGCAACTAGTTTAGTGGAAAGTGGTTGGTCTTTGCAGTCTTTCATTAGAAGTTTGCATAAGATATGGGAGTTTTTGACCATTTTATAGCTTTATTTAACTTTATTAAAGAATTCTGTGCCAATATCTGTAACACATATGCATTATATATGGTGCTCTTCCTGTGGTACCCATGCTGGATCTTCAGGTGTATTTGCCAGAGCCCATCTGCCAAGACTATCTGCATTTCTATAAATATTACCATATTTATGAAGTATAGTCATATTTCCTCTCAATTCTTAGATTTCAATTTGCCATCTTAGCATGTGTCTATTTGGAGTTATTATGTTTAATAAGGATTTTACACAATTGCAGTCTGTAATTACATCAAACACTGTTCCATCCAAATGATAGTGTATTTTTTCTAAAGCCCACACTAAGCAGAGGCAATCCATTTGGCTTGCTCAAAAGCTTTCTTCTTTTGGCTTTATTTGCCTTGAAATGAAGCAAATTGGTCCTTCAACAGGTTTGTCATTGATTATTGGTGTCTGGTGTAGTGCAGCACCTAGTCCTTCTGCACAAGCATCAATGTATAGTTTGAAGGGTAGTTTCCAATCTGGAATTAGAAGAACCTTAACTCTTTCTTCAGTCATTTCCTAGAATTTCTGTTGGTCACAGAGCTTATACAAGGACTTAGAAATTCTTGAAAAATCTTTTATATGCTTTCTCTAATAACCAGCAAATCCTAAAAAGGATTGCCTTTCCTTTTTGGTTTGGGGAATTGGCTTCAATAGTACTGCTGCCACTATGCTCTTATTTATGCCCAAACTTAGTCCAGATACAACATGTCCTAGTGCTTTTAGTTCACTGTATGAAAAATTAAATTGTTTCAAGGAGATTTTCATGTGTATGTGCACTATCTTTTGCAAGAAACTTTCTAGTCTTGTCAAGTAGCTATCCCAAGCTTCTGAAAAAACTATGATATCATCAATGTAGATAATTAACCATACTTCTGACAATTCTTCAGGAAATATTGTATTCATCATCCTTTGGTAATGGGAAGGTGCATTTTTTATATCAAATGGCATTCTCAGAGATTTAAAAATTCTACAGTGAACTATTTTCCTCGGTAGTTTCTTGGCATTGTCTGTTGAGAAATTTTGATGAAATCCCTTTAGAAAATCCATGGCTGGAATGAACTTAGCCTGAGATAATTGTGTTAATGTTTCATGGATTCTGGGTATTGGATATCTGTCAGGGATAGTATAGGTGTTCTGAGGTCTCAATTTCCCTACTATACTTGCTTTTCCATTATGCCAGGTTATGATTACAGGTGTAGTGACCTTTACCTGTTCATTATGTCCTACTTTCATTATTACTCCAAGGTCTATTAATTCTTTAATTGGTACCTCTAAATCTTCTCTGGCTCTTGGGCTAGCTGGGTAAGCTGGTCTTCTTAATAGAGGTGGATAAGGTTTTTCCACATTAAGTATGATATCTACCTCATGTCCAATTATGGCACCTAGTGGCTTATTGTCAGTTGCAAAGGCATTCTTATATTTAAATAAGAGGTCAATGAATTTTTCTTTCATTTTTTCTGTTAATTAGTGATTGAATTCTACCTCTTTCAGTTGTTTATCTATAAAACAATCCTTGGGTGGGCTTTTTTCTTCATTCTTAATAACTTTCATTTGCTTTTTGTTATCCAAGAAGCCAAGGTTTGGTCTTTCATTGTCTCCTATGGAATCTATCTTTTTGGTTAGAGATATCTATTCCATAAATTGACAAGTAGTCATTTCCAAGTATAAAATGATTACTAGTGCAGTTGTCCATTAGTACAAACTCTAATTTCAATCTGATACATTTTGAAGGATGAGGAAAATTGAGTTTTAAGTCAATTTTTCCAAGAGGCTTCATGCTTTCACTTAAACTACTGAATTTTACTCATTCTATTGGTATAGGTTTTTCTTCCCAATCTGGTACAATTGTTTTCAAATAAGTCTTACCAAAACATTTACAATATTCTGCTGTATGTAAGCTCACTTTTGCCTCTTGGTTTTCCACCATGACAATACTTATACTTGATTTCCCAGCTGTATATCCCATTACTTTTTCTGGTTTGGTTCTATACAAATTGGCATCTTGTATATTTGTCAGGCTTGTATCAGATGTTCCAACTTGTGGTAAGTTGGAACTGACATCTAGTACTTCATATATTAAATAAATATTATTAATTTGTGCATTAATTGTATTAATTTCATCACTTTCAGAGGTTTCTTATTCTTCAGTTTCCTTTTCAGAATCAGATTCTTCTTCTTTATCATTGTGGTCCTCTTTTTCCACAATTTCATTGGTTTTTGCTTTGTTAAGGCAATTATTGGCTAAGTGTCTAATACCTCCACATTTGTTACATTTTCTTTGCTCATTACGGTTGGATTCATTTTGCTTGAAAGTTTCTCTTGGTTTATCTTTTTTGTTAAATGGCTTATTTGGATTTTTAATTTCCAATCTCTTCCAATTTCTGCCAATTTTTGTCCTTGTCACTATGTCTTCTAGTGCATTGATATACTCTTCTGTGGAGCATGGTTCTATACCCCTGATTCTCAGGGAATGTTCCAATTCTCCTCCTTATTTCTTAAGTATTTTCATTTGTACAATTTTTTGTGACATTTCTGGGTACAGTGAATTTAATCTTTCAACTTTTTTGAAGAACCAAATCAAAGGTTTATCCTTGTCTGGGCCAAAGAAATAATTTGCAAATGCATTTTTTATTTTGTACCTCCAGGAATCATTAACCAACTTGGTGATTATTTCTTGTTTCCACCAAGACCAGGTATTTTTGCCATTTGTTTGCCTTATTCCATAATACCATCTTTTTGCAGATTTATCAAACAGCAAGTGTAATCTGGTAGTGATAAATTCACCTGGTATGACCTAATCTTCTTGTAACATGTCAATTGTTTTCATAAATCAACTATGGTCATATTCACCTTCTCCCATGAGTGTTTGAAATTCTTTTGATTTATGTGCTTCCTACATGAAGACTTGGTTATTGTCTTGATGACTCAAGTCTTCCATTAATGGATTTTTTTTTCCTATTTGATTTAACAGGACTTCTTATGTGAGAAAATTATGTTAATAACTTTGGCAGATTCAGGTTAGCCTCACTTATTTTATCCATTTTTTCATTAATAAGTCTTATTTCACTTTGAATGTCATCTTTTGGATTCATTCTTTCTTCATCACTTTTTTCTACATGGTCTAGAAGTAATTTTTGGTGTGATGAAGTCTTTTCTTCAAATTTCTCTACATAAATACTTAATGTGTTTAATTTTTCTGTAAGATTATCAATACTCATATCATAACTGATTGTCAAAGTTTTACCTTTGATATCTTTTATATATTTATACAATTCCTGTTGTCCTTGTATTAATTTTTGGGTATTGTCAATTGAAACTTTTGGTTTATTATTTTCAACAATAAATTTAAGGTTATCAAGTTCTTTCTTGTTTTGTACAACAATTTTTGTTAAATATGATAAGTTGTTATTTATTTCTTGTAAGCATAATAAACTATTTTTAATTTCTTTAAGAGGTAACATAATATTTTGAATTTCTGTTAAAGTATTTACAACGTCTGGATACAAGGTTATTTCTTTGGAAAATGAGGTTGTCCCATTCTTTTCTCCTCCTTGTCGTTGAATTCCATCAAGGTTCTGGCCATGTTGAAAAAATTTTCCATGGCATCATTTTGGATTTTTGGAATCCTGTAACTTGGGGAATATGGTTTTCTCCAGTTCTTTTTCTTGTTCTTCTTCCCTTCTTGGGAAGTGGGTTTGCTTTGGGCTTGCTGGTAGAAGCTACTGGGGCTTCTTCCTTGGTTGTCTTCCTTTTTTTGGAATGGTGCTCTTTGATATTTTTGATTTGTGGTTTGGATGATAGTGGCTTCCATCCATTGGAGTATCTCAGTATTTCCTCCTCTTTGAGGATGTGCCAGGAGTTAATCACTCCTTGGTGTATTTGTGGCAACATTTCCCAGTTGTTGTCCTTGTACACTGTGTAGTACTGCTTGTACTGACTCATGTAGATGTCTATCTAAGCTCGCTGAATGTGATTTGTACCTATTTGAGTCACTCATACTTAGTTCTAACTCTAGTTGAAATATCATGGGCATTTCTAGGACTTGCCTTTGGGATAAGGCACTTCCTTGTGTGGATTCTATTCCACTTGGGATTTTTCACTTTATTTTACCTTTCGAGGGATCAATTATACCTCTGAGTCCAGCTCCATCTGATTGGATGGAGTATTGGGAACCTCTTCTGGTAGTCATAATTTAAGAAAATAAAAAGCAAAAATATTTCAGGACAAGAATTTCTTTTCATGTCAATTTATAAAAGAGGTGTTCAGCTTCAGAGTCCTGAATAGTAGGTCCTGGAAAGTGTAATTTCTTAGCTTTCTTTTTCTTAATGACAATTGGTGTTGGAGAACATGGGCAAGTTTCTTCCACCAATATTTCAACAGTGGTTTGATTTCCCTCTGTTGAATTGTATTCAATATAAGTCTTTGATATAAGAAGTGCTCTTTTTGCTAAGATATGGCAATTTTTCCACATAAAACTTGCTTTCATATCTCCGAATAAGTCAAATGAGTAAAGAAATGAATAAAAATTAAATAAAAATAACTTGTTTATTTGATTTTTTATAATTTTTAATGTTTTTATATTTCCATTTTTAAAAAAAATAAATAAATAAAGATCATTCTTTTATGAGATTAAATTATAATATAAAATTATTTTTACTTTATAAAATATTTCTTTTAATCACTAGAGTCACACAAAGAAAGTTCTTGCAAGTCTAATGATGTGAAAAGCACGTGTAAGACAGCACAATTCCTTTCCAAATGCCTCGATAGCTTTTAAAATCAACAAATGTAATTTTATTATATAACTTTATGGCTCTAAATATAATTTATTACTGGATAAACCAAATTAGAATATTTTTAGAGGACTTTTTAAGTAAATATCATGGCCAGGCCTCCAAACGTAAGGTTTGACTATGAAACAATAAGTGAAAATTACTAATATTTCACTTATTGTACTCAGAATGTCCTTATAAATAGAATAAATAAGAGAAAAATAATAATAATAATAAGGAATTATTAGCATTATGGCTTAAGAATCATTATATTATTAAATAAATATAATAATATAATTTATATTATGAAAAATAATATAATAAATAATCATATTAATATTAATAATTAACAATTAATATATTGAAAGACTCTTGATTATTGTTACAAAAAAATAATAAAGGCGCAAAAGATTGTTTCTTATTAATATAAAACAATTAATAACTAAAATGTTACTAATATTAAAGTTATTTATTAATATAAATAATATCTATATTAATTAAAGAATTATTAATGGTAATCATAGAGAGTCATTATTATAATAAGAGAAAATAACCTACTTTTGATGCTTAACATGATAATTTTGGAAGCATTTACAACTAATAATGTAAACACAACTTATTTAAATTGTATTTGCAAATAAAAATAGAAGAAATTACAAATTTTCTTGATTTTATGTGGAAATGAGTTTTTTTAGGAGATTTATAACAAAAGAAGAGTACAATTGAAGTAATCACTTCAAAAGTGATGATTATAATAAAGATAGATTTTGGGCTTTGATAATATAAGTGAATTTTATATAAAGAATAAGATATTTTACCTTTTGATGTAATTGGTTTAATTGTTTTGATGCATCTGAGGGGAAAATAGAGTAAAAAGACCTCTATTTGTAGTAAATTCCTCCCTTCTAGAGTCCAGTAGGCATCTAGTAGATGTGTACGGATGATATCCACTGGAAAAGATCATTATTTCAAGGTTTAGTGATGATAACCTCATGATTAAACCATCTTATCTCATTACTATGCCATTTTAGAGTTATCACTATAACTCCGAGTTTGATGACATCATAGGCTTGGCAGAGGCCTAAGCTTAGTGGATTTTATTAGTATTAATCATAATCTAATAGTATTCACCAGTTTTATCACTTTTATAACTGTTAAACTTAAAATAAGATTAAAGTTAGTGATCATAAATGATCTATTTTAAACTTAAACTTTGATCATCAATAACTTTCAATTTATTCAGGCTACAGATATTCTGAGAGTGAATCTGATAGCTTTGAATTTCCTTATAAAACATCCAAGAGCATTTCTTTACATAATAAAAACTCTATTTTTGATAATTTTTCTTGTAATTCATCTTTTCTGTCAAAATTTAACATTTTAAGCTTCAAACCTTGATTTCAAGGGGTTATACCTTGAATATTATAGTAAAAACAACATCATTCTTCACGTATGAGCTAGTAGAATCTGAATATCTACTTTTCTTAAGTTTGGACCACTTTCAAAACAAAGTGGTCAACAGCTCTAGTGATTTTGTTCAATAAGTGCTTACAAGTTGTAACTTGTTTATGATTTGTAAAGGAAAGTTTGTATTTGTGTTTTTAAAGTAATTACGTGTTGACTTTAATTTTGGTTTAACTCTATATCTTGTGTATTTCAAGAGATATTAGCTGAAAACCACGAAATTAGCATTGAACAAAAAAGTGCATATATTCAGCTTAACTCCTTAAGTATTGACTTTAGAGAATTGTCATTGAATTGTTTTATGTGGAAATGTTTATGCAGAATCCAATGGTACAATTCCTTTCAATTTTTGATCCATTGGTTTCTGAGTTAAATAAGATTTTACATATTTTTTAAGGTATTATTAATTATTCTTCAGTAATTATTGACCTTTGAGATATGCCATAAAAATGAAATATGTGTATTTTACCTTGGGAAATCCAATGGTGTAATTTATTTAACATATTTAACCATTAGAATCTGAGTTAATTTATATTTTGTACCTATTTATGGAATTTTCACTAGTATTACAATAATTATTATAGAGTTTTTCTTGTGACCGTTTTGGATATGTGGTCATAGCTCAAAGGCTCAAATGGATACTTCAGGAGGAAATAACAGAGCACCTTGAAATACTTATAGATTATAGAGGAATTAAATAACCAGATAAACATATTATCACAAAACATTGAAGGAGAATCCATTCATAAGAAGATTTGTTTGGGAATATGAAGTAACATTAGAAAGAATACCTTTCAGGATAGAAGACTCAGGACTCACAGCTTCAGGATCATAATTTGCATGTTGTGTTCCAGCGCTTGATATTGTGGGGAATGTTGTATCTCTGGTAGGAAGAAAGTCTTTAAAACAGAAGATAAACAAGATACAAAAATGGCCTAGACCAACAACAAAGAAAGAAGTTAAAGGATCCTTAGGACTATTTGCATATGTCAGAATGTTTATCAAGGAATTTTCACAACATTCAGCAACATTGAGAAGATTTACAAGGGATGATGTATTGTGGACATGGGATAAAAAATGTGAAGAAGCTTTTATAAAACCCAGGAAGATAGTAACACAAAAAATTATTTTGAAGAAATTTAATTATGATAAAGGGTCAGGGAGAAAGAAATTAGCAATAGATTCAAGTTATATTGCATCTGGTGCAACCCCTATGCAGGAGGATGAGAATGGAAAGGATAGACCAGTACTATATTAATCAGTAGAATTTTCAAGACTAGAATCCAAATCCTCTCAGCCAAAATTAGAACTGTGTGGTGTAGCAATAATACTCACAATACTTCAAACGATATTAAGGGGGAAACACTTTGAGCTTCAAGTAGATTCTAATGCTTTAATAGAAATGATAAACATACCTTCATTACCAAATGCACCAATCCCAAGTTGGGTGGCCTTTATTCATATTCTTTCATTTGATCTTGTACACAAACCAGGGAAAACAGTTACTATGCCAGATAGGTTATGATGCAGACCAAAGGAAAAACAAAGAAGAAATTGAAATGCATGCTTTTGATGAAGACAAAGATTGGATTAAACCTCATCCAGGGTTTGGCCCAAAGCAGTAAAGAAAAGAAAAGTGGGAAAATTATCAATAAATGAAAGCAATATCAAGATTCAAATAAAAAAGGAAGTATTTGGAAAGAATATTCAGGAATATTTGAATACTTTGCAGAAGCCAAAAAGTATGGTAGAAGAATACTTCAACACAATCAAAAGAATATCAGTAACTTTCTATCTAGAAGGAGGTCAGCTTAAAATAATAAAACAAGAACTACCACAAATAGTTTTATACAATGAAAAAGCTTAGAAACAGATACTAAAGAAAACTCATGAATAATTGGGGCATAGAGGGGAAAATAAAACGTAAAGGAGAATCAAGAAGAGATATTGGTGAGAAGGAATGAAAACAATAGTCAATGAATGGGTCAAATCATGTTAATAATTTCAAAAAGGAGTCATTTGAAACAAAAAGCAGAAGCAAAGATATCTGTAACATCTACTTTATTTGAAAGAGTCAACATGGATGCTGTTCTCATTAAGGCAGGAATATTTAAATATTTATTCATAGAAAGAGATTAATTTGCAGGATTTCCAGAAACTGTGGCATTAATAAATGTGACTGAAAAATCAGTTTCAGAATTTTCTACATCAGAATGGATTTTTAGGTATGGAGCTCCAAAAGAAGTTACAGTTGATGGAGGTGGACAATTTGGAAAAGAACTAAAAGAAGAAGTCAAAAGAGAAGGATTAATAATCAGAATAACTACACCTTACTACCCAGAATTACAAGGAATTCTTGAAAAAGGACATAAGCAATTGAAATATGCCCTTGTAAAAATGTATGGTGAAAATCAATCAAAATGGAAAGGATACTTACCAATTGTGATTTTGGAAGATAGAATTTCAACAAAAGGAACAACAGGATACCCACCATTTAAGCTTCAATTTCGTCAAAAAGAAGTTTTGACAATTGATATTGAAAAAAATACATATATAGCTATTGAATGGAATAAAATCTCAACAAGAGAAGAACTATTGGAAGCAAGAACCATACAGATTGCAGCAAAAGAAGAATCAAGGTTAGCAGAAGCAGAGAAATTAAGAGATTAAGAAAATTAATCATTTCAATACTTGGACAAAAAGATAGCACACAAACTGAGAAATCCACTTGAACCAGGGGACTTGGTACTAGGTTATAATAATCCACTTGAGTAACAGTGGCATTTAATCTTCAGAAACCATTGGAATGGAGCTTATAGAGTTATCAATCAAATTAATAATTGAGGTTATGAGCTTCAAGAATTGGATGGCACTAAACTTACAAGAAAACTTTCAGAAAGTCACATCAAGAGGTTTTATCACAAAGGAAAGAAAGTTCAATAAAATTCAGAGTCATTAAATGAAATAAATGAAGAAGTTGAACACAAAGAGTCAATATTGGAAGGACAAAAAATTGAACAAAATGAATATGATTGATATTATTAAGCTTTTCAACTGTGATGCTGGGGACAGAATTAAATGGAGAGGGGAATGTGGTATTCCATACGATTAGTATTAGATTCAGGATTAACAGAAAAATAAATAAAAATAGAATTCACTATATCCAATATTTGAAGATAAATAGAAATGTGAAAAGAAGTTGTTACTAAGGACACCATTACAATTCCAAACTAAAAAAGGAAAAGAACACTTTTCTGCCTCAGTTGACAAGGAGGCGCTGTTCAACTTTTGATTGGTCATGTAGTTGGTTCAAGTCACATTGAAGGCACTTTCAAAACTATTGCTCTTGCAAGTTTCAAGGAGAAGAGAAAACACAAGAATAAAATCTTTTTTGGAAGAAAATAGACCACATTTTTTGAAAATAAAAAAAAATTAACCTAACCCACAACTTGGACATCAAAACAGACGGCAATTTCCCAGAAGCTGACAAATCCTTTCAAATGCAAACCAAAGAATATTGAAAACTTTTCAGAACATTATTTTATTGGTCAGAAATAAAATTAATTCATAGTTCATTCCTATATTTACCAATTGATGTGGCAACTCAATCTTATTGGTCAGAACTTGGAGCCCATATCATGTTTCTACACAAAACCTACATGTCTCACCAGATAAAACCTCTCAACTATGATTTTTCCAAAGTACCTGGTTTTAAGAAGCTCTATGGAGTCCAAAACGCTATAAATAGAGGTCCTCGCTCCTTCATTTTTCATAGAATGATGGAACAGGTTCCCACTATCCAGGAGCACCACCATCCCTGAGCTAGCAGGATATCTAGAGTAGTAGTGTTTTAGTTTCCAAAAGCTGAGTAACTTTCTCAGTAGCTTAATATTGTTAAAGAACAGTTGTATATCCATAGTTAGAAATATCAGAAGCCTTCCTCAGTAGCTTGCCATTATGTAATAATAGTAATATAAACATAGTGAAAAGCTCACTAGCCTTGCTCAGTAGCTAAGTATTATTAAAAAATGGTAGTATAGCCTTAGTTTAAAGCTCAGAAGCTAAGTCCTATCAAAGAATAGTAATTTAAACTTAGTTAAAATCTTAGTAGCTTTTGGCAGAAGCCTAGCATTATTAAAAGAAAAGAATTGGTTATATAAACTCAATATTGAAAATATCAAAAGAATCAAATCCTGTAGTTTTATTATTATTATTAATAAAACAACAATCATTATAATCAACATAAAACCACAAAAAAGTATTCTTGTTAGTCTTAACAAAATAACATAAAGCCAAAAAAAACTTATCATTACTTTTATTAAAATAACAGAAAATCTTAGTCTTTATTTTATCAGAAGTTTTAGTTTTACATCAGAGATTTTACTGTAGTGCTGTTGATAGGTCTCATTTAGAGCCTGCCCATATATCTTCTCTATTTTTCAAATCCACAAATATTTTTTTATTTGGTTATTCTCTGCAGGCTGACTATTCAGTATTATTTAGAGAGGAAGCTAATACACCTTAGCACCCATGGTTATTGAAAAATCCGCAAATTTGAAAACAGGCTTACCAACAATTTCCCCCTCAAAGTACTGCATTATTTGATCCCACACCAAAAGAAGTTCCCAAAACACAACTGCAGGTCATATTCCGGCAGTTATCACATGAATGGCAGTACTTTTGGTGTGTGTAGCCTACTTCACCCAAGATGCACCCATGTATGAGAGAAAATGCCTGATTCCAATCTCCATCAATTACTTACAACCATACACACAATAGGGTGCCATAACCCCTTGATCAGGTGACACATTCACACATGGAATCCCAATAGGAATGAGACCACAAAACTCATTTAGGCTGGCATGCCACTGTATGTGCCTTGCCTTCTCAAACAAAAACATCCTCACAATTACATTTCTCTTTCCACCGCCACCATTTCCCTTTAGGTTCCTGCATGGAAATTAACCTGGATAAAATCCAATTAATGTTTGCTGTCACACCAGAAAACATGGCTGCATTCCTCCAATCTTTCACTGTAGAAGAATATTCTATATCCCATGCGTGTTTTCCTATGTTACTGTAAATATTGGTACACCAATCCTGGTGTAATATTTGGGATAGCAAGCAGTCATATGGGAACACCAACAGTCTTACCACCTTGCCTGAATATATGCCCCAAATTAGATATTGAAATCATAAATGCAAGCTTCCATGATCAAAACCACTATCCAAGTAACCATGGTCCATCACTATTTTTACCCATTTCTGCCTCTCATATAATCTCCTCCACTGCCACTTTTGGATCTTCATTACCTTTAGTTGAATCATCTTGATCATATTATTTCCCACTTTCCCCAAAAAATTCATAATAGTCATAATGTCAACCACTTCACAACCAATTTGCATTGGGAGGTTATTTTTTTCTCAAAATTAATAGCAATACATCCTTACATACTGATAATTCTCACTTAGATTCTTGGATTCACCAGCATACTATTGGCCCACTACCTGAAACTCTTTCTGAAAGTTGATACCATTTCTTGGGACACAACAAACCTTCATTCACTGTGGTTGTAAGGTGTGGATATGAAACTTTGATCAAAAATAAAGTACTTTTCCTGTCCTCAAAATTTGTTTAAGGTAAAAATTGATTAAAAATAGTATGAAATGACATTTTTGAGAGAAAAAACGCCTATTTTATTGTTTTCAAATTTCTTGGTATAGAAAAATAATATTTTAAAGATTTATTGTTGTACCAACAATAAAAATGTATCCAAAAATACTCTACATAAGATATTTAAGGCTACAAAAGAAATTTCTTCAAGAGCAATTTCAATTTAAATTAATTGAGCAAAGAACTGCAGGCAATTAATTTGAGAATAGAGTATTTAAAAGAATTATCAAAGAGAAAACACACCAAAAAGTGACCAGAGTGAGTTTGGAAACAATGTGACAAAGTTAACACTGATGAAAGATACTTTAATTAACTTATGGGGTGGTTCAAAGGGGTAAAAATGGTTATAAGAGTTACAAAAAATTATTATGATGATTTTTTCACGTCTTTAAAAGGTGTAAAATGATTTCAGAAGGGTGGTTGGAATCATTTATTGATTGGTTCAACAGTTTTTAAACCAATTATAAAAGGAAAAGATCCTAACATGAAGAGAAAAGTGGGGCAAATAAGACATTCTTTTATAGTGACCAATTCTCTTGCTCCAAAAGTAAAATTTGCTCTTCTAAGTCGTGGAAAACACTCTGACAACAGAAAAGCCAATTATGGCATCATTGAACCCTGGTTTGCACCCAAAGAGTGCTCATTTTAGCCATTTTTTGCTATTTTCAGCCGTTTTGGACTGTCAAATCAGCCATTGCTATCAAAAAAACTGGTTTTAGGCCTTCAAAACACATAAGAGTGTGTGTAATAGATGTCAAAACCAGTTAAAAATGTTTTTACAATGTTTGTCTTATCTTAAGGGTAGTTTTACCCTCTTGGAAACAGTTAAAACTGCCCAGGTTGGTATTAACATCTCATTATCAATTGGGACACACACCCTGTGACTCAATTCCAGGCCAAAAGTGATGAAGTTTTGCATGTATTTTGATATCTCATTCCTGTCAGCATCAAATTTGGGGGTCTGACTCCCCCTTGGAGCCAAGATTTCTTTTCCCCCCCAGAATCAATCTTTCCAATTTATTTTTTCTTCAATTCCTCCTCATGTATTATACTTATAATTTAAATACGTAATTCAATTGAGTTTTTACAGTACACAACTGTAATAATTGAAACCTCATATGTAAATTAAAGTTCACTTATGTAATACACGCGCACATTTTGACATTTTAATTGAAAATACTTCAATTCCTCATAACTTCTAAGCTACACACAAAAATTGATGGTTAACACCATATTTTATTTGAAGCAAGTTAACGTTTTGAGGATTTTCAACTTTTTTACACAAATTAATAAAAACTCAATTTAAGCTTATTTAGAGTTGAGTTACAGAATTTTTACCCAGAGGTGACCCCACCTTATTTTTTATGAGTCCAATGGTGAAATAATTTTCATATGTGTGTTTTTAGTATAAAACATTATGATAATTTTTATTTTAATTTTGGTATTTTTGTTGAAAGTTCATTTTTACTTAATTTTTTCAAGTAAAAATGTGTTTTCACGAATCTAAATTTTAATGTAATTTTATTTTTGAATTATAATTAAATTTTCATTTTTTTGCATATTAATTTATATTTATATTTGTAATTTTTCTTTGATAATATAAATATTTTTTTTTAATTTTATATTATTTTATTATTTGTGGTCTTTTGGGTATCTGAAAAGACCTCTAAGGCTCACATTCCCTTCTCCTAAAAAAAGAATATTACTTGGTAATATTGTTATTTCTAGTGTGTGTGAACCTTCTGAGAAGTTTAGTAGCTTTAGGTATATCCTTTTCTTCTAACCATTCAACTTCCAAAGTTGGGTCACTGTACCTAACAAGGTATTCCCTTACTTTCTTGGATCTTAACTGTCTTTCTTTGAGCGCCTTGGAAATTTTCTTGGGAACTTTATTTCTCAAAGGGAACTTCTCAGCATCACTAGATTTATATGGCTTCACCAAGCTTACTGGAAATGTAGGATGCTTATTGATGAGCTCCTCAGATAGTTCTACTTCAATTACATTTCCCCATGGAGGGCTTTAATAAAAAAAGGTCATGCGAAGGAGTCTTTGAGAATTTTGCATCCCTTGATTTTATTGAGGTTAGTGGTGGATACAAGTACTAAATCTCCTGCTTTGAAATCTGCAGTGGCATGTGATTTGTCCCATTTGTCTTTGGCATATGCAAATGAGTCCTCCATGCACCTTATTGCATGCTTTCTAGCTTTTTCTAGAGTTCCTTTGACACTACCAGCTTTCAGATGTATTTAAACCAAATCCTTACTTAATAGATATTGGGGTGATTTGGGATTCCATCCCTTCCCTAGAATAGCTGGAGTTTGATTGTTACTGGAATGAATTTATGTTTTGTATGCCAATTCCAGTTCTGGTAAGAGAGTACACCAATCATGGGTGAACCCATCCAAATCTTTGAATTCAAGTCCATATGAACAAAATCTTCTTACCATATCTTCCAAGGTTTGGATCATTCTTTCAGCCAGTCCATTAGTTTGTGGGTGGTAGGCTGTAGAGAAGGACACCTTTGTTCCAAATAATTGGTGAATATTTGTCCATAGTGCTGAGGTGAATTTGGGATCTCTGTCACTCATGATTATTGTGAATATGCCAGTCCATGATATTACTCTATTCCATATTAGAAGAGCTGTATCCATGGCTGTATCATCCTTGTAACATGGTAGAAAGAGTGGAGTCTTACTGAATCTGTGAAAAATCACTAGGCATGACTTATAACTTCATCACCCCCTGGTGGTAGGCCAGTTACCCAATCCATATGGACAATTTCCCAAGGTTTGCTTGGTTCTATGATTTTTCTCATATTTCCAAGGCTTTTTGTGAGCCCTTGAGATATGACCACATACCCAATAAGGTCAGAAGAAAGACTCAGAATAATTATACCTTTAAGATAATTATACTAAAAGTACTTACAATAATTATACATTAAAATTAATTACTTCAAAAATTCAGAAATACCATAAATTGGTACAAAAATTGGTTTAACTTAAAAACCAATGAGTCAACATGTGAAATAATTATACCATTGGATTCCCCATGGTAAAATACACATATACCATTTTTATGGCATATCTGTAAAGTCAATATTTAATGAGTTATAAGGAATAATACCTTATAAAAACCATAAATCCTTGTTTATTTCAAAGACAAATGAAACAACATGTGAAGTAAATTTTACCATTGAATTCCCCATGAAGATTCACACATAAAACAATTAATGAGCTAATTTCCAAAGCTAATACTTAAGGAATTAACCTGAATATATGCACTTTTTTGGTCAATGCATATATTCAAGGATCATAGCTAATATCTCTTAAACTATACAAGATAGAGTGATGAACCAGAAAGAAAGTTACCACGTAATTACTGTAAGATCACAGATATGAACTTTATTTTAAAATTTATAAACAAGGTTAAAACCTATGATCAAATATTGATAAAAATCAACAGAGCTGTTGACCACTTTGTTGTGAAAGTGGTCCAAACTTAAAATAAAGCACACATTTGGATTCTACTAGTTCAATTGTGAAGAATGATGTAATTTTTATTATTAAATTCAGGGTATAACCCCCTGAAATCATGATTTGAAGTTTAAAATATTGAATTTTGACAGAAAAGATGAGTTACAAGAAAAATCATCAAAATTAGAGTTTTGATGATGTAATGAAAAGCTCTTGGAAGCATAATAAGGTTATGTCAGGCTATCATAATTCACTCTCTGAGTTGCTTTAGCGTGTAAAACTTAAAAGGTATTAAAGATCAAAGTTTGAGCTTAAATTGAGCAGTTATGATCACCTACTGTAACCTTAAATTAAGTTTAACAGTCATATGAGTGATGAAATTGGTTAATACTATTAGTTTATGATTGAAACTAATAAAATCCACGAAATTTGGGGTTCTGCCAAGCCTCTGATGTCATCAACTTTAGAGTTATAGTGATAACTCTAAATAATGGTGTAATAATGATGCAATATGGTTTGATCATGATGTAATCATCTCCAAACCTTAAAATATTGATCAATTCCAGTGGATATGATCAGTACACGTCTACTAGAAGCCTGTTGGACTCTAGGAGGGAGGTATTTACTATAAATAGAGCTCTTTTTACCATATTTTCCCCTCAGATGCATCAAAAACATTAAATCAAGTAAATCAAAGGTAATTTCTTTATTCTTTATATATAAAACTATTATATTATTAAAGACCAAAGACCGCCTTGTTGTAATAATCTATTTTGACATGATTAAATCATTTATTTAAATTGTTTTTGTTAAAAATCTCTCTAAAAACTCATTTCCACGTAAAAATCAAGAATATTAGTAAGTTTCTTTATTTTTTATTGTAAATACAATTTGAAAAGGTTGTATTTATATTTTTGGGCGTAAAATATCTCAAAATTATTATATAAAGTGTTAAAAGTAAGTTATTTTCTCTTATTATAATAATTTTCTCTTTATTATTATTTTAATAATTCTTTAATTAAGATAAATAGTATTTATATTAATTTATAACTTTAATATTGGTAATATTATTTTTATTAATTGTTTTTTATTAATAAAAAACAATTTTTTACCCCTTTATTATTTGTTTGTAACAATAATAAAGTGCCTTTAAATATATTAATTATTTTATATTAATATATTTATTTTATTATATTATATTTTATAATATAAATTATATTATTATATTTTATTAATAATATAATCATTTTTACGCCATAATTATAATAATCCTTTATTATTATAATTATTTTTATCTTATTTATCTCAATTATAAGGACATTCATAGTACAATAAGTAAAATATTAGTAATTTTTACTTATTGTTTCATAGTCAAACCTTACATTTGGGGGCCTGGCCGTGATATTTACTTAAAAGAACTTTAAAAAGATTCTAATTGAGCTTATCCAATAATAAATTATATTTATAATCATAAAATTATATAATAATTTTATATTTTATTGATTTTAAAAGCTATTGAGGCATTTGGAAAGCAATTGTACTGTCTTACACGTGGTTTTTTCACATCCTTAGACTTGCAAGAACTTTCTTTGAGTGACTCTAGTGATTAAAAAAGATATTATATAAAGTAAAAAGAATTTTTATTACAATTTAATTTTATAAAGAATCACATTAATTTTTATTTTATTCCTTAAAAATAAAAATAAAAAACATAAAAAATATTAAGAAATATTAAAAACCAATAAAAAAGTTATTTTTATTCATTTTTATTCATTTCCTTATTCATTTCAATTTTTTAAAGATATTAAAACAATTTGTACACGGAAAATTGCCATATCCTACCAAAAAATAACACTGCTTATAAAAAGACTTATATTTATTTGTCTTTTTTAGTGTTTGAGGATAACCCAACAGAAGATAACCAAACTACTGTTGAGAGATTGGTGGAAGAAACTTGTCAAAGTTCCCCACCACCAGTTATCACTAAAAGAAAGAAAGCTAAGAAATTAGACTTTCCAGGACCCACCATTCAAGACTCTGAAGGTGAGCACCTCTTTTATAATTGCCATAAAAAGAATTTTTATCCTAAAATACTTTTATTTTTTTTATTATGACTACCAGAAGAGGTTCCCAATACTCCATCCAATCAGATGGAACTGGACTCAGAGGTAGAACTGATCCCTCAAAAGGGAAAAGAAAGGGCAATATCCCCAGTGGAACAAAATCCAAACAAGGAAGTGCCTTATCCCAAAGGCAAGTACCAGAAATGCCCATGATATCTGAACCTGAATTGGAGCTAAGTATGAGTAACTCAAATAGGTACAAATCACATTCAGAGGGCTCAAATAGACATCTACATGAGCCAGTACAAGCAGTATTACACAGTGCACAAGGACAAAGATTGGGAAATGCTGCCTCAAATACACCAAGGAGTGATGAACTCCTGGAACATCCTGAAAAAGTTCCTCAAAGAGGAGGAGATAGTGAAATACTCCAATGGATGGAATCCACTGTCATCCAAACCTCAAATCAAAAAAATCAAGGATTACCACACCAAAAAGAGGGAGGCAACCAAGGAAGAAGCCCCAGTAGCTTCTACCAGCAAGCCCCAAGCCAACCCACTTCCCCAAGAAGGGAAGAAGAACAAGAAAAAGAACTGGAGGAAACCATATCCCCCAAGCTACAGGATCCCAAAAATCCAAAAGGATGCCATGGACAATGTTTTCAACATGGCCAGAACTTTGATGGTATTCAAAGACAAAGAGGAACAAAGAATGAGACGACCCCATTTCCCAAAGAAATAACCTTGTCTCCTGATGTTGTAAATACTTTAACAGAGCTTAAAAATAGTATTTTACCTCTTAAAGACATTAAAAATAGTTTATTATCTTTCCAAGAAATAAATAATAGCTTATCATCTTTAACAAAACTTGTTGTACAAAATAAAAAAGAAAGTGATAACATAAAATTTATGATTGAAAATAATAAACCAAAAGTATTAATTGACAATACTCAGAAATTAATACAAGGACAACAAGAGTTGTACAAATACATAAGTGATACCAAAGAAAAAACTTTGACAATCAATTATGATGTGAGTATTGACAATCTTACAGAAAAATTAAACAAATTAAGTATTTCTGTAGAAAAATTTGAAGAAAAGACTTCATCACACCAAAAATTACTTTTGGACCATGTGGAAAAAAGTGATGAAGCAAGAATGCATCTAAAAGATGATATTCAAAGTGAAATAAGGCTTATTACTGAAAAAATGGATAAAATGAATGAGGCTAATTTAAATATGCCAAAGTTATCAACTCCATTTTCTCATATAAGAAGCCCTGTTAAAACAAAAGAGGAATTGACAAATCCTTTCATAACAGACTTGAGTCACCAAGAAAATAACCAAGTCTCAATGAAGGAAGCACCTCAGCTGAAAGAATGGCCAACATTCACAGGAGAAGGTGAATATGACCACATGTCATTTATTAAAACAATTGACATGTTACAAGAAGAATATGCCATACCAGATGAATTAATCACTGGAAGATTACATTCATTATTTGAGAAATCTGAAAAAAGATGGTATTATGGCATAAGACAAACAAATGGTAAAAATACCTGGTCTTGGTGGAAACAAGAAATAATCAACAAGTGGGCAAATGATGCCTGGAGGTATAAGATAGAAAATGCATTTGAAAATTCTTTCTTTGACCCAGAGAAAGACAAACCTTTAACTTGGTTCCTGAAAAAAGTTGCAAGGCTTAATGCACTGTACCAGAAATGTCACAAAAAATGGTGCATATGAAAATACTCAAGAAATGTGGAGAAGAGCTAGAACATGCCCTAAGAAGCAGGTGTGTAGAACCATGCCCCACAGAAGAGTACATTAATGCACTGGAAGACATAGTGACAAGAACAAAAACTGGCAGGACTTGGAAGAAATTGGACATTCAAAGCCCAAACAAACCATTTATCAAAAAAGATAAATTAAAATAATCCTTCAAGCCCAGTACATCCAATAATAATAAGCAAAGAAAATGCCATAAATGTGGAGGTATTGGACACTTAGCCAATAATTGCCTAAAAAAGGCAAAAATCAATGAAATTGTGGAAACTGAAAACCACAATGACAAAGAGGAGTAATCTGACTCTGAAAAAGAAACAGAAGAGTCAGAAAGCTCTGAAAGTGATGAAATCAATATAATTAATGCACAAATTAATAATATTGATATAATTTATGAAGTATTGGATGTTAACTCAAACTTACCAAAAGTTGGGACATCTGACACAAACCTGACAAATATACATGATGCCAAAATGTATAGAACCAAACCTGCAAGAGGAATGGGATATACAGCTGGGAAATCAAGTATAAGTATTTTTATGGTTGATAACCAAGAAGGAAAAGTTAACTTAGATACAGGAGCATATTGCACCTGTGTTGGCAAAAGTTATTTAGAAACCATTGTCCCAGACTGGCAAGAAAAACTTATGCCAATACAAGGTGTCAAATTCAGTAGTGCAAGTGAGAGCATGAAGCCCCTTGGAATAATTGATTTAACACTAATTTTCCCTCATCCTTGACAATGTGTCAGAATAAAAGTGGAATTTGTGGTAATGGACAACTGCACCAGCAGTCACTTTATCCTGGGAAATGACTACTTATAAATCTATGGTATAGATATCTCTAACCAGAAGGATAGATATTTTACTATAGGAGATAACAAAAGACGAAAGTTTGGCTTCTTAAATAACAAAAAACAAATTACAGTTATTAAGAATGAAGAAAAGATTCCAGAAAAGGATCTTTTTATATCTGAACAACTTAAAGAGGCAGAATTCAATCAAGAATTAACAGAAAGAATGAAAGATAAATTAATTGTCCTCTTATTTAAGTACAAAAATGCCTTTGTAACTGACAAAGAGCCACTAGGTGCTATAATTGGGCATGAAGTAGACATAATTCTTAATGTGGAAAAGCCTTACCCACCCTTACTAAGAAGACCAGCCTACCCAGCTAGTCCAAGGGCTAGAGAATCCTTAGAGGTACACATTAAAGAATTAATGGACCTTGGAGTATTAAGAAAGGTTGGACATCATGTACAAGTAGAAGTTACTACTCCTGTCATTATAACCTGGCATAATGGAAAATCAAGGATGGTAGGAGACTTCAGAGCCCTGAACACCTATACCATTCCAGATAGATATCCAATACCTAGAATCCATGAGACATTGACACAATTGTCACAAGCTAAGTTCATTACAGCTATGGATGCCTTAAAGGGTTTTCATCAAAATGTCTTAACAGACAATGCCAAAAAACTACTGAGGATAATAGTCCACTGTGGAATTTTTGAATACTTAAGAATGCCATTTGGGATAAAAAATGCACCTTCCCATTACCAAGGAATGATTAATACCATATTCCCTGAAGAATTATCAGAAGGATGGTTAATCATCTATATTGATGATATCATAATTTGCTCAGAAACTTGGGGAAATCACCTTACAAGACTAGAAAGGGTACTACAGAAAATAGTCCAAGTTAATATGAAAATTTCCTTGAAAAAGTGTCATTTTACATATAGTGAATTAAAAGCACTAGGACATGTTGTATCTGGACTTAGTCTAGGCATAGACAAAAATAAAGTAGCAGCAGTACTACTTAAACCAATGCCTCAAACCAAAAAAGAAATGCAATCATTTTTAGGATTTGCTGGTTACTATAGACAGCATATAAAGGACTTTGCAAAAATTGCCAAATCCTTATATAAATTATGTGACCAACAAACAGTTTATGAAATGACTGAAGAAAGGGTCAAGGAATATGAAGAATTGAAAAATTCACTAACAAATGCTCCATTTCTTCTAATGCCAGATTGGAAACTACCCTTCAAACTATACATTGATGCTTGTGCAGAAGGACTAGGTGCTGCACTACACCAGACACCAATAATCAATGACAAACCTGTTGAAGGACCAATTTGCTTCATTTCAAGGCAAATAAAGCCAAAAGAAGAAAGCTTTTGAGCAAGCCAAATGGATTGCCTCTGCTTAGTGTGGGCTTTAGGAAAAATACACTATCATTTGGATGGAACAGTGTTTGATGTAATTACAGACTGCAATTGTGTAAAATCCTTATTAAACATAATAACTCCAAATAGACACATGCTAAGATGGCAAATTGAAATCTAAGAATTGAGAGGAAATATGACTATACTTCATAAATATGGTAATATTTATAGAAATGCAGATAGTCTTGGCAGATGGGCTCTGGCAAATACACCTGAAGATCCAGCATGGGTACCACAGGAAGAGCACCATATAGAATGCATATGTGTTACAGATATTGGCACAGAATTCTTTAATAAAGTTAAATAAAGCTATAAAATGGTCAAAAACTCCCATATCTTATGCAAACTTCTAATGAAAGACTGCAAAGACCAACCACTTTCCACTAAACTAGTTGCAATATGCAAAAAAGCATATGATGAAGGAAGATTCCACCTCCTTGATGGAACCCTCTACCATAGAACTAAACATACATGTGTTATGGCTCTAACAGATAGAACTCTGATAAACACTCTACTACATGAATTTCATGATAGTGATGCAGCTGGACATCTCTCATAATAAAGAACGCTAGAGAGGGGACAAAGCTGCTCTTGGTGGCCAAATTGGAAGAAAGATGTTTCAGAATACTTCCAAACCTGTGACAGATTCCAAAAAGCAAAGAGAGCCACAGGAAATAAATTTGGAATGATGATTCAAATCCAGGAACCAAAAATCCCCTTGGAAAATAGCTCACATGGATTGGGTAACAGCCTTACCTCCAGGAGGAGACAGAAGTTATAATGCATGCCTAGTATTAGTTGACAGATACAGCAAAGCTCCAATGTTCTTACCACGTCACAAGGATGACACAGCTATGGAAACATCCCTATTGATACGGAATAAAGCTATTAGCCACACAGGCTTATTTAAAAATATCATAAGTGATAGAGACCCAAAATTCACTTGAGCATTGTAGACAAACCTCCATAACCTGTTTGGAACAAAATTATCATTCTCAACAGCTTATCACCCCCAAAATGATGGTCTAGCAGAAAGGATTATACAGACCTTAGAAGACATGATTAGGAGATTCTGTGCTTATGGCCTAGAATTCAAATATTCTAATGGTTTTATCCATTATTGGTGTACATTAATACCATCTCT
Source organism: Austropuccinia psidii (assembly GCA_023105745.1). Lineage (NCBI taxonomy): Eukaryota > Fungi > Basidiomycota > Pucciniomycetes > Pucciniales > Sphaerophragmiaceae > Austropuccinia > Austropuccinia psidii. The sequence continues at coordinate 41,711,403 of JALGQZ010000003.1, forward strand.
TGAACTGGAATACAAACCATAAATCCTTTCTTCAACTGGAAAATCACCACCAATGCTAGAAAAAGGTTGGAATCCAAGACTTCCTTATGATACCCTCAAAAAGCACCTAGTGGATACACACCCAACAGCAAGTAGCTTCAAGTTAATGCTTGACAAAGCAAGACACAATGCAAACAGATGTATGAAATATTCTTTCAAGTATGCAAAAGAAAGATGGGATAAAATTAATAAACCACCTGAATTCAAAATAGGAGACTTAGTCCTAGTGTCAACTTTAAATTTCAATAATATAAAAGGCCCAAATAAATTCAAAGATTCCTTTGCAGGACCAGGTCTTGAAAAACTTTAATGATTTCTTTAACAGTTTTTATTCTAATTATAAAAGGAAAAGATTTTAACATGAAGGGAAAAGTGGGGCAAAGAAGAAATTCTTTTATAGCCACCAATTTTATCACTTCAAAAGTCAAATTTACTCTTTTCAGTCGTGGAAAACATTCTGAAAACAGAGAAGCAAATTATGGAATCATTGAAACCTGTTTTAGACCAAAAAAATCTATTCTTAGCCATTTCAGACCCTTGAATCAGTCATTGCTATGGTAATACCTGGTTTCAAGCCTTCAACACGTGTCAGAATGTGTGTAAGAGAAATAAAAAACAACTTAAACTGTTTCTGCCCAAAATGCTTTAAGTTGAGGATAGTTTTACCCTCTTGGAAACCGTTAAAAATTCCATGGTTGATATCAAAAACTCATCATCAAACTCCAGCTCAAAATTGATGAACATTTTCATGAATTCTGACATCTCATGCCTTTCGGCAAGGAATTTGGGGGAGTCTGGAACCCTTGGAGCAAACATTCCTTTCCCCCCAAAAATCAATCTTTCAAAATTACTTTTTTTAATTCTTCATCATTTGCTATACTTGTAATTTACCTATGTAATCAAATTGAAAAATTGCAGTAAACAACTGTAACTATAGATTACACACATGTAAATCCAATTTCACTTATTTAATACATGCCCATATTTTGAGATTTCAATTGAAAATAATTTAATACCTCATAGCTTTGAAACAACCTACCACACTTTAATTTTAACACAAAAGTTTATTCTCAAAACAAAAACTGGTTTGAATTAAATTAAGCTTTTGAGGGTTTTCAAATTTTATACAGGAAATATCAAAAACTTGATTTAAGCTTATTTAGAGTTGGGTTCCAGAAGTTTTACCCACAGGCCAACCCACCTTATTTTTTTTAAAGGAATTCAGTGGTGAATTCATTTTGATATGTTTATTCATTGAATAAAAATTTACCATAATTTTTATTTAAGATTTTCCAAAAATATTTTCATTTTAATAATTTGGTTGAAAATTCATTTTTATTTAATTTTTTCAAATAAAAAGGTGTTTTTACAGCTTTAAATATCAAAGTAATTTTCTTTTTATGTTACAATTAAAAGTTCAATTTAATATTTAAATCTTGTATATATATTTTTATTTATTTTTTATGATATAAATACATTGATTTGATATATAATTATATCATTTTTTATGCTTCATGCTCTTTTGGTTATATTAAAATACATCTAAGGCTCAAAAATGTGCTACTGTCACAGAGAATATTGGGGGTAACGGTATTCAACCTTAAACCCACTTAAACTCATGAAACCAGCTTTCAGCCTGCAACTCAAAACCAGAGCACAAGCATCAAAGCCAAATACCATGAACCAATGGTAGAGCAAATTACCAACAATAAAGGGAGCTGAGCTAAACCACCCAAAAAAGAATGAGAAGAAAGAGGAAACTCACCTGTTTCTAAATATACAAGTCCCATAATCATAGGACAAAAAATAACAATTTTATTCCTGCTCAAAGAGGTTTCTGAGCATAAACCTTAATTTTTGCCTCTCATCTGAAGTCCAGAGAAAGATGCTTAACCCCAGAAAATGCGTATTGAAATTGTAGCTCCAAGCTATGGCTATCCAATGGTACTAGCCAAATTGAGCTAGCACCAAAACTACAGAAGGTATGGCCAAAATAAGGTAAATCAGGTTGAATAAAATATTCACCACTCCTCTAACTTCTATATTTTTAGTGTGAGATCCTAAAGTGGGGTCATTTTGGAAATAGAACAATTGAGGCTATCTGATGGTTTCATCAATCTCCCCATATCTCATCTAGAACAAAATGTATGGGGAAAAAAAGTGTAAGGTTTGACTATGAAACAATAAGTAAAAATTACTAATTTATTACTTATTGTACTCTGAATGTCCTTATAATTGAAATAAATAATATTAAAATAATAATAATAATAAAGAAATATTATTATTATGGCGTAAAAATATTATATTATCAAATAAATATAATGATATAATTAATATTATATGAAATTATAATATTATAAATAATATATTAATATAAAATAATTAATATATTATAAAGCTCTTTATTATTGTTACCAACAGATAATAAAGGCGTAAAAAACTGTTTTTTATAAATAAAAAACAATTAATAACAATAATATTACTAATATTAAAGTTATATATTAATATAAATACTATTTATATTAATTAAGAATTATTAAGAGTAATAATAAGAGAGAAATTATTATAATAAGATGAAATAACCTACTTTTAACACTTAAAATAATAATTTTGCGATATTTTACGCCAAAAGAATATAATACAACGTTTTCAAATTGTATTTACAATAAAAAATAAAGAAAATTACTAAATTTCTTGATTTTACGTGGAAATGAGTTTATAGAGAGATTTATGACAAAAACAATTAAAGAATTGATTTAATCACATAAAAATAGTGATTAATATTAAGATGGTCTTTGGTCTTTAATAATATAAGAGTTTTATATATAAAGAATAAAGAAATTACCTTTTATTTAATTGATTTAATGTTTTTGATGCGTCTGAGGGGTAAATAGAGTAAAAAGAGCTCTATTTATAGTAAATACCTCCCTCCTAGAGTCCAACAGGCTTCTAGTAGACGTGTACTGATCATATCCACTGGAATTTATCAATATTTTAAGGTTTGAGGGTGATTACATCATGATCAAACCATATTACATCATTATTACACCATTATTTAGAGTTATCACTATAAATCTAAGTTTGATGACATCAGAGGCTTGGCAGAACCCCAAATTTCGTGGATTTTATTAGTTTTAATCATAAACTAATAGTATTCACCAATTTTATCACTTTTAAGACTGTTAAACTTAAATTAAGGTTACAGTATGTGATCATAACTGCTCAAATTAAGCTCAAACTTTGATCCTTAATAACTTTTAAGACTTACACGCTACAGCAATTAAGAGAGTGAATTCTGATAGCCTGGCATAACCTTATTATGCTGCCAAGAGATTTTCATTACATGATCAAAACTCTAATTTTGATGATTTTTCTTGTAACTCATCTTTTCTGTCAAAATTCAATATTTTAAACTTCAAACCTTGATTTCAGGGGGTTATACCCTGAATTTAATAATAAAAATTACATCATTCTTCTCGAATGAACTAGTAGAATCCAACTGTATACTTTTTTTTAAGTTTGGAGCACTTTCACAACAAAGTGGTCAACAGCTCTGTTGATTTTTATCAATATTTGATCATAGGTTTTAACCTTGTTTATAATTTGTGAAATAAAGTTCATATCTGTGTTCTTACAGTAATTACGTGGTAACTTTATTTTTGGTTCATCATTCTATCATGTATAGTTTAGAAGATATTAGCTATGATCCTTGAATATATGTGTTGACCAAAAAGGTGCAAATATTCAGGATAATTCCTTAAGTATTAACATTGGAAATTAGCTTATTAATTGTTTTATTTGTGGATTTTCATGAGGAATCCACTGGTACAGTTTATTTCACATGTTGTTTCATTAGTGTTTGAGATAAATAAGGTTTTATGGTTTTTATAAGGTATTATACCTTATAATTCCTTAAATATTGACTTTACAGATATGCCATAAAAATGGTATATGTGTATTTTTCCATGGGGAATCCAATGGTATAATTTATTTTACATGTTGATTCATTGGTTTTTAAGTTAAACCAACTTTTGTACCAATTTATGGTATTTTTTGTATATCTAAGTAATTATTCTTAATGTATAATTATTCTAAGTAATTTTAATATAATTATATTAAAGGCATAATTGTTCTGAGTCTTTTTGTGACCTTATTGGGTATGTGGTCATATCTCCAAGGCTCACAAAAAGTTCCATACAGATTTTGAGAAAATAATATATCTGGATAACAAAATTTGAACATTGCATAACTTTGCCATATTTCATATTACACATATGAAAAGAGGTACAATTTCTTAGATCTCATCCAGAGCTACACAATAAATTTTCTTTGCACTCAATTCCTTGAAAACTGACAAAGTTATAGCAGCTTTAAGATCAAAATCCCACATTTTGACCAATGCAGCTTTACTGTGGGATACTATTACATAAGTATTATAATGAGGTTTCCAACAGACAAAGAAGGTTTTTTAGACTTCAATACCCCATAGTTAATTAAATACTGGGGTCCCATACAGGTTCTGTACAGCCTTTTACACATCACACACATCAGAAGAGGGCTGTGTGGTCCTGTCACAGGGGCTCTTCTAAGTGAAGAGGGCCTGGCATTCAGACAAATGTGACTTACTTATTGAGGGCTCAAGGTATGGAAATACGGACCACACTTAAGAGTGTAATAAGATGAGATTACTAAAAAAGAAATATAAGAAAAAGAAGCAACAATGACTAAGAGTAAGATATAAAAGAGCCAACCACACAAACCTCCAAGTCCACTGTTTCAACCTGTCAGAAGGAAAGAGAAGAGTTAATAAGGATATGGCCACCACAACTCATACTTTACAGGCAAAGAAGAAATGCCAAGACTAACTTAAAATAAATAAACATAATAACTAATAATAAGGGTAAGAATAGTCATAAAATAATAAATCAACTAAATCAATTAACTGGGGAAAATTCTCCAGGGGGAGGAGAGGGGCTTGTATATATGAGAATCGCCAGCCCTGATCTAGAAATAGAATTTTCATAAGAGGAATTGGTTATTCAATTGCTTTTGAATAATGCAGGTCTTATATGACTGTTCAGAATTGGTACAAGGGGGTGGTGGTATTGAGTAATCAGACAGTTTCAGACTTGTGAATACAAAGATGTATTGGGGGAATCCAACCTGTACGAGCGTACAGGCTGTATTCATGTTTCAGCAAAGAAGATTGATAAACCTGATTACTGATACGCACAATGGACTTGCTGTTTTGAGGCATTGAAGTGGGTGTAAGATTGAATACCCTTACCCCTGAATAGTGGTTGTTAAAGTATTGCCCTCTTGAAACTGGTGGCCTCCTGAACACCATAATACCCTGAAACTGTTGAGTGGCATCTCAATATCCCCACATTTTTTCTGAAAAATTTATTTTAATTTCCTTCCCTCTTGGTCATTCTCCTGAAAATCCTCTTTTCTTCTCCATTTTCATCTTTGACTAAAGTGTCCTTCCCTTTTTTTCTTGAGTAAGTTCATAACAGCCTTTGAATTATGCCTTTCCTTTTTAATTAATTCAGAAAGGCTTCTTTAATTCCTTGACTTTGGCCTTTATCCAGAAAAGATGTCCATCAAGATCTTCATCTTGAAAAATGATGAATAATGGGCATATCAACATGTACCCCTTGATATTTGGACAAAATAGTCTTTTGGGCACATTCTTGCCATCAACCCTGAATTTTTATTTGATAATTTGAAGGAGGGGTCTTGTCCCCAATCTCCTTGAAGATATGGCCCAAAAATGTCCTTTGAGACCTCTTTGGACATATGGATGATTTAGGTCCATGCCACATCTATGGATTTTTCAAAAATGTTTGGGGCTAAACCCATTTTAGCCCATTTCAGAGCCTTAGTAATTTTTTTTGGTTTCTGCAGTCCATGGTCTGTGGGGGTTATTGGAGTCCCCCTGGGCCCAAATTTTCTGGGACTTCAGGGGATCCATGGGACCATAACTTTGCACAATCCCCAAATTAACTATCTGGCCTGGGCCCATTGATAGTGGTTTAGGGCCATCAAGAAAAGTGACCTCCCAGATCTGAAGGGGAGGTCCTGGATTTTTTATTGGGGCCCAAGAGGGCCTTGAAGGCCCATATTGAAGAACTTAAGGGGGCCATCAAATCAGTTATGGCCCCAAACACTTGATGATTTCTTCAGGCTTGTAGTGCATGAGGTGAAAGCTTGAATTCTTCTGCTCTATAATCTCTATTCATCAGTTTTGAACTGAATGAACTCACTGAATCTTCCCCTTCTGTTCTGCCATCTTCTTTTCTTTGTGCTTCTGGCATCCTCAGTCAATTGAGTTTTCCTTGGTCAATGGCTTCTTATGGCATCTTTGATCCTTCTCAAAATTATGATGGCTACAAAGAAGTTGAAGTTCTTGATCCTTCTTGCACTTATTTTTGATGAAAGGAAAGGATTGCATCCAAAAACTCAATAGAAATTGCTCAAAGTGCCATTTTTGTTTTGTTGGAAAGAAGCCATTTTGCTGTCCTGAAATTCCATCTTCCAACCTCAAACGGTACTTGTGGAGCAAGAAAGATGGGCCTTTTGGGAAAGAGCTCCAGTTTCAGAGCCCCCTACCCCTGATGGTACTGCAGGATATTCCAACTGTGAGTATGGTTATTTTCTTTATTTATTTTGATACTGATATTTGGTATTAATCACTGGTTCTAAGCATAGGGAGATGGCTAGGTGGACCAATGTCGGAAGGCCCATTCTAATTGGGTGTAGGCCAATTCATTCCAGCTCCGAATTCCTCATTTCAAGGATAAACACTGAGGGGGTGGTGAAAAGAAAAAGATGAATTGCTGATTACCCCACCAAGCCTGATACTGAAGGTAGTGATGAATTGGAGGGTGAAGAAGTTGAAGTGGTACTTAACCCTGATGGACACCAATCCAGTAATTCACCTTCCCAGCCTCCTGAAAACAGATTCCAAAGTGAAGTAATGCCCAGCACCCCCAGAGATTTCCAACCAGTCCTTTCCACCATTCCATACTCTAATCCTCCTCCTTCACCAAGTTCTTCCACTTCTAGGCCTGCCTTCATTTTAACAGTGAGACTATCTCCCATGGTCACTTCCCCACAGCTCCAACCTGTGGCCAGTTCCAGTAGAAGAAGAGGAGTCTTCTCTCCTTTGCTGTTTTGTGCTGCCCAATCATTTCAGGAAAGGGAATGTTGGCCTATCCCGGTTACCAGAGAGGATTCAAAGATGGTAAGTGAAGGTCAGGATTCTGTGGCCAGGTTGTTTATAAGGGTTGATAGAAATAGTAGGGAGGTGATTATGTGTGCTAAGGATAGGAATATTCCTGGTACTTCTTCTGAGGAGATGGCTTCCAAGCTTGCCTTGTATGAGGATGAACTAATTAATGGCTTCCAGAGAACTTCTGATGACTTGGGTAAAAATAACTAGTTTCCTTTTTCCTGTTTGTGTTTGGTTTGGCTTTTATCCCCACTCTTATAACTGTTAAAAATAAATGGAACATCCCAATACATTATATGGGAGGAGATGCTGCTGCTTTATAAAGAAATAAAATAACCAAAACTATACAAGTAAATAAAGAAAAGAACTCAAGAGAAAGAGAGAGCAAAGAGAAATCAATATAGAAATTTCTGAGGTTTGTCCTTCTTGTGGTGAGTTGCACGTTTTTGGCCATGAATTTATGAAAGATAAAAGCCGAGAATTTGTGTGAGCCTGTGAGGTATGTTTAACATACCCATAAGGCCACAAATGATTTTATAAACAATTAAATTTGTCTTAAACAGACTTTTTAGTTGAATTTAAAATAAAAAATAATAAAAAATAAGTATAACTTTTTTTTTGGATAAACAAAGTCATAATTATTATGTCATTTTTGGATTCTACACCAAAAATAACCTAGGGTACACCCATAGGGTGTTATACCCAAAAACACTTATTTCTTGTGTTATTAGAAGATTTAAGAATCTCACAGTACTAATGTAACTTTTTAACATTTTTTTAAAATTGTTAAATTTAAGCTTAATTAAGCTTAAATTTACAGTTACATAAGGTTTATGCAACTTTACCAAAATTTTAGTTAAAATTGAGGTGTGGTGTATATTTACTGAATTGGCTAAGGATTTGCCATACAGAATGTAAATCCTGCGTGAGCTCAATTTAAAAGGGTTTAAGGCCATAGTATGGCTTTAAATAAATAAAAGGGCAAAATCCACGCAAAAAGGTGGGACAAAGGAAAAAGACCAAATAGAGCTGGGGTACCCAACTTTTTGGATCTGCAAGGATTCAATTAAGGTTGTCCACCTGTATTGGAGGATTTTCAACCTTATTTAAACTTTAAGATTAGACTTTGATCCAACCTTAAGGTTTAAACTGGTTTTATCCTAAATTGGACAGGAATTTCAAGCTGCCAAGAGGGTAAATCCCAATAAGCAGGCTTGGAATCAAGGTTTTAAGAACTGTCAAAGCTTAATCAAGCTTAAAAAGCTTAAATAAGCTTAAAACTTTAAGGTTTCAATCATCAAAACCTTATCAAAACTTAAGGTTTTGTGTGTATTGCTATTTTACGTGGAAAAATAGTAATAACTTCAAAAATTCATTAAAAATCCAAATCTTAATGGATTTGCTTGAAAATTTCACACAGCTTAGAATTAATATTATCAATATATAAATTAAATTTTAAGTATCTTTTATTAATAGGTTTCCTGGGTAATTAGCCTGGAAAATTACTTTTTTAATTAAGCTTAAAGAAAATTATGAATTCTTTAAAAATTAATTAAAAATTCAGTTTAAGAGATTTCTGCTTGAAACTCTGATTTTATGTTGTTCATGTGATGAACTTTAATATAAATAAACTTATTTTATATTAAAACTTAAAATAATTAAACTAAATGAGGATTAAAGTTACTTGGAGTTAAGAATAACACTGATAACTTTAAATTGGAAGTAAAAATAAGTTGCCTTAAGTTAAGAACTTAATTTTTAAGCATGGTTTTTCAGTTTTGACCTGAGCACGCCCTCTACATCCATTATGAATCATGAGAGCTGCTCTGTAGACATAAAAAGAGTCTTTTCATCACTGTTTTTGTCCAATCATTCATAATCAATCCAATCATATTAGAAATTTAAACAGGTAAAGTTTTATTAAATATAAAATCTTATTATTAAAAGTAATTCTTAAGTTATTTTTATTCTTTGTTTATTAAATTAAAGAATTGAAGTCATAGAATTCAGATTATTGTTGTAATCATCTATAATAAATTTTATTATATAAAATTATCATCTTAAATATCTTTTAAAATCCACAAATTCCTCTCAAAAACTCTTTAATCATAAATTTTAGTATAAAAAGTTGTTTTATCTTTGATTTTATTGATTTTTGGCGTGTTTTTAACTTATAATCATTATTTAATATAATAACTGTTGTTTTATAACTTGTTGTATTAAGTAAATATTATAAGTAAGTCTTCTTTAAAGTTCTATATTTTTTTTATCTATCATTAGTTTTTTTATATAGAATTTTATTCTATAAAGAATTATTTCTGCACAGTGTGTGTTTAATTCTTTTTTATAAATAATATTTATATTATTTATAAGTGGTTAAATATTTATATTTTCCACGTGTAATAGTCTCATTAAGAGCTTTACACTTCTTATTGTTATAACTGTCAGTGACTATAACAATAATAGAATAATTATAATTTATTATAATTATTATATTTTTTTTTATTATTATATTATTATAATAATAACTAAATTTATTTTTTTATATATAATTATTTTTAATAATTATATTTAAATTTGTGGTTATAATATTTCATTATATTATATTTTTCTACTGAGGACAGTCATAGTACTCTTGATATTGTTACTATTATCAAGAGTTTCATAGACAAACCTTACATTTGGGGGCCTGGCCGTGATTTTAAACCAATTTTTGGGACATAAATCATATTCTAGACCTTATTTTACTGTTTTTTGACGTAAAATTGCCATATTTGTCTTAATATTGGCTTTTTTGGGACTTATCCCTTATAAATAATCTTTATAATATTAATAAAGTTATTTTTTTCTTAAGAATATTGTTTGAAACAATATACTATTGAGTGACTTGGAATAAATTTCTTTTGTCTAACTAGTGGCTTTTTCACATCACAGACTTGAAATTTATTCTTTGAGTTATTCTAGTATAAAGTGAATAATAATATAATTTTGATTAATTAACTTGTTAATTGCATAATTATTATTTCTTTAAAGAAAATAATAAATCAAATAAAAAATCTTTAAAAATAAAAATCTTTACTAAAAATATTTTTTTCTTTTATCTTAGACATTTTTCTTTATTTTTGACGTAATTTGCCATAAATTACATAAAAACAACTTTATTCAATAAGTTGAGTTTATAAGTTATTTTTATTATTTGATAAAATAGCTTATATTTTTAAATTTTCTCTAGTGTCTTCCATCAGAGAAAGTTCTTCAGACTGTGAAGCCTCAGAGTCCAGTATTGAAATTCAAACCAGCCCAGCACCAAGGGGTTTAATAACCAAAGAGCCCTTTAAAGGTCCTGCAGGTGAATTCAATCCACTTTTACTCTAATTTTTATTAAAATTGACGTGAAATGACTCCTACTAAATGTGGAAGCACATCTCATTTAGCAAACACTTGTCCAAAAAAGACAAGAGTCAATGAGATAAGTGTAGAAAAAGCGGAAGACACAAAAGAAACTGAGGTAGCTTTACATGAAAGTGATTCTGAACCTTCAGAAGAAGAAGAAACATCAGAAGAACTTAGTATAGAGAATATTAATGTTTCTTTTGAGGTCACTGAGGTACATACTCACTTACCACAGTACAGTGATGAATGTATGGATCTCATACATGTGCAAGATGCCAAAATGCAAAAAACCAAACCTGCCAGAGGTAAAGGTTATACAGCTGGGTCATCTTGTATCACTAATATTGTGATAGATAACACAGAAGCCAAGATACATCTTGACTCAGGTGCTTTTTGCACTTGTGTTGGGAAAGATTATCTTGACAAAATTTATACCAATTGGCAAGACAAGCTGATGCCAATTGAAGGTGTAAAATTCAGCAGTGCTAGCCAGAATATGCATCCTTTGGGTATATTTGAAGCTACAATAATATTTCCTCACCCTGCAGGAAGTATGAGATTGAAAGCTGAATTTGTTGTTATGAATAATTGTACTTCACAACACTTTATACTTGGGAATGATTATCTCAATATCTATGGTATTGATATTAATAATTATAAGGACAGATATTTCACTATAGGGGAAAATAAAAGGCAAAAATTTGCTTTTTCTGCAGAAAGAAAAGAAATTACTGTCATTCAACAAGTAAAAAATGTTAATAAAGAAAAATTTGTGTCAGATCAATTAAGTGAAGCACAAATTAGTCCTGAATTAACACCAGAAATGAAGGAAGAACTTATTGAAATTTTATTTCAATTTCAAAAAGCCTTTGCTTCTGATGATGAACCACTTGGGGCTATAAAAGGCCATGAAGTGGATATCATGCTTAACGTGGAGAGACCTTATCCCCCACTATTAAGAAGACCAGCTTACCCAGCTAGCCCTAGGGCTAGAGAAGCATTAGAAAGTCATATTCATGAACTAATGAAACTGGGAGTTCTTAGAAAAGTTGGACACAATGAGGAAGTAGAAGTCACAACTCCAGTAATCATTACTTGGCATAATGATAAGTCAAGGATGGTTGGGGATTTTAGGGCATTGAACACCTATACTATTCCAGACAGGTATCCAATCCCTAGAATCCATGAGACTTTGACTCAATTATCCAAAGCAAAGTTTATTACTTCCATGGATGCTCTTAAAGGCTTCCATCAGAATGTTTTAACACCTCATGCAAGGAAATTATTGAGAATAATAGCTCATTGTGGTATTTATGAATATTTGAGGATGCCTTTTGGTATTAAAAATGCACCCTCTCATTATCAAAGAATGATGAATACCATATTCCCACATGAATTATCAGAGGGATGGTTAATCATTTATATTGATGACATTATCATTTGTTCAGAAACCTGGCAATCACATTTAGAGAGACTTTCATTAGTACTTAGGAAAATTCTACAAGTGAACATGAAAATTTCTCTTAAAAAATGTAATTTTGGGTTTCATGAGTTGAAAGCTCTGGGACATGTAGTATCAGGACTAAGCCTTGGAGTTGACAAAAACAAAGTGGCTGCAGTTTTACTGAAACAAATGCCCCAGAACAAAAAAGAGATGATGTCTTTCTTAGGATTTGCCAGTTATTACAGGCAACACCTTAAAGATTTTGCAATCCATGCCAGATCATTATACAGAATTTGTGATCAACAGACTGTTTTTGAAATGACACAGGAGAGAATTCAAGCATATGATAAAATCAAGCATGCCTTGACCAATGCACCATTATTATTGATGCCAGACTGGAAACTTCCTTTTAAGCTGTATATTGATGCATGTGGTGATGGTTTAGGAGCTGCTCTTCATCAAGTTCAAATTGTCAATGACAAACCTTATGAAGGTCCAGTTTGTTTTATTTCAAGACAAATTAAACCTACTGAGGCAAGATATGGAGCTAGCCAAATGGAGTGCCTTTGCCTTGTTTGGGCTCTGGAAAAACTTCATTATTATCTTGATGGTAGTGTGTTTGAAGTAATTACTGATTGTAATGCAGGAAAATCACTTCTTAACATGAAGACTCCAAACAGACACATGTTAAGATGGCAGATTGCTATACAGGAGTATAGAGGCAACATGACCATAGTACATAAAGCTGGAAATATTCATAAGAATGCTGATGGCTTAAGTAGATGGGCATTACCCAATACACCTGATAATCCTGCCTATGTTCCTACAAGTGCAGAACCTCAAATCCCAATTGAAGGAATCAATATCACAGATGTTGGAACAGAATTCTTCAAAGAGGTTAGAGAAAGCTACAGGCAAGATAAGAATTGTCATATTCTTACTGCTCTACTTGACAAAGATTGTAAAGATGTAGCCTTGGCTAATTCTCTGGATGATATTTGGAAAACATCTTATGATAATGGAAGATTTCATTTGTTTGATGGTATACTATATCATAGATCTAAACACACATGTGTCATGGTCCTATGTAGTAGAATGTTGATTAACACAATACTACTAGAATGCCATGATAACATTTATTCTGGACATCTGTCTGAAGACCGAACAATGGAAAGAATTCAGACATGTGCCTGGTGGCCATCTTGGAGAAAAGATGTCATTGAGTACTGTCATAGTTGTGATAGATGCCAGAAAGCCAATAAAGCTACTGGGAAAAGGTTTGGTTTAATGATCCATATTCAAGAACCAAGTACCCCATGGGAAGTGGTTCACATGGATTGGGTAACTGCTTTACCACCTGGAGGTGATAAAAGTTACAATGCATGTCTTGTTATTGTGGACAGATATAGCAAAACACCAATCTTTTTACCATGCCATAAAGATGACACAGCTATGGATACAGCTCTTCTAATTTGGAACAGAGTCATATCCCATACTGGTCTCTTTAAAAATATCATTAGTGATAGAGACCCAAAATTCACATCAGCCTTATGGACTAATCTACATAAGCTTTTGGGTACAAAATTATCATTTTCAACGGCCTACCATCCACAAACAGATGGACTGGCAGAAAGAATGATTCAAACCCTTGAGGACATGATCAGAAGATTTTGTGCTTATGGCCTGGAGTTTAAAGATTCTGATGGCTTTACCCATGATTGGTGTACTCTTATACCAGCATTGGAATTAGCCTACAAGACCTCCATCCATGCTTCAACAGGCAAGACTCCTGCAATGTTGGAAAAAGGATGGAACCCCAAACTTCCAGTTGATACTTTGAAAAAAGATTTGGTTGACATTCATCCAACTGCTTCAAGCTTTAAGCTGCTGCTTGATAAAGTGAGACATCATGCAAATCAAAGCATGAATGATGCCTTTGAATATGCTAAGCAGAAATGGGATAAAAGTCATAAGACACCAGAATTCAAAGTAGGGGACTTAATACTAGTTTCAACCTTGAACTTTAATAATATTAAAGGTCCAAAGAAATTGAAAGATTCCTTTGCAGGACCATTTATTATTAAAGCCCTCCATGGGACAAATGCAGTACAAGTAGAACTGTCAGGAGAGTTAGGAAACAAACACCCAACTTTCCCTGTCAGTCTTGTAAAGCATTACACATCAAGTGATAAGGAATTATTTCCTTTGAGAAATGAAACACCCTTAGAAGTACCCCCACTTGAACCAAGTGAGGAAAAGAAAGTACTGAAAGTCTTGAAAGAAAGAATACTTAGGGGTAAAAATGAAAGAGAATACTTAGTCAGGTACAGAAATCCACAACATGAAGATGAGTGGGTTGAAGAAAGTAAGATACCTGATTCCCAAAAGTTTCTCAGAAGATTCAGACATGAGAGAAGACCAATTCCTCAATAAAAGTTTGAATTGTGTGCTTTACATACTTGAACAGTATAAGTAGAGAGGTTGGACAGTGGATTATACCCCCCCCAAATAACTTGGGGGTACACTAAAGGAAAATTGTGGTACAATTTTTTTTGGTGGTAGGGAATGTGAGCCTGTGAGGTATGTTTAACATACCCATAAGGCCACAAATGATTTTATAAACAATTAAATTTGTCTTAAACAGACTTTTTAGTTGAATTTAAAATAAAAAATAATAAAAAATAAGTATAACTTTTTTTTTGGATAAACAAAGTTATAATTATTATGTCATTTTTGGATTCTACACCAAAAATAACCTAGGGTACACCCATAGGGTGTTATACCCAAAAACACTTATTTCTTGTGTTATTAGAAGATTTAAGAATCTCACAGTACTAATGTAACTTTTTAACATTTTTTTAAAATTGTTAAATTTAAGCTTAATTAAGCTTAAATTTAAAGTTACATAAGGTTTATGCAACTTTACCAAAATTTTAGTTAAAATTGAGGTGTGGTGTATATTTACTGAATTGGCTAAGGATTTGCCATACAGAATGTAAATCCTGCGTGAGCTCAATTTAAAAGGGTTTAAGGCCATAGTATGGCTTTAAATAAATAAAAGGGCAAAATCCACGCAAAAAGGTGGGACAAAGGAAAAAGACCAAATAGAGCTGGGGTACCCAACTTTTTGGATCTGCAAGGATTCAATTAAGGTTGTCCACCTGTATTGGAGGATTTTCAACCTTATTTAAACTTTAAGATTAGACTTTGATCCAACCTTAAGGTTTAAACTGGTTTTATCCTAAATTGGACAGGAATTTCAAGCTGCCAAGAGGGTAAATCCCAATAAGCAGGCTTGGAATCAAGGTTTTAAGAACTGTCAAAGCTTAATCAAGCTTAAAAAGCTTAAATAAGCTTAAAACTTTAAGGTTTCAATCATCAAAACCTTATCAAAACTTAAGGTTTTGTGTGTATTGCTATTTTACGTGGAAAAATAGTAATAACTTCAAAAATTCATTAAAAATCCAAATCTTAATGGATTTGCTTGAAAATTTCACACAGCTTAGAATTTAATATTATCAATATACAAATTAAATTTTAAGTATCTTTTATTAATAGGTTTCCTGGGTAATTAGCCTGGAAAATTACTTTTTTAATTAAGCTTAAAGAAAATTATGAATTCTTTAAAAATTAATTAAAAATTCAGTTTAAGAGATTTCTGCTTGAAACTCTGATTTTATGTTGTTCATGTGATGAACTTTAATATAAATAAACTTATTTTATATTAAAACTTAAAATAATTAAACTAAATGAGGATTAAAGTTACTTGGAGTTAAGAATAACACTGATAACTTTAAATTGGAAGTAAAAATAAGTTGCCTTAAGTTAAGAACTTAATTTTTAAGCATGGTTTTTCAGTTTTGACCTGAGCACGCCCTCTACATCCATTATGAATCATGAGAGCTTCTCTGTAGACATAAAAAGAGTCTTTTCATCACTGTTTTTGTCCAATCATTCATAATCAATCCAATCATATTAGAAATTTAAACAGGTAAAGTTTTATTAAATATAAAATCTTATTATTAAAAGTAATTCTTAAGTTATTTTTATTCTTTGTTTATTAAATTAAAGAATTGAAGTCATAGAATTCAGATTATTGTTGTAATCATCTATAATAAATTTTATTATATAAAATTATCATCTTAAATATCTTTTAAAATCCACAAATTCCTCTCAAAAACTCTTTAATCATAAATTTTAGTATAAAAAGTTGTTTTATCTTTGATTTTATTGATTTTTGGCGTGTTTTTAACTTATAATCATTATTTAATATAATAACTGTTGTTTTATAACTTGTTGTATTAAATAAATATTATAAGTAAGTCTTCTTTAAAGTTCTATATTTTTTTTATCTATCATTAGTTTTTTTATATAGAATTTTATTCTATAAAGAATTATTTCTGCACAGTGTGTGTTTAATTCTTTTTTATAAATAATATTTATATTATTTATAAGTGGTTAAATATTTATATTTTCCATGTGTAATAGTCTCATTAAGAGCTTTACACTTCTTATTGTTATAACTGTCAGTGACTATAACAATAATAGAATAATTATAATTTATTATAATTATTATATTTTTTTTTATTATTATATTATTATAATAATAACTAAATTTATTTTTTTATATATAATTATTTTTAATAATTATATTTAAATTTGTGGTTATAATATTTCATTATATTATATTTTTCTACTGAGGACAGTCATAGTACTCTTGATATTGTTACTATTATCAAGAGTTTCATAGACAAACCTTACAATTTGATACTCACAGAGGGCCAATGTGATGTTTTACAAGTAGAGCCCTCAGAGATGCATACCAGGAGAAGTAATTTACTCTCATAACTTCTACTCCCCAGAAAGCACCATAAGACAGATAGCTTTGCCACAGTTGACTTTGAAGTAATGAATGTCTTGAATCATGTTAAATAGCATAAATTGGAAAATTAAAAATAAAAATAAAGGAAGAAATTTGGCCATATCTTGATGAAAGGTCCAAATTTGAGGGTATTGATTTTGCAAGGCCTTTTTTATCTGTCCAAAAAATTGACAAGTTCACACAAAGTGGCCAAGGTGTTACTTACAAAAACATATAGGTAGAATAACCCCTTAAAGGTGTATTCCAGGAGAGGAACTTACTTTAATAACATTGAATCCCCACCAAGAACCATACATTCAAACTCTTGAGGCATTTGGGCCAGGCTTTTCAGGATACAATGAATGGAAGTCCTTGAGAAGGTCTGGTGAGCTGGTGCAGTTGGAAGCTGGCTCCCAAATTGTTATTTCTGGGTCTTCACTGAATCCTTTTCACTAAGAAATACCATAATTTACCTCTTTTGAGTTTTGAGTCCAGAACCTGAGCCACATCCCATTATTATTGCTCCTCCACTAGAACTGGTGGTGGTGGAATTTGATTTCAATTTTGGATAATTGACTTCTTTACTTGTTCTAATAATGAAACATGGAATAAAGGTTGTACTGAATTCCATTGCACAGGCAACTTGAGGTGATATGCATGTCTTGTAGTCTTGATATTCTTTGAGGCTAGCCATACTTTGTCCCAGGTTGTACTCTGAAATTGCCTTATTTCTTATTTTAATTGCTGTTTGACTACTTTCTGTACTGATTGGAGTTTTGTTTGTACCCTTCAAGAAGGTGAGTCTTGAGAATTATGGACAGAGTCAAAAATGGGATTCCTTCAATAAATCGTGAAAAAAGGTGATTGCTTTGTTGATAAATGTTCTTCATTACTGTAGGAAAATTCAGCCAGAGGTAGCCAGGCTTTCCATTCATCTTGATGGTAACTGACATACACTGAAGATTCTTTTCTAGAATCTGAGTTACCCACTCTTTCTGTCCATCTTTTTCAGGATGAAATGCAGTTTAAAGAGCTCTTGAGATCTTTCCCTTTTGACATAAATTGGTCCAGAATGATTAAAAGACTAAAAAACCTCTATCACTAACAATACTGGGTTGAAGGCCATGTTTGGAAAAGACATAGCTAACGCAGATCTGAGCTAAGTCCAGGGAAGCAATTTTTTCATAAGTTGGAATGAAGATTTCTATTTTTGAGAATATTTACACAACTAATAGAATTGAATCAAAGCTGTTTGACAGAGACAAATGAGTGATTAAGTCCATTGATAATTAATTGAAAGGACCAGATGGAACTGGAAGACGCTTGAGTAATCCAAACTTCTCATGATGAATTTTCTTGGTTCTTGAACATTTCTGACATGAGGACACATATTCCTTAATGAATTGATTCATGCCAGCCAAAAAAAAAATCCCTCTTGATGAGCCTAAGGGTCTTCTCTTGGCCAGGATACCCAGCCAATGGTGATTCATGATGCTTTTGAAGAATATTAAGTTGGATTTCATCATATCTTGGGATTGCCACTATATCTTTGAATTACAATAACTTGGCTTGAGGCTCAAGACCATAATATGAAAGTGATTCACCTCTTCCTAGTTTCTTGAGTATTTCCTTGTAGTCTTTTTCTTGCCATACCTCTTTTTGAATCTGGTCAACTAAATCTGAGCATATTTTTACCTTGATTGAGAACAATCTTGACTCTTGAATTCAATATTGCTTGATTACTTGATGGAAATCTTGAGTATTCTTGATGATGAAGTCCACCTTCCTCTGTGGGTGCACATTGTCCCAATGTGACAAGGTATCTGGTAAAGTAACCAGTTTTCCTGGGTGGTAAGGTATTTGAAATGAAACTCAGAGAAGGAAATTCAGCCCAGCTGGCTTGACCACAAGTAGCAACTTTGGAAAGCATTAAATACTGAAGAGAAGAATGGTCTCTCAAGACCTTGAAAGAACTGAAAAGAGAAAAACAAAATCCCTCCAGAGCTTGAGAGCCCAAACTATGCCAAGGAGTTCCTTTTCATGGACTTCATAGTTAAGCTCAGCTGGGAGGAGCTTGTGACTAGCAAATGAAATGGGAGGCTTTCCTGAGTCATTTACCTGACTTAATACAGCAGCAAAGGAATAATCAGAAGCATGAGTATCTACAATAGCTGTAATAGAAGGATCAAAATGGGAATGGATAAGAGCAGTGGTGAAGGCTTCTTTGAGTATCTGAAACTGACTAAGAGTTTCTTCATTTAAGATAAAAGGAAAAATCTTTTTGAGAAGGGAAGTGGGCGCAGTGATTTTTTTGGAGTAATTTTTAATGAAACAACATTAGAAATTGGCAAAGCCAAGAAAGCATTGAAGAGAGTTGATCTTCTTGTGCTGATGCCAATTCAGAATTTTCTAAACTTTTGAAGTATCCATCTTGAGGACATCGCTTGAAAAAACATAACACAAGTATTGCACATTTGAGGCATGGAATACACACTTGAAGGCTTTGGCAAACAGATTATTCTCCCTCAGTCTTTGGAGAACACAAGCCAAATTTTTGAAATGTTTCTCCTCAGATCTTTACAAGACCATAATATAATCTGAAAACTACAACAAAAATATGCAGGAAATGTGCAAATATATCATTTGAAATATTTTAGAAAGAAGCAGGAGCATTGGTAAGGCCAAATGGCATAACAAAATACTCATTACTACCATATTTGGTTCTAAAGGCAGTTAAGTGCTCATCCCCCTCTTTTATTATGAGGATATTATATCTACCATGCAGGTCTATCTTGGAGAATATAGTGGAACAGTTGAATACAATAAGAAGCTGCTTCAGAGGAGGAACATGATACATGTTCTTCCTAGTGACATCATTGAGCTTGAGGTAGTCAATACACAAAAAAAGGCAACCATCAATTTTCTTGAAAAAAAGAACATGTGCTCCCATGGAAGAGGAGCTTGGCCTTATGAAAAATTTCTCTACATTCTCTGAAATGTATGCCTGCAGTGTTTTTGCCTCTTGATTTGATAATGAGTAGATAAAACCAACTGGAGGTAGAAGATCCTCCAATTCAATATGTTGATCAAAAGTGCAATCTGGAGGAATTTTCCTTGCTTTCACCTTGGAGAATATATCCAAATATTGGTGATAAGAAGGAAGGGCTACCTTCAGCACAGTTTTACTTTCGTCTGGCTCTTTCTCCTCATCCCACTGCTTCTTCAAGGAGGAATGAAAATATAAAGGAGAAGGTCCAACTCCCTTTGAAGGAGATGAAGGGAAGATGGAGCCACATCTTCTCCAGAATCTTGACTCTTTGAATACATCATCTCTTGGTTGAAAAAATGACTGAGAGGGAATTATGGAAGGGATATGGATAGAAGAAGGAAGGGAAGTTTTCTTAAGTTCAGCAACCAGAGCAACACTGTTGACACCAGTGTCACAGTCATTACTGGTACAAGAATTAATACAACTAGAATCATTATTACTAGAATAATAGGTGATAAATCCATTTATCCAATAAATAATGGGATTAAAATGGTAAAGGAAATCCTAGTCCAATATTAGGTCTTCTCCTTGGGTAATATATAATAAAAAAGTCCCATTCAAAGCTTGGGAAAGAAGCCAATTCAACTACCCACTTGGTATCATGGGTGATGAAAAAGGAAGGGGATTAATTTGAATCCAGTATGAAAAGAGGAAGCTTTTCAGGGAGCTCTGACACAGTCAGTGAGTACTTGAGAAGAAAATCCTTTTCAATAAAATAGTTTGTAGTACCAGAATAAATGAGAATACTATAAAGAAATATCAGAGACAGAGGAGAAAATAAGAAATGTTAAATATTTCTTGATACTAGTATTCAGAACTCACTATTGTGCTCCTGAAGGAAATAAGTGAGAACCATTGAACACATAATTATTCCCACTAAGGTTTTTCCCTGCTTACTAGGGAAGGCTCTTGTGATCCAGGCTTGTCCTGAGGTCTCTTGAAGCATCTTTCAATGGGGTGTTTTCCACCACAACAAGTAAATAAGCTTTCTTTAATCCTCCTCTCCTTTTCACAACCAATTAATTTATTGTTGTTATTGAGGAGAGCAGCATTGGAATTGTCCTTTGAAACCTATGATTTCTTTCCCTTCTTGTTGTTCTTGTGGTAAGGCCTCTTTGAGGATGAATCTTGAGGCAGACTTGAGAAATTGGATCCACTTACAAGAGGCTTCTTTTTTTGATTTGCAACCTTTCTCTTCTGCCTCTCATTCTAGCTCATATCTAATTCCAAGGTTATGTCTATGAGTCCTTTATGTGGATCACAAGTATTAGGGTTAGAAGCCAACTGATCCAATAATCTTGATGCCAATCCTCATCTGTAAACATGAATATATACCCTTTCTCCCCAATCTCCAATTCATGACAATAAACTTCTAAAATCAGCAATGTACAAAGAAGGATGACTACTTTCCTTCATTCTTAAATTTTCCAACTCTTGTTCAGTTTTCCTAACTTCATTGGTATCACCAAACAGAGTGAATAGCTGGGTTTCAAATGACTGCCGATCATTGAACAGATAGGAAGTATATTCATGGCAAATATTTGAGAGGTAGGGTTCAATCCATTTTCCAGCTCTACCAGTCAAAAAAGAATTTGAGTAAAGGAATTCCTTCCCATCAGAGTAGAAATATTCTGGGTTGTTATGGAATATCAATTGACAGGATTGGATACATTCTCTCAATTTATGGGGTTTGGTACCATCAAAAGAATCAGGTGCTTTCATTGATGGAGTCTTGAATGCAGGGGCTTTGGAATTATCCCTGAGTGTAAGTACTTAGTAAGTTTCCCCATCATTTTGAGAAAATTTGGTTCTTCCTGAGAGACAAAGGTTGATTGGAATTTTCTAGATTTGAAGCTTCAGAAGTCTCAGGGGCACCTTCTAAGGAAGCTACCACTTCATCTCCCTCTGAATGCTCCCCTTCCACAGAGTCCTCCCCCTCTTCATCTTCAGCTTCCCCCAATCTACTTCTAGACCCTGGAGAAATGCTTGGATAGGCACCCAAAAAGCTGGAGAATGATTTTGATCTCTGACTTCACACCTCCTTTTCTGGAGGGTTCTGCTTCTTACATTAGTGGTCCTCTGTCCAAATTTTTAATCAGTTGATCAAATGATGGTGTGCAGTCAAGAGGAGCCCTTGCTGTAGGAGTGAGAACAGCTTGATGTTTTTGGGATCTTGTATTATTTTGTGGGGGCCCTGTTGACCTAGCATTATGAGAGAATAAGAAAAATAACTTGATGGTACTTGAAAATAAGTAATAAAAGCTTGGATACAGAAATAAAAAAGAAAATTCTGGATGAAACTTCAGGGATCAATCAAGATTCTTGAAGTGATATCAAATTCAATCAATCAATCAGTAAATTCAGTCAATTTCAAGAATCAAATCAAATCAAATATCAATAAAATATTGATAATTCAATAATCACTAAATCAATCAATGTCTTCAGTATAAAGTCAAGGTCTTGAGGAATCAATCAGTAAATCAATATCTTCAGGAATTTTTTCAACTTCTTGATGAGTCAAATCAGTCAATAGTCAAAATGAATTTTTGAAGATCAATTGGTTATCTTGAGGTATCCAAATCCAGTAAATAAACACAATACAAACAGAATCCTGAATAGCTTAATCTACACTCAAAATTAATCCCAATCAATTAACCAATAAATAAAAATCCTGATAAGACCTGAATACACAAACAAAAGAAAATTTGGACTTGATACATAATTTAGAATGAAAGTGAGATGGTGAGCAATGATGAAGGAATGAGAAGAATGAATTTTCATTTGAGTAATATGAATGAGATGGAAATTGATGAGAGAAATCATAAAATAAACAAAGAGTCATAATTGAAGCATGAGAGAAATTAATATGAATGAATGAAAAGAAAGAAGAAGTTATGAGCTAATTAATTGGATTTGACATGGGCTCTTCTAAGTGAAGATGGCCTGGCACTCAGTGAATGGGTACTTACTTATTGAGGGCTCAAGATATTGTAAAATGGGATAAACATAAGAGTGTGATACAATGACATTACCAATAAGAGAAATATAAGAAAAAGAAGCAACAAATAATAAGATTGAGAAATAAAAGAGCCAAACATAAACAAGTCCAAGCCCACTGTTTCAACGTCTCAGAAGTACAGAGAAGGGTTAATAAGGATATGGCCATCACAACTCTTACTGTACAGGCAAAGAATAAATGCAAAGACTAACTTGAAATTGATAAATATGATACCCAATAATAAGGGTAAGACTATTAATAAAGTAATAAATCAAGAAAATTAATTAACTGTAAAAAAGTCCCCAGGGGGGAGAAAGAGGGGTGTGTATATGTGAGAATCACCAGCCCTGATCAGGACAGAGAATTTTCGTAAGAGGAATTGGTGATTCAATTTAGTTCAAACAATACAGGTCCTGTACAGCTAGCTGTAAAGAATCTGTACAAGAGGGGTGGTGGTATTGAGTGATCATACAGTTTCAGACTTGTGAATCCAAAGCTGTATTGGGTGAATTCAACCTGTACAAGAGCTGAGAGGCTGTATGCATGTTTCAGGAAGGAAGTTTGCTGAAACTGATTACTAATACACACAATGGATTTTGTGGTTTGAGATGTTTGAGTGGGTGTAAGATTTAATACCCTTACCCCTGAATAGTTGTTGTTACAGGTTCCCAGATGAAACTTCTCACCCTGTATTGAGGAAACCTTCCCAGATGTGGTTTCAAAGCCACGTCTGAGCCCAATACATAGTATACAGGCCTTTTGCAACCCACAAGCAAGAACTATGAAGTGACCAATCTTCACTTCCTGTGAATTGATGGTCTAGAGGACCTTTCCACCCCATTTTAGGATAAAAGGAAGCCTTTTCTCTGCCGCAAAACAAATCCCCATCCTGCTCTTGAATTTCTATTTAGTACAACTGTCAAAAACAGTTATACCCTTCAAAAATAATCAGGTATGCCTTAAATCTTAGTTCATTGTATCTCTGATTATGGTCACCCAACTGATATGACTGCACCCAGGGTTTTCAAAAGGGCTCACCACCACTATTCCCCATAGTAAAGCCCTTATACCATCAATTAAAACCATTTTTAATCTTAATAATCTGTTTCACAGTAATATTTAAAGTTTTAAATAAATTGATTAGCACTTCATTATAGACTCAGCCTGACATTTTGGGGGCCTGGCTGTGTTTTTTGAACTATTTTGGACTTTTTTGGCATAAAAAGGGAGTTTTTTCTTAAGTTTTTTTTAATCATGGCTTTCTTTGCTTTTTAGGCGTATAAATCTTTAAAAAAGCAATTATTTAGTGAATATTCTAAATTATTAATTCTTTAAGCGGTATATAATCCTATACCTTTTTTTTTTATGTGGTTTTATTTCAATTTAATCACAACAAAACTATTTTTTGTGTATTTCTGATATCAAAAGCTTTACAAACTCTTGATAAATTCTTCTAAATAAAAGGGAACCCTATTTACTGTAAATAAAAGTCTCATAGGCATTGTTTGACATATTGAAAATTTCAATCATCCATCACAGACCCACTGATGAGATTACACTTGTTCATGAAGAGTCAATCTGTGAGATATTGGACACCTATTGTGTAGCATAAATCCACGATAAAGTATTTCTGATGTGTAATCGATAATTGCAATTAAAACTCATAATACAACAGCATAATATAGTGATATATTTCCCATAGACCATTATTAGACATTAAAATCGAATTTTCAGAAGTATCCATTGACATAAGTCGACAGTTTTTCTTTGATCCAGTGGAAGAAAATTTTATCCCACTTTAAACCAAGTAACAGGGAAATACGCCAGTGGCACCTTCAGACACAGAAGGCAATGAGGGAAAAGGTAAAAGGCATAGTGAGGGCCTCATCACCACCAAAACTTTGACATCAATAGCCTCTCAGAGGACTAGAAAGCCAAAAAATGTTGCTTCCATACAAGGTAAACCAACCTTGATAGCTTGTACAGGGAATATTACAGTAATTAACCCAGTTGTTACTTCTAAATCAAAATATCCCAAAGCAGTAAAGAAAAATTGGTATAAGACACTGTAAAATGTAAAGAACCTAAGTACATTCAAAACAATGGTGGATGGAAAGACACTGAGGGAAATCATACCCACTCTTCCATTCACCTTCCAATTCAACAAAAACCTTAAACCAGAGTACTGGAATGATATGGATCGGGTTCTTCAGATACACCAACTCCTAAAAGACTTATTCTAATGAAGCATGGACAACAAGAAGTTCAACCTAGCATCACACTGGGAACAACTTGGAGAAATTTTGCAGAATATATGTCTCAAGAAGATATCCTTCAAAGATCTTATAACAATCACCAAAGGATGGAATCCCAACAGGAAGTTCAAACTCCTGGAGCAGAGGGAGACCAGGATAAAGAAAAATGAATCCACTATCCAAGCTATAGAAGAACAATTTAACCAGACAGAGCCTACTCTGATTCCTTCAGGCTCACAAGGAGTAGACCCAGCCAACTCTGCATTGGTTCAAACCATTCAGGAAACAGAAGATCAGTGGCCAAGAGTTGCCATTCTTCACAATCCAAGGTAGCTTCCAGGAAAAGACAAGGATACAAAGAGAAAAAAAATACTGCTTGCAGCCACAGGCAGAAACAGTCAGACCAAATTATACAAAAGATGTTGGAATTGGTGAAAGAAGTACACAAGTGCCTAAAATAGTTGCAAATACTTCTAAAATCAGTGTTCCTATTAATATAAATATTACCCTCACTCAGAATGAACACAATGTTGTTACACCCAATAGTAACATAAATGGTGATCAACTGCGGTTAAACATGTCCCAATTTGCAGTGAAAACTCAAGAGAAGCTTGATGAACCCTATAGAGGAAATATAAGATTTCATGAATTGTCAGCCTGTGAGTCAAAACCAGAGCACAAGCATGACAGCCAAAATACCATAAACCAATGGTATAGCCAAGATACCACCAAAACATAGAGCTGAGCCAAATTATCTCAAAAGGTATCAAAAGAAAGAGGAAACTCACCAATTTCCAAATATACAAGTCCCATCATCATAGGAAAAAGAATAACAAAGCTATTCATGCTCAAAGTTATTGCTGAGCATAAACCTTAATTTTCACCTCTCATCTGAAATACAGAGTAAGAGACTTAACACCATCAAATGGGTATGCAAAGTGAAGCTCTAAGTAAGGGCTATCCAATGGAACCAGCCAAACTGAGCTAGCATTAGTATTACTGAAGGTATGGCCAAATTCAGGCCATTTAAGGGTGAATAAAATATTCACCCCTCATCTAACTTCTACAGTTTTAGTGTGGGATACCTGAAGTGGGGTCTTTTTGGAAAAAGCACAATCAAGGCTATCTGATGGTGTCATCCATTTCCTCATATCTCAACTAGAACAGAGGTTATGGGGAAAACAAGCCCAATACAGCTTTTGCCCAAAACATGCATATGTACAAACAAACTTGTACATGGGATAACTTTGTCATATTTAGGGATAACCATTTCAAATAAGGTATCATTGTGTAGAAAACATACAGGGCTACACACCAAACCCATTTTGAGGTTGATATCTCAAAAAGGGACAAAGTTATGGCTGTTTTAAGGTCAAAATCCCACATTTTGTCCAATACAGTCTTACCATGGTATAATATCCCATAACCATGGTTATGAGGTGTCAAACATACAAAGAAGCATGTTTATACGTCAATACCTCATACGTAAGTCAATACTGGGGTCCCATACACTTTCTGTACAGGATTCTACGTGTCATACATGTCAGAAGAGGGCTATGTGGTCCCCAAATGAAAGTTTTCACCCTGTATTGGTGAAACATGCCCAGATGTGGTTTCAAAACCACATTTGAGCCCAATACAGGCTATACAGGTCCTTGCAAACCACAAACCTGTCTCAGAGAGTGAAAAAGTCTTCACTTCCTCTACGTGGAAAGGTCTAACAACCCTTCCACCCAATTTAAGGATAAAAAGGAGGCTTTTCACAGCCAGAAATTCTTTCCTCATCCTTCTCTTGAATACCCTACGTAGTAAACTGTCAAAAACAGCTTTACTCTTGGGTAATAAACAGGTATAATTATCATATTAATTGTTGTAGCCTTTATTATTGCAACACAACAGGTAAAGCTACACCCAGGGCTTTCAACAGTGCTCACCACCACTATATTTCATATAGTAAAGCCTTTTTAGTCTTAGATTAAAACATCTTTAACTCTTATAACTCTTTTAAATCCTTTTTTACTGTGTCACAGTCATAGCTAAAAGTTGTAAATACATTTTAATACTTTTATCATAGACTCAGCCTGAAAAGAATTGACAACCTTACAAGAAGAAATAATAGAAGCCATCCAAGAGAGCTGTGCTAAATTAAGCAATGCCTCTGAAGAAAATAATGAAGGACTAAATAAAGTCGTTGAAGAGCAATACCACTGCAAGAGGAACAGGGATTGGCTGGATCAAGACATAAATAAATGGTTTATTGTCTGCCAAAACATGAAGCCTCAACCGCAAGGCCAGTCTTTGGATAATGCATACCAAGGGGACATCAAATGAGATGTGTTGTTGAATAATAAGCCAAGAAATTGAAAGAAATCCATGGGAGAAGGAGCTGGCCATGGTGGAAGAGTAAAATAATCCATAGGTATAGTGAATTTACTTGGATATGGCAGAAGACCATGTCATTTCAAAATGAAAAGTACTCATGGGACAAAGATCCATATAGGTGATGTCTTGGACAGTCTAAAGGACTCAAATCCATTGATCCTCAAATGAACAATCAAATTAGGAATCACAAACTCTGTACACAGATGCCAGGAGAACTAGGGCATGCAATTAAATGCATATTCAACAACAGTTGCACTCTAGATGAAATTGCAAATACCATACAAGATGTAAAGGAAAGGACAAATATATGGAAATATTTTCCATACAAAAGAAGTAGTCTCAAAGAGAAACAACCTTTCAGGGTGGGAATTAAAGACAAACCCCAAGAAAGAGTGGCAGAAGTCACAAAAAAGAAAAACTCTTGACACAATTGTGGGTCAACAGACCACTATGCTGAAAACTGTCCAAAGGCAAAGAAAAAATTCTATTGCATTGAACAATTCCCAGAGGAAGAATCCCCAACAGAGGATTCTGAAGCAGACTCTATTAGTAATTCCATCAGGGAAAAATCTGATTATTATCAAGACCCAAAAGAGGAATTTCTTGCGGAGTACCAAGAGGAAACACAACTAGAAGTTCAGAATGTACAGTTGGAAGTAGGAATTCCACAAGATACTGAAAACAAAAATTTGTGTAAACACACACAAGATTCACAGAACTTCCTAGTAACACCAGCTAGAGGAATAGAATATATACATGGGAAAGCCATGAAGATGACTGTTTGTATTGAAAATTCTCAACACCTTTGGGGTTTTACTATAAAAAAATAAGTAAAAATTACTAATATTTTACTTATTGTACTATGAATGTCCATATGAAATTTAGAGAATAAGATAAATGAGAATTATAATAAAAAATTATTATTATAATTATGGTGTAAGATATATATATTATTTAATGAATATAATAATACAAATTATATATTAAACAGATTAATATAATAAATTAAACATATTAATATATGATAATTAATATATTTAATGGCACTTTATTATTCTTACAAAGAAATATTGGAAGAATAAAAAACTGTTTTTAAATAATAAAAAACAATTATAAGAATAATATTACTAATATTAGAGCTATGAATGAATATAAAAACTATTTATATTAATTTAAGACTTTTAAAAAGTAATAATAATAAAGGTAAATTATGATAAAGAGAGAAAATAACCTACTTCTAACACTTAACTTAAAATTTTTGAATAATTTTATGCCCAAAAATATACATACAGCTCATTTAAATTGTATTTACAATAAAAAGTAAAAGAAATTACAAATACTCTTGTTTTTATGTGGATTTGGAGTTTTAGAAAGAATTAGAACAAAAACAATTGGAAAATTGTGTTAGTTAAATCAATATTTGTGGTTATGATGAAGATTATGTTTTGTCTTCAATGATTTAATTGATTTATATTGGAATAATAAAGAAAGTACCTTTTTATATAATTTCTTAATGTTTTTGATGTGTCTGAGTGGGAAATAGAGTAAAAAGAAATCTATTTATAGTAAAATCTTTCCTCCAAAATTTCAAAAGGCTTATAGTAGAGGTCTAACAATGGTATATACTGGAATTGATTGTTAGTGTAAGGTTTGGTGATAAACACATCATAATTAAACCATCTTATCTTATTATTATGCCATTATTTAGAACTATCACTATAACTCAACATTTTATGACATAATAGGCTTGGAATAAGCCTAAGCATTGTGTAATTTATTAGTTTCAATCATATTCTAATAGTATTTACCATTTTTATCACCTATATAACTGTTAATCTTAAAATAAGATTACAGTGAGTGAACATAAATGATCAATTTTAAGCTTAAGCTTTGATCATTAATAAGTTCCAAGTTATACATGCTACAGTCAATTAGAGAGTAAAGTCTGATATCCTAACATGCTATAAGTAAGATTTCCAGAGAAGTTCATTAAATCATCAAAACTATCTTTTTGATGATTTTTCTCATAACTCTTCTTTTCTGTTGAAATTTACTGGTTTTAATTTCAAATCATTAATTCAGGGGGTTCTACCTTGAAAGGAATGATAAAAATACATCATTCTTCACTTATGAACTAAAAGATCCTGAATCTCTACTTTATTCCAAGCTTGAATCACCTTCACAACAAGTTGGTCAACAGCTATAGCAATTTTATTCACTAAATCCTTATAGGTTATAACCTTGTTTATAGCTTGTCAAATAAAGTTTATATCTGAAGTCCTACAGTGATTTTGTGGTAAGTTTTCTTCATTTGAAACTCTCTATCATGTGTATTTTAAGAGATATGAGCTAAAAATGATGAATATATTCACTGATCATAAAATTGCATATATTCAAGTTATTTCCTTATATATTAACTTTACAAATATGACATAGAGGTGTTATATGTGTAATTTTTCATGTAAAATTCAATGTTGCAATTTATTTTACATGTTTTTTCATTGGTATCTGAGATGAATAATAATTTATGTCTTTTTATGGTATTCTTACTTATTATTCATTAATTATTGACTTGACAGATATGCCATAGAAAAATGTATATATTTTATCATGAGGAATATAATGTTGTAGTTCATTTTACATCATTGCACATAAGATTCTGAGATAATTTAGATTTTATGCCTACTTATGGCATTTTAACTCATTTCAATATAATTATTTTAAAATCATAATTATTGTCAAGTTTTCCTGTAACCTTTTTGGATATGCAGTCATATCTCAAAGTCTCACATTCCCTATCACTAGAAAAGATTGGACCCCAATCTGATATAGTTAGTCAGGGTATCATTTGCTTTCCTACCTCTTCATTAAACTTTCTGAGTATTAAAGATAAATAATGCTTAGCTTTTCTATCCTCTAGGCATTCTTTTATTTCTATACCTTCTTAGTATTTTATCAACATTAGTTATATATTTCTCAAGTATCCATTCATCTTCTTCAGTTGGGTTTCTATACCTCACAAGATATTCTCTTTCTTTTTTGTTTTTAGTTCTCCTTTCTTTAAGGACTTTTACTATTTTTCTTTCTTCTCCTTCTTCTAGAGGCGTAATCTCAAGTGTTGGTTTATTTCTGAGCAGAAATAACTCTTTTTCCCCTGATCTGTAAGGTTTTATCTGGCTTACAGGGGGATCTGGGTGTTTATTCATTAATTGACCTCTGAGTTCTAGTTTCCCAGCATTAGGTCCATGTAATGCTTTTGTCATCAATTCTCCATAAAGGGAATCTTTCAATTTCCTTGGGAATTTGATATTTTTAAATTGATAGTTGATACTAAGAAAAAGTCTCCTATTTTAAAGTTAGGCTTTTAATGACCTTTATCCCATCTTTCTTTTTAATACTTGGAAGAATCTTGCATACATCTGTTTGCATGATGTCTTGCCTTGTCAAGCATCATTTTGAAACTACTTTCTGTTGGATGTATATCCACTAAGTCCTTTTCAAGAGTATCATATGTAAGTCTTGGATTCCATCCTTTTTCCAACATTTCTGGTGTTTTATCAGTTGAAAAATGGATCTATGTTTTATATGCCAGCTCAACGGCTGGTATTAAGGTACAAAAATCATGGATAAAGCCATCAGAGTCTATGAAATCTAGGCCATAAGCACAAAATCTTCTGATCATATCTTCTAAGTTTTGTATCATTCTTTCTGCCAGACCATCAGTGTGAGGGTGGTAGGCTGTGGAGAATGATAACTTTGTTCCAAACAATTTATGGAGGTTTTTCCATAATGCTGAGGTGAATTTTGGGTCTCTGTCACTTCTGATATTTTGGAATTTTCCTGTATGGCTAATGACTTTATTGAATATCATTATGCTGTTCCCATAGCTGTGTCATCTTTGTCTGCAGGTAAGGCTGTTACCAAGTCCATGTGGACTATTTCCCAAGGGGAGCTTGGTTCTTGAATTTGGATCATAATTCCATTTTTTGTAGCTCTGTTTTCTTTTTGAAATCTGTCACATTTGGCCACCAAGAGCAGGTTTTTGCCGTTTCTAGTGTCCTTCCTTCTCAGAGTTTTCCAGATGCAAAACTATGATGACATTTATATATTATAATGTTTGTCAGATTTCTATCTTTTAAGTCCAAAACATATGTATGTTTATTCCTCTGATAGAGGATTCAATGTAGGAGGGGGAATCTTCCTTCATCATATGCATTTTTCCATGCTTCATCTAGTTTGGATGAAATTGATGTGTCTTTACAGTCTTTCATTAGAATTTTCCAGAAGATATGACAGTTCTTATCCATCTTAGAAATTTCTTTAAATTGCTAAACATTTCTGTGCCAAAATCTGTGACACATATGCCTTCTGTATGATGTTATTCCTGTGGTACCCATGCTGGGTTTTCAGGTGTATTTGCTACAGCCCATCTGCTAAGACCATCTGCATTTTTATGAATATTTCCGGATTTATGAGCTATATTCTTTGATAGAAATTTGCAATCTCAGCATGTGTCTATTTGGTGCCTTCATGTTTAATAAATATTTTACAGCATTCCACCCTGTTATCACATCAAACACTGTTCCATACAAATAATAGTGTAATTTTTCTAAAGCCCACACTAGGCAAAAACATTCCATTTGGCTTGCTCTATATCTTGCTTATGTTGGTTTTTTTTCTCTTGAAATAAAGCAAACTGGTCCCTCAAAAGTTTTATCATTGATGATTTGTGTCTGGTTCAGTGAAGAAACTAGTCCTTCTCCACACACATCACTGTACAGCTTGCAAGGTAGTTTCAAATCTGGAATTATAAGAAATGGGGAATTAGTGAGGGCGTTGTTTGATTACTCATATGCTTTAAACATGTCTTCAGTCATTTCATAGACTGTTTGTTGGTCACATAGCTTGTACAAGGATTTTGAAATTCTTGCAAAATCCTTTGTATGCTGTCTTTAGTAACCATAAAATCCTAGAAATGATTGCATTTCTTTTTTTGTTTGGTGCGTAGGTTTCAGTAGTACTTCTAATACTTTTTTTTATCTATTATCAAGCTTAGTCCATATACAACATGTCCTAGTACTTTCAGCTCACTTTATTCAAAATGAATTTTTTTCAAGGAAATTTTCATATGTACTTGTACTATTTTTGCAAGAATCTTTCAAGTCTTGTTGGCTGTTGCAAGTTTCTGAGCCAACTATGATATCATCAAAATGAATAATTAACCATCCTTCTCATAATTGTTCAGAAAATATGGTGGTCATCATTATTTGATAAAGGGAAGATGCATTTTTTATACCAGATGGCATTCTTAAGTATTGATAAGTCCCACAGTGGACTATTATTCTGAGTAGTTTTTTGGCATTGTGTGTTGACACATTTTGGTGAGAACCCTTCAGAGCATCCATGGCTGTAATGAACTTCACCTGTGACAATTGTGTTAATGTCTGATATATTCTGGGTATTGGATATCTGTCAGGGATAGTATAGGTATTCAGAGATCTAAAGTCCCCTACCATCCTTAATTTTCCATTATTCCAAGCTATAATGACAGGTTTAGTGACCTCTACTTGCTCATTATGTCCTACTTTCCTTAATAATCAAAGGTCCATCAATTTATTAATGTGTACCTCTAAGGCTTCTTTAGCTCTCGGGCTATCTGGGTAAGCTTTTCTTCTTAATAAGGGTGGATAAGGCTTTTCCACATTGATAATAATTTCTACTTCATTCCCAATTATTTCACCTAGTGGTTCTTCGTCAGTTTCAGAGCGGTTTGTGTATTTAAACAAGAGATAAATCAGTTTTATTTTGATTTTTTCTGTTAATTCATGATTGAATTCTGCCTCATTAAGTTGTTCATTTATGGAGGATTGTTTCTCTGGGCTTTTCTCTTCATTTTTTACAGCTGTATGTTGTTTTTTGTTAATTAAAAACCCGAATGTCTGCCTCTTATCGTCTCCTATGGTAAAATATCTGTCTCTTTGATTAGAGATCTCTTTGCTATAAATTGACAAGTAATCATTTAAAAGTAAACATGGCTACTAGTACAGTTGTCCATTACTACAAACTCAACCTTCACTCTTATAAATTGGGAAGGGTGAGGAAAAGTTAATGTTAAGTCAATCATTCCAAGGGGCTTTGTGCTTTCACTTGCACTACTAAATCTAACCCCTTGTATCGGTATCAGTTTTTCTTTCCAATCTTGTATGATTGTTGTTAAGTAATCCTTACCAACACAGGTACAATATGCTCCTGTATCTAAGTTTGCTTTGGCCTCTTGGTTTGCCACCATGAAAATACTTATACTTTATTTTCCAGGTGTATATCCCATTCCTTTTGCTGTTTTGTTTCTATGCAGCTTGGAATCTTGTATGTTTGTGAGGCTTGTATCAGATGTTTCAACTTGTGCTAAGTTTGAATTTACATCTAGTACTTCATATGCTAAATCAATATTATTAATTTGTGCATTGATTCTATTTATTTCATCACGTTCAGAGGTTTCTGACTCTTCAGTGTATTTCTCAGAAAAAGGTTCATCTTCTTTGTCATTGTGGTCTTCTGTTTCCACAATTCCATCGATTTTGCCTTTTTGAGGCAATTATTTGCTAAGTTTCCAATACCTCCGCATTTATGGCATTTTCTTTGCTCATGAGTTATGGGTGCATTGGGTTTGAAAGGTTCTTTTGGTTTATTTTTTTGATAAATGGTTTTTTTGGACTTTTAATGTCCAATTTTTTCCACTTTCTGCCAATTTTTGTTATTCTCACTATATCTTCTAATTCATTGATATACTATTCTGTGAAATCTGTCTCTATGCACCTGCTTCTAAGGGCATGTTCCAGTTCTCCTCCAAGTCCTTTGAGTATTTTCATGTGCACCATTTTATGTGACATTTCTGGATATAGTGCATTTGATCTTTCAGCTTGTTTGAAGAGCCAAGTCAAAGTTTTATCCTTATCTGGGTCAAAGAAAGAACTTTCAAATGTATTTTCTATCTTTTACCTCTATGCATCATTTTCCCACTTGGTGATTATTTCATTTTTCCACCAAGAACAGTTATTTTTGCCATTTGTTTGTCTTATGCCATAATACCATCTTTTTTCTGATTTTTCAAATGATTAATGTAATCTTGCAGTGATTGATACATCTGGTATGGTATAATCTTCTTGTAACATGTCAACTGTTTTAATAAATGACATAGGGTAATATTCACCTTAGCCTGTGAATGTTGGCCATTCTTTTAATTGAGGTGCTTCTTTTATTAAGACTTGTTTATGGTCTTGATGTCCCAAGTCTGTTATGAATGGATTTCTTATTTCCTCTTTTGGTGTAACAGGCCTTCTTATATGAGAAAATAGTGTTGATAACTTTGGCATATTTAAGTTAGCCTCATTTATTTTATCCATTTTTTCAGTAATAAGTCTTATTTCACTTTGAATGTAATCTTTAAGATTCATTCTTTCATCATCACTTCTTGCCACATGGTCTACAAGTAATTTTGGATGTGTTGAAGTCTTTTCTTCAAATTTTTCTGTAATATTATCAATAACCACTACATAATTCATTTTCAAAGTTTTTTCTATGATTTCTTTTGTGTATTTATACAATTATTGTTTTTCTTGTATTAATGTTTGAGTATTGTCAAGTAAATTTTTTTATTTTTTATTTTCAACAATGAATTTAATGTTATCAATTTCCTTTTTCTACAAAACCTTTTGTTAAAGATGATAAATTGTTATTTATTTCTTGTGAAGATAATAAACTATTTTTAATGTCTTCAAGAGGTATAATACTATTTCTAATTTTTGTTAAAGTATTTACCACAACAGGATACAAAGTTTTTTCCTTGGTAAATGAGGTTGTCTCAATTCCATCAAGGTTCTGGTCATGTTGAAGACATTTTCCATGGCATCTTTTTGAATTTTTAGGATCCTGTAGCTTGGGGAATATGGCTTCCTCCACTCCTTGTTCTTGTTCTTCTTCCCTTCTTGGGGAAGCTGGTTGGCTTGAAAGTTTCTGGTAGAGCCTTCTGGGGCTTCTTCCTTTATGTCCTTCCTTTTTTTGGCATGTTACTCCTTTATCTTTTTTTGATTTGAGGCTTGGATGATAGTGGATTCCATCCATTGGAGTATTCCACTATTCCCTTGTCTTTGAGGAATTTTTTCAGGATGTGCCAGGAGTTTATCACTCCTTGGTGAATTTGTGGCAACATTTCCCAATCCTTTTCCTTGAAAGCTGTGTAGTACTGTTTGTAATGCCTCATAAAAGTGTCTATTTGAGCCCTCTGAATGTTATTTATATCTTTTGGAGTTACTCATACTTAGTTCTAACTCTGGCTCATATAATATTGGCAATTCTGGTACTTTCTGTTAGGATGTGGCACTTCCTTTTGTGGATTCTGTTCCACTGGGGATTGTTCCCTTTCTTTTCCCTTTTGAGAAATCAAATTTACTTCTGAAACCAGCTTCATCTGATTGGGGGGAGTATTGGGATCCTCTTCTAGTAGTCATAATTATGAATATAAAAATATTTCAGGACACTAAAAATTTGTTATGGCAATTCAAAAAGAGGTACTCACCTTCAGAGTGCTGAATAGTGGGTCCTGGAAATATTGATTTATTAGCTTCCTTTTTCTTATTGACAACAGTTATTTGAGAACTTTGCCAAGTTTTTTCTACCAGTCTCTCATAAGTAGTTTGATTTTCCTCTGTTGGGTTGTCTGAAAACACTAAAAAATACAAATAAATAAAAGCCTTTTTTCTAAAAAGTGTTATTTTTGATAATATCTGGCAATTTCCATGTACAAATTGCTTTGTTATGTTTTTGAATGAATAAATTAATAAAATAAATTTGTGAAAAAGGATAAAAAGAACATTCTTATGTGTTTTTGTTTTTTATCATTTTTTATATTTTTATTTTTAAAGCAAAAGTGAAATTAAGATGATTCTTTTTGAAATTATTTATAATATGAATTTATTTTTCATTTATAGATATATTTTTTAATCACTAGAGTCACTCAAAGAATGTTCTTGAAGGTATAAGCATGCAAAAAACCACGTGTAAGACAGTACAATTGCTTTCCAAACGCCTCAATAGCTTTAAAAATCAATAGATATAAGATTGTAGATATAATTATTTATTGAATAAGCCCAATTCAAATATTTTTAAAGGCATTTTAAGTAAATATCATTGCCAAACTGCCAAATGTAAGGTTTGACTATGAAACAAGAAAGAAGAATCACTAATATTTCACTTTTTGCACTCTGAATGTCCTCATGAAATTTTAACAATAAGATAAAGGATAATTATAATAATAAAGAATTATTATAATTATAGCGTAAAATATTTATATTACTCAATGAATAAAATAACATAAGCTATATATTAAAACAATTAATGTAATAAAATAAATACAAAAATATATGATAATTAATATATTTCATGGAACTTTATTATTGTTAAAAAGAAATAATAAAGGCGGCAAAAACAACTATAAAGATAATATTACTAATATTAGAGTTATGAATTGATCTGAATACTATTTATATTAATTTAAGAATTAGTAAAAAGTATTAATTAAGAGAAATTATTATAGAAACAGAAAATAGCCTACTTTCAACACTTCATATCATATTTTTGAAGACGTTTCCACCAAAAAATATAAAAATAACATATTCCAATTGTATTTACAATGAAAAGTAAAAGGAATTTCAAATATTCTTGTTTTTATGTGGATTTGGAATTTTAGAGGAAATTATAACAAAAAATATTCAAAAATTGATGTAATAATGTCAAGATTGATGATTTTAATAAAGATTATCTTTGGTCTTTAATAGTTTAATGAGTTTATATATAAATAATAAAGAAATTACCTTTTCATTTGATGTTTTAATGTTTTTGATGCATCTTAGGGGGAAATAGAGTAAAAAGAGCTCTTTTATAGTAAAACCTTCCCTCCTAGAGTGTAAAAGGCTTTTAGCAGACGTGTACTCATGCTATCCCCTAGAATTGATCAGTAATTTAAGTTTTAGTGATGATTACATAATAATTAAACCATCTTATCCCATTATTAGGCCATTATTTAGATTTATCACTATAATTCTAGGTTTGATGACATCATCAGCATTGCAGAAGCGTAAGATTTGTGGATGTTTTTATTATTCATTATAATATAATAGTATTCACCAGTTGTATAATTTATATAGCTTTTATGCTTAAAATCATATTACAGTGAGTGATCATAAATGATCAATTTTATGATTAAACTTTGATCATTGATAAATTTGAGCTTATACAGGCTAAAGTCCATCAGAGAGTTAATTCTGATAGCTTAACATGTTATCATTAAAATCCCAAGAGAATTTTATCAAATAATCAAAACTCTACTTTTAATGTTTTTCTTGTAACTCATCTTTTCTGTTGAAATTCACTATCTTAAACTT
Organism: Austropuccinia psidii; assembly: GCA_023105745.1. Classification (NCBI taxonomy): domain Eukaryota; kingdom Fungi; phylum Basidiomycota; class Pucciniomycetes; order Pucciniales; family Sphaerophragmiaceae; genus Austropuccinia; species Austropuccinia psidii. The sequence continues at coordinate 41,749,497 of JALGQZ010000003.1, forward strand.
CAAACCATTATTTCAAGGGATTTTACGTTGAATACAATGATACAAAATACATCATTATTCACGTATGAACTTATAGAACATCAATATCTACTTTAATTTATGTTTGGACCACTTTTACAACAAAGTGGTCAACTGCTACAGCAATTTTATTAAATAAACCCTTAAAAGTTATAACCTTGTTTCTAGCTTGTCAAATAAAGCTTATATATGTATTACTACAGTAATTAAGTGGTAATTTTAGTTTTTATTTAGCTCTCTATCATGTGTATTTGAGATATATAAGCTAAAAACAATGAAGATATATTCACTGATCATAAAAGTGCATATATTCAGGTTATTTCCTCAAATAATGACTTTACAAATATGACATAAAAATGTTATATGTGTAGTTTTTCAATGGGAATCCAATGGTTCTGTTTACTTTACATGTTGAGCCATTGGGGCCTGAGATAAATACAAATTTATGTCTTTTTTATGTTATTCTTACTTATCATTAATTGATTATTGATAATCCATAAGAGCTATATATGCATACTTTATCATGAGGAATCTAATTGTGTCATTCATTTCACATGTCTACTTGGTGTAGTCTGAGAAAAATAAGATTTTATGCCTATATATGGCATTTTCACTTATTTTAAGATAACTGTTTCAAAAGAATAATTATGGTAAAGTTTTCTTGTGACCATTTTGAATATGTGGTCATATACCAAAAGCTCACAACACCCATTGATCATTGATAGTGGTGCACACTGCTCAATAGTGGCCATAGAATACTTGGAAACCACTTCCCAAATTGGGACAAGCAACTCTTGCAAACAAAGGCAAAGAGCTTTAAAAGTGAATTATGGCAGATGACATCCATTGGGACCATTATCAAAGATAAAAGCATACCCCAAAGAAAAGGTAATATCAGACTCAACACAGATTTTGTAGTTCTTGAAGATGCTGACATCCAGGGATTCTTACTGGGAACAGACTACGAAAGGATGTATGGAATTGGGATTTACAATAGTAAAAACAGCCACATTACCATAGGTACAAACAAGGAAAAGAAATTTTCACTTGATATTAAAATATCTCTAACCAAGACCCTCTAGATGAATTGCTGAATGAATTAAAAGAGGGCCAATTCAGTGCTAACCTCACCAGTAAACAAAAACTTATTTTACTGAAAATACTGAGGGAAAACAAACCAGGTTTTTCCATTGGTGAAGAACCTTTGGGAAAGATCAGAAGCCATGATATGAAACTATATCTGAATGTGGAAAGACCCTATCTACCCATTCTCAGAATACCTAGGACACAATGAAATCGTGGAAATCACTCCTCCTGCCCATATCACTTGGCATGATGGCAAATATATCCTGTGTGAGGATTTCAGAGCGCTGAATCACTACAAAAAAGCTTATAGGTACCCTATACCAAGGATACTTCATGCCCTAGAAAAGCTTGAAAAAGCCAAATACATAACCAAGATGTATTGTATGGAAGGTCTTCACCAGAATGGAGTGAAACCAAACTCCATAAAGTTTCTCAGGATTATATGTCATATGGGCATATATTAGTACACCAGGATTCCATTTAGCATTGAAAATTCCCCAGCCCATTTCCAAAGGATGATGGACACAATATTTCAAGAAGAAATATTGGAAGGCTGGATGGTGGTATATATTGATGATATCATTATATACTCAGAGAAATGGGAAGACCATTTTCAGTATATACACAGATTCCTGAATAAATGAACACCCATTAACCTGAAAATTTCACTTTAAATTGTAACTTTGGTCAAGAACTATTGGCACTAGGACATAAAGTCTCAGGCCTTATCCTAGCCATAGATCAGAAAAAAGTAGCAGCAGTACTAAAAAAAACAGTAGCAAAGAACATCCAATAAATTCAATCTTTCCTTTTGTTTGCTAGCTACTACAGAAACCACATCAAAAGCTTTACCCACATAACTACTAGTCCATACAGGTTATGTTCAAAAGATGTAGTTTTTGAAATTACCAAGGAAAGGAGGGATACATATGAGAGGAGAAAATATGAGCTCACCAATTCACCCATCCTCATATTACCTGATTTTGAACCACCATTCAGGTTACATATAGATGCAGCTTGTAGTCAAGGCCTAGGAGCATGTCTTCACCAAAGACAAATTGTGGAGGATGAACCAATGGAGGGATTAATATGCTAAATCTCCATGAAATTGAAAGTTTCAGAGGCCAGGTATAGAGCCACTCAGAATTAGTTCTTAGTTTAAATGTGGGCTCTAAAAAACTTCCATTATTACTTGGAGATTGCATTAGTCTATGCAGACTTCACAGCCTTGAGGTCTTTACTTGAAAGGAAGACCACATATAGACGCATGTTGAGATGGAAAATATACATCCAAGAGTATAGAGGTAACAGGACCATCATATAAATAGAAATAAAAAGCCACACCAATGCAGATGGCCTCAGTAGAGAGCCACTGGACAATGTCAAAAGCAACCGAGCTTACAACCCTGAAGCAGCTGAAACAATTCCTATCCATTTCATTTGGTACCTCAGACAGTAATAACACTAAACCAGAAGGGACAAAGCCCCCATATTGAGAATAAGCTCCTCACAACTGCATAATGAATTTTTTTAGTTCAGTCACTAAATATTATTTCAAGCACAAACAGTGTAGAATATTGTTACAACTCCTTCAACATAATTACAGGAACCAAGAACTGGGAGACCAGTTGGAGAATCCCTGGTTGAGGAACTATTAGGAGAATAAACCTTTCCTTATAGATTGACTAGTCTATCAGAGAGAGAAGCATGCTAGTTCCCTCCCAGTGATAGATAGAGACCACATATCCCTGATCCTGTAAGGATGCCATGACTTCCCCTTTGTGTGACACATGAGGGAATACAGGACCAAAGAGATGGCAACAAGCACAGATTGGTGGCCCCAATGGGAACAGGAGATGAGTGAATGAATAAACACTTGTGAGAGATGCCAGAAGGCAAACAGAAAGCATGGGAAGAGATATGGGCTACTTCAACATATTGAAGATCCCAAACACCCATGGGAAACCATCAAAGTGGAATGGGTCACAGGAATAGTACCAGGAGGCCAGGAAAACTTTAATTCTTGCCTGGTCATAGTTGATAGGTATAATAAAAGTGTAAGGTGCCTACAGGGCCAAAAGGAAGACACAGCTATGGATACAGCATTGCTATTCTGGAATAACATCACATCCACATTTGGAATCCCTAAACTCATCATTAGTGATAGGGACCCAAATTTCACATCAGAATTTCGGACTAACCTCTATGAAATTCTTGGAACGACATTTGCATTTTCTACAGCTTACTGTCCATAGACAGATGATTTGGCTGAAAGGATGATCCAAACAATGGAGAAAATCCTTAGAATATTCTATGCCTATGGCATGGAGTATAAGGACCATGATGGATATACCCATGACAGGGTCACACCTCCACCAGAAATCTCATTGGCTTACAGCAGCAGCCAGCAGTATAACACAGGGAAAGAACCCCCACTGGTAGAAAAAGGGTCAAAGCTCCTATTGCCTGTGGATTACTTGAAGAAAAACCTTGTGACTATCAACCCCACATCCAAAGACATCAATTACATGTAGAAGACAGAATGTGATACATCTTCTAAGTGCATAGCTGAGGGTAAAGAGAGAATCAAACAGAGGTATCACAAAACACACATAGAACCAAACTTCAAAGAAGGGGACAAATTGTTAGTATCTACACTCAACTTTAATAACCTTAAGGGACCAAAGAAAATGAGAGACACATTTTTGGTTCCTTCACTATCATCACAATGATAGGGAAAAATTCAGTGGTGGTTAGACTTACATAGGAATTCTCTAGGAAACACCCAGTATTTGCAGTGAGTTTGTTCAAACCCTACTTCCTGACAGGAGAGGATGAGTTCCCCCAAGGAACACTCCCCTGACCCTGTGAAAATATCATCAAGGCCAGGAAGATAATACTGAATGGGAAATACCAGAGACAATATGTAAGGTGTGGATATGAAACTTTGATTAAAAATCAAGTACTTTTCCTGTCCTCAAAATTTGTATAAGGTAAAATTCAGTTAAAAATAGTATGAAATATTATTTTTAAGAGAAAACACGCCAATTTTATTGTTTATAACTTTATTAGTATAAAACAATAATATAAAAATTTATTGTTTTACCAACAATAAAGATTTATCCAAAAAATACTCTACAAGAGATATTTTAAGGCTACAAAAGAAATTTCTTCAAGAGCAATTTCAATTGGAATTAATTGAGCAAAGAACTGCAAGCAATTAATTAAAGAACAAAGTCTTTAAAAAGAATATTAAAGAGAAAACACGCCCAAAAGTGACCAGAGTGAATTTGAAAACAAAGTGACAAAGTTAACAGTGATGAAAGATGCTTTAATTCACTTTTGGGGTGGTTCAGGGGTAAAAATGATTATAAGAGTTACAAACAATGATTATAATGATTTTTTCACGTGGTTAAAAGGATTAAAATGATTTAAAAGTGGTGGTTGGAATCTTTGATTGATTGGTTTAACAGTTTTAAACTAATTAATAAAAGGAAAAGATTCTAACATGAAGAGAAAAGTGGGGCAAAGAAGACATTCTTTTATAGCCATCAATTCTCTTACTCCAAAAGTAAAATTTACTCTTGTCAGTCGTGAAAAACAGTCTGACAACAGAAAAGCCAATTATGGCATCATTGAACCCTGGTTTAGACCAAAAAGGGCTGGTTTAAGCCATTTTTAGCCATTTTTAGCCATGTTAGACCCTTAAATCAGCCATTACTATAGCAATACCAGGCCTAGAGCCTTCAAAACACGTCAGAATGTGTGTCAGAGGCGTAGAAACCAGTTAAAACTGTTTTTATTATGATTGTTTTATCTTAAGGGTAGTTTTACCATCTTGGCAACAGCTAAAACTACCCCAGTTGGTATCAAAACCTCATCATCAATTGAGTCCACAGACCCTGTAACTCAATTCCAGGCCAAAAGTGATGAACTTTTGCGTGAATTTTGACATCCCACGCCTGTCAGCAAGGATTTTGGGGGTCTAGCTCCCCCTTAGAGCTGGAGTTCCTTTCCCCCCCCAAATTTAATCTTTCCAATTTATTTTTCCTTTAATTCCTCATCATGTATTATACTTATAATTTACACATGTAATTCAATTCAATTGTACAGTACAATACAGTAATAATTGACACCTCATATGTAAATCAAAGTTCACTTATGTAATACACGCGCACATTTTGACATTTCAATTGAATTCAATTGAAAATACTTTAATTCCTCATAACTTCTAAACTAAACACAACACCTCAATTTTAACACAAAAATTGATGGTTAACACCACATGTGGTGTGAATTAAATTAAGGTTTTGAGGATTTTCAACTTTTGTATTGAAAATACTAAAAACTTAATTTAAGCTTATTTAGAGTTGAGTTACAAAAATTTCACTCAGAGGTGACCCCACCTGATTTTTTATGAGGAATCCAATGGTGAAATAAAATTTATATGTTTATTTATTGGATAAAAAGTTATAATAAATTTTATTTAACTTTTTTCCAAATTTATTTATTTTTTCACAATTTTGTTAAAATTTCATTTTTACTTAAATTTTTCAAGTATAAATGTAATTTTATATTTACAAAATTTAAAGTAATTTTATTTTTAAATTATAATTAATTTTTTATTTTTAATATAATTTTATATTTATATTTTTTATTTTTATTTTAATAATATAAATAAATTTATTTTATTTATATTAATATGTTATTTTTTATATTTGTGGTCTTTTGGGTATATGAAATTACCTCTAAGGCTCACACAATATTTTGTTAGATTCAAGAACCAAACAGCAGATAAGGCTAAATGGTTGGCAGAAGATTCCATACCAGGTGATCAACTTACCTGAGAAGATTGAGAGCCTCTATGAGGGTTGAACAGTATCAGAAATGATGAGCCTTTTTTGGAGGGAGGGTATGTCAACCTGTGATTCAAAACCAGAGCACAAGCATGAAAGCCAAATACCAAAAACCAATGCTAGAGCAAAATACTACCAAAAACATGGAGCCAAGCCAAACAAGCTCATATGGTATCAAAAAAAAGAGGGAACCCACCTGTTTCCAAATATAAAAGTCCCATAATAATAGGAAAAAGAATAACAAAGTTATTCCTTCTCACAAAAGCTACTGAGCATCAACCTTAATTTTCACCTCTCATCTGCAATCCAGATAAAAAGGCTTAACCCGAGAAAATGGGTAGTATAATTGAATATCTAAGGGCTATCCAATGGTACTAGCCAAACTGATCTAACACCACAATCACATATTTTGTGTCCAAAATAAGGTCAAATAAGGGTGAATAAAATATTCACCTCTCATCTAACTTCTACAGTTTTATTTTGAGATACCTAAAGTGGGTTCCTTTTGGAAATGTAACAATCAGGGATATCTGATGGGCCCATCCACTTCTCCAAATCCCATACAAACAAAACTGATGGGGAAAACAAACTTCAGAAATATTTTGGGAATATAATACATATCAATAACAAGACTTGTACATGGCATACCTTTGGGAGGTACCATTGTGTATATCCCATCCAGGGCTACACAGTGAACTATCTTTGAGCTCAATATCTTACAACTGACAAACATATAGCAGTTTCAAAGTTAAAATCCCACAGATTGGCCAATACACCTTCACTGTGGGATGCTGTAAGGTGTGGATATGAAACTTTGATTAAAAATCAAGTACTTTTCCTGTCCTCAAAATTTGTATAAGGTAAAAAATCAATTAAAAATAGTAAGAAATATTATTTTTAAGAGAAAACACGCCAATTTTATTGTTTATAGCTTTATTGATCTAAAAAAATAATATTATAAAGATTTATTTTTTACCAACAATAAAAATTTATCCAAAAAAAACTCTACAAGAGATATTTTAAGGCTACAAAAGAAATTTCTTCAAGAGCAATTTCAATTGGAATTAATTGAGCAAAGAACTGCAAGCAATTAATCAAAGAACAAAGTCTTCAAAAAGAATATTAAAGAGAAAACATGCCCAAAAGTTACCAGAGTTAATTTGGAAACAAAGTGACAAAGTTAACAGTGATGAAAGATGCTTTAATTCACTTTTGGGGTGGTTCAGGGGTAAAAATTATTATAAGAGTTACAAATACTGATTATAATGATTTTTCCACGTGGTTAAAAGGATTAAGCTGATTTAAAAATGGTGTTTGGAATCTTTTATTGATTGGTTTAACAATGTTTAAACTAATTATAAAAGGAAAAGATTCTAACATGAAAAGAAAAGTGGGGCAAAGAAGACATTCTTTTATAGCCAGCAATTTTCTTACTCAAAAAGTAAAATTTAACAGAAAAGCCAATGATGGCATCATTTAACCCTGGTTTAGACCAAAAAAGGGCTGGTTTAAGCCATTTTTAGCCATTTTAGACCCTTAAATCACCCATTACTATAGTAATACCTGGTCTAGAGCCTTCAAAACACGTCAGAATGTGTGTAAGAGACGTAGAAACCAGTTAAAACTGTTTTTACTATGTTTTTCTTATCTTAAGGGTAGTTTTACCCTCTTGGCAACAGCTAAAACTACCCCAGTTGGTATCAAAACCTCATCATCAATTGAGTCCACAGACCATGTAACTCAATTCCAGGCCAAAAGTGATCAAATTTTGCGTGAATTGTGACACCACACGCCTGACAGCAAGGATTTTGGGGGTCTAGCTCCCCCTTAGAGCTGGAGTTCCTTTTCCCCCCCAAATTTAATCTTTCCAATGTCTTTTTCCTTTAATTGCTCATCATGTATTATACTTATAATTTACATATGTAATTCAATTGAGTTGTAAAGTTCAATACAGTAATAATTGACACCTCATATGTAAATCAAAGTTCACTTATGTAATACACACGCACATTTTGAAATTTCAATTGAATTCAATTGAAAATACTTTAATTCCTCATAACTTCTAAAATATACACAACACCTCAATTTTAACACAAATTTTGGTGATTAACACTACATGTGATGTGAGTTGACTTAAAGTTTTGAGTATTTTCAATTTTCATACAGAAAATACTGAAAACTTAATCCAAGCTTATTTAGAGTTGAGTTACAAAACTTTCACTCAGGGGTGACCCCACCTGATTTTTTCTGAGGAATCCAATTGTGAAATAATTTTTATATGTTTATTTATTAGATGAAAAGTTATCATATATTCTATATAACTTTTTACCAAAAATATTTTAATTTCACAAATTTTATTCAAAATTTATTTTTACTTGATTTTTACAAGTAAAAATATAATTTCATAATTTTAAATTTTATTGTAATTTTGTCTTTAAATCATAATTGAATTGCGATTTTTAAATATGGATTTGTGTTTATATTTAAATTTCTATCTTTATAATATAAATAAACTTATTTTATTTATATTTATATCTTAATTTATCTTTTGTGGTCTTTTGGGTATATGAAAATACCTCTAAGGCTCACAGATTCTATCCCATAACTACTATTATGAGGTGTCAAACAGACTAAGAAGCATGTTTATACTTTCATACCTCATAGTTAGTTCAATAATGGGGTCCCATACAGTTTCTGTACAGCATTCTATGCTTCAGACATGTCAGAAGAGGGCTGTGTGGTCTTCAGATAAAGCTTTTCCCCTGTATTGGGGAAAACTGCACAGATGTGGTTTCAAAACCACATCTGACCCCAATACAGAGTATACAGGCCTTGTGCGACCCTCAAGCCAGAGCTCTGAAGTGAAAAATATTCACTTCCTCTACATGAATGGTCTAGAGGACCTTTCCATCCCCTTTCAGGATAAAAGGAGGCCTTTTATCTTCCAGAAAAGGAATCCCCATCCTTCTCTTGAATTCCTACCTAGTACAGCTGTCAAAAACAGTTATACTATTGTAAAACAATCACGTATACCTTAAATCTTAGTTCATTGTATCTCTGATTATAGTCACCCAGCTGATATGACTGCACGCAGGGCTTTCAACAGGGCTCACCACCACTATTCCCCATAGTAAAGCCCTCATATCTTGAATTAAAACCTTTTTTAATATTTAAAATCCATGTCACAGTCAGATTTAAAGTTGTAAATGCTTTTATTACCACTTCATCATAGACTCAGCCTGACACCAGAAAACCCACTATGTATATCAGGAATCAGTTTCAGCAAATCTTCTCACTGAAGAATTCATACAGCTGGGTTCATTAATACAGCTGGTAAATACTTGTACAGGATAGATATTCCAAATACAGTTTGGATTCACAATACTTAAGCTTTATGATAACCAAATTCCACCACACCTCTTGTTCAGACCCTTTACATCCATACAGGGGCTGTATTATTCAAATCAATTTTAATGAAGATTACTCTTAAGAAAATTAACTTTTTGGCTCAGGGCTGGTGGATTCTCACATATACCAGCCCCTATTCTTCCCCCTGGGGACGTTTCCCAATTATTTAATATAGTTGATTTTTTATTTCATCAATATTCTCACTCTTCTTTTTAGGCATTATATTTCTTGCTATTAAGTTATCCTTTGCATCCTTTTGTAAGGTTTGTCTATGAAACTCTTGATAATAGTAACAATATCAAGAGTACTATGACTTTCCTCAGTAGAAAGATATAATATAACAAAATATTATAACCACAAATTTAAATATAATTATCAGAGATAGTTATATATAAAAATAAATTTAATTACTATTATAAAATATAATAATAATAAGAAATATAATAATTATAATGAATTATAATTATTCTATTATTGTTATAGTCACTGACAATTATAACAATGAGAAGTGTAAAGCTGTTAATGAGACAATTACACATGGAGAATATAAATATTTAACCACTTATAAATAATATAAAGATTATTTATAAAAGAATTAAAACACACACTGTGAAGAAATAATTCTTATAGCAAAATTCTATATAAAAAAACTAATAATAGATAAAATAATATGAAATTTTAGAGAAAAACTTCATTATAATATAAGTTAATACAACAAGTCAAATACAACAGTTATTATAGTAAAAGAGTATTTTAAGTTCAAAACACGTCAAAAATCAATAATTTCAATGATAAAACAAGTTCTTATGATTAAAATTATGATTAAAGAGTTTTAAGAGGAATTTGTGGATTCAAAAGAGAGTTAAGATTATACTTTTCTAATATAACATATATTATTGATTATTACAACAATAATCTGAATTATATGATTTCAATTCTTTAATTTACAATTAATAAGGAACAAAATTCTTAAGAATTACTTTTAATAATAAGATTTTATAAATAATAAAACTTTACCTGTTTAAATTTCCAGTATGATTGGATTGATTAATGATGGGCAAAAATAGTGATGAAAAGTGAAAACCCATGCTTAAAAATGAAGTTCTTAACTTAAGGTAACTTACTTTTAATTCCAATTTAAAGTTACCAGAGTTATTCTTAACTACAAGTAACTTTAATCCTCATTTAAATTAATTATTTTAAGTTTTAATATAAAATAAGTTTATTTATACTAAATTTCATCACATGAACAACTTAAAAATAGAGTTTCCAGAAGAAATCTATTGAAGTCAATTTTTAATTAATTTTTACAGAAATTATAATTTTCTTTGAGCTGAATTAAAAGAGTAAATATCCAGGCTAATTACCCAGGAAATTCATTCATAAAAGATACTTAAAATTTAATTTATATATAGATAATATTAAATTGTAATCTGTGTGAAATCTTCAAGCCAATCAATAAAGAATTGAATTTTTAATGAATTTTTGAATTTATTGCTATTTTTTGACGTAAAATAGCAATACACACTAAGCCTTAACTTTTGATAAGGTTTTAATGCTTGTAGCCTTAAGTCTTTAAGCTTATTTAAGCTTTTTAAGCTTGAAACCTTAACTTCAAGCCTGAATATTGGGATTTACCCTGTGGCAGCTTGAAATTCCTGTCCAATTTGGGGTAAAACCAGTTTAAACTTAATGTTGGATCAAAGTCTAATCTTAAAGTTTAAATTATGTTTAAAATCCTCCAATACAGGTGGACAACCTTAATCGAATCCTTGCAGATCCAAAAGGTTGGGTACCCCAGCTCTGTTTGGTCTTTTTCCTTTGTCCCACCTTTTTGCGTGGATTTTGCCCTTTTATTTATTTAAAGCCATACTATGGCCTTAAACCCTTTTAAATTGAGCCCACTCAGGATTTACATCCTGTATGGCAAATCCTTAGCTCATTCAGTAATTATACACAACACCTCAATTTTAACTAAAATTTTGGTAAGTTTGCATAAACCTTATGCAACTTTAAATTTAAGCTTATTTAAGCTTAAATTTAACAATTTTAAAAAATGTTAAAAAAGTTACATTAGTCCTGTGAGTTTCTTAAATCTTCCAATAACATAATAAATAAGTATTTTTGGGTATAATACCCTATGGGTGTACCCTAGGTTATTTTTGGTGTAGAATCCAAAAATGAAATAATATTCATAACTTTTTTTATCCAAAAGAATTTATACTTATTTTTTGTTATTCCTTATTTTAAATTAAATTAAAAAGTCTGTTGAAGACAAATTTAAATGTGTATAAAGTCCTTTGTGGCCTTATGGGTATGTTATATATACCTCACAGGCTCACACCTTTCCTCACCTGTTCAGGACAGGTTTGGTGGCCATATCCTTATTAACCCTTCTATTTCTTTCTGACATGTTGAAAAATTTGAATTGGACTTTTTTGTGGTTTGCTCTTTAATTCTTATTCATATTTCTTCATTGTGGATTTTCTTATATGTATCTTATTAGTAATATTACCTTATTTTTACTCTTAAGTTTACTCACTCTTATTCCAATCCTTGAGCCCTTCATAAGTGAGTTCCAGTCAACTGAATGCCATTTCCTCTCCACTTTAAAGATTCCCTGTGAAATTATATTAATTAGCTCACAATTCATTCTTTCTTTTCATTCTTTTAGAATTCATTTCTCTCATTCATGAAATATGATGTCTTTCTGAATTCATTATTTTTCTTGATTTTATCATTTTTATGAATTTATGATTTCTCCTCAATTTTCATCTCATACATTTCATTCCTATAAACATTTACTCTCTTTTGATTCCTTAATTCTAATGACCATTTCTCTCTAACCTACTTCTTTAATCATTTTTAAATTTTCTTTCTTTATTTCATTCAGGCTTATAGGTTTCATATTGATTGGGACTCAATAGGAGAATTGATTCAGATTCAGGATTTTGTTGGATCGGATTGAATTTTCTTTACTGTTGAATTCCTCAAAAATGCTTTATTGACCTCAAGAATGGAATTGATTGATTGATCTGATTTTGACTCATCAAGATTTTGATTGACTGATTTGATATCTCAAGACTTTTAATTTATTTGAAGATATTATTTATATTAAATTTTAATTGAATTTAATTGCTCTATTTATTGATTAAAACTCTTCAAATTTCATCAAAAGTTTGATTTATTCCTCCAGATTCCAATTCTATTTGATTTGATTTGGTCAAGGCTTGTCTTCTTCCTCAAGTATTATCAAGTTATTTTCCCATTCTTCAATAATGACAGTTCAGCATAGCCCTTCAGCCAAGAATACAATATCTCAAAGAAATAAAGCTGCTCTCACTCCTACAGCAAGGGCTCCTGTTGACCACACACCATCAGTTCATCAAATGAGTTAAAATTTGGACGGAGGACCATCAATGGAAGGAGAAGCACCCTCCAGAAGAGGAGGTGTGAAGTAAAGAAGATCAGGATCATTCTCTGGCTTTTTGGGTGCCTATCCAAGCATATCTCAAGGTCCAGACACTGATTAGTGGAAGCTGAAGATGAAGAGGGGGAGGAATCTGTGTAAGAGCAAGATTCTGAAGAAACTGAAGTGGCAGCTTCCTTGGAAGGTGCTCGCGAGCCTTCTGAAGCTTCAAATCTAGCCGTTTTCAATCAACCTCTTGCCTCTCAAGCTGAACCAAATTTCCCCATGATTATGGAGCAGATGATGCAATTCATGGGAAAACTCACTCAAGAAGTTTCCCCCAGGGACAACTCAAGAGCCCCAGCATTCAAGACTCCACCAATGAAGTCACCTGATCCTTTTGATGGTGATTAAGGCCATAAATTGGGAGTATTAATCCAATCCGGTCAATCAATTTTCCATAATGACTCAGAAAACGTATTCTCTGAAAGGAATAAGTTTCTTTACTCAACTGCTTTTCTCACTGGTAGAGATGCAAAATGGAGTGAACCATATCTCTCAATTATCTCCAATGAAGACCCATCCTATCTCCTCAATAACTGGAAGTTGTTTCAAATACAGCTATTCACTCTTTTTGGTGACTCCAATGAATTCAGGAAAGCTGAACAAGGGTTGAATAATCTCAGGATGAAGTAAAGTGTTCCTTTTTTCTTGTAAATTGCTGACTTCAGAAGCCTAATGTAAGCCTGTGACTCAAATCCAGAGCACAAGCATGACATCCAGAAGACCATAAACCAATGGTAGAGCAAAATATCACCAAAACATGGAGCTGAGGCATACAATCTCAAAATGTATCAGACAAAAAAGGATACTCACCTGTTTCTAAACATACAAATCCCATGATCATAGGACAAAGAATAACAAATTTATTCCCCCTAAAAAAAGTTCCTGAGCAGAAACCTTAATTTACACCTCTCATATGAAATCCAGAGAAAGAGGCTTTGTACCATGAGTTGGCTATTCAAATTTGAGCTCTAAGTCAGGGGTATTCAATGGTACTAGCCAAATTGAGCCAGCACCAAAACTATTCAAGTTATGCCAAAATAAATCCAAAGGAGGAGGAACAAAATATTCACCTCTCATCTAACTTCTACAGTTTTAGTCTAAGATATTTAAAGTAGGGTCATTTTGGAAAGAGAACCATCAGGAATATCTGATGGTTCCATCCATTTTCTGATATCTCATCTAGAACAAAAGGTATGGAGCAAACAGGTTCCTTACAGATTTTGAGATGATCATATATCTGAAGGACTCAAATTGAACATGGCATAACTCTGCAATATTTAATGTTAACCATACCAAATGAGGTACCATTGTGTATATCACATTCAGGTCTTCACAATGAACCAATTCTGAGCTTGATATCTTAAAAACTGACAGTGTTATAGCAGGTTTAGGGTCAAAAGCTCACATTTAGACCAATACAGCTTGAATGTGGGAACCTATCCAATACCTATCATTATGAGGTGTCAAATACACAAATAAGCTTTCTTTTACTTCAATACCTCATTTTTCAGTCAAATACAGGGGTCCTTACAGGTTCTGTACAGCATCTGACATGTCAGAAGCACCAGAACACACCTGTTAAATCCATTGGGAAAATCTTCACCCTGTGTAGGGTTAAACTGACAACTTGTTGTTCTAAAACCGCACTTCCACCCCATTGTCACAACCATGGAAATTCACCCTCTTCTTGTACTGATGAGTTTACTGTTTTGTATGAGATGGTGTTGTTTTTTAGCTTTACACATGCTGTGAATAGTCAGGCTGCTGAGATTTAAATAAGAGTGTGTATTGAATTCAGCATTTTGTAATTAGTTTTGACTTTCATGAGGTGAGAAGTGCTGTAAAGAATTTTTATTCTGTTTTTAAGGTTTCAAGTGGGGTTACTGTGGATAGAAAATAAGGTACTCCTGTGGCTGTGTTGGGAATGAACTTCAGTAAATGCATGGGGTTGAGCTTTTCATTATTTGACTTTTATATGTTGAATGCAAGATGACTTATTTGTTGTAACTAGTTTTTTATGTGTAACTTGATTTTTGCATATTAATAATGAAATTCAATAATTTACTTAAAACATACACTGCCCTTTGGTGCCTGTGCCATGGTTTCATGAATCAACTCCAGCTCCTTACTGTAAAAATTACCTTTTGGTGTAAGCTTTTACTGTAAATCTTCCTGTGGGTTCAATTTACTGCTGTTATGTGGTAGTATTAGCTTGAGCCTGGTGAAAAAAAAATTATGGAATACCACATTGCTGTCTACATTTAATTTGTTCCCCAGAATTCTAAGTGAGAGCTCCCCAATCTTCATCTGATTTTGTGGTCTCCTCCAATACCTCTCCCTCATTTATTGATTAATATTCTTCACTTTTTTCTTCTTCTTTGTCTTCTTTTGTGTCTATTAAATTTCCTCTGGGGCACACCCTCTTGACTTGAGAGGCTGAAAACCTTCTTGCTAGTTCTTTCCCATTGAGCTCCCCAAGTTTGTATGGTCCATTTTTTATTTGTCTGATTACTCTGTAGGGTCCATTTCATTTGTTTTTTAAAAGTAGTTCTCAATTAGTTTCTATTGCTTTGTTGTAAACCAGGACCAAATCTCCTGGATTAAGTGGTGATCTTAGCTGGTGTTCCATTCTTCTTTTAGTTTCCTTCTCATTTCTTCTTTTCCTTCCAGCTGTTTGTTTCTAGCTTCCAATAATGCCACAGTTGTGGATGTTTTGTGCCATTCCACTTCTCAAAATGTTTTTATTTCAATTTCAATTGGCAATTGTGGTAGTTGTCCAAAACTCATATCAAATGGTCAGAAACCATTTGTTTGTTAAGTTAAAATTCCATCAGCCAAAGGAACCAACATTATATTTTTTCCATTTTCCTCCATTTCCCCCACACATCTTGACTAGTGCATCTTTGAGTTGTTTGAGGCACCTTTCCACCATTCTGTGGGACTCTGGTTAATAGGGTGCAGTTACTATTCTCCTTCATGCTGCTTTCTTTATTTCATCTTGAAATTCTTTTCCAACCTATGGCCCCTGATTGATGGTTACTTCTTGTGGTGAGCCATACCTGCATATCCTTTCTGAGGTGAACCAATCTTCAACTGCTTTTGCTACTGGTTTGACTAGTCCAACTGTTTGTGGCCATCTTGAAAAATTATCTCTGGTCAGAACCATGTACTTCCATCTTTCAGATTTGATATGGAATGCATCCATGCTGACCCTTTCAAAGAGTTTTGATGTTTCTGTCGAAGTTCCTTGTTCCCATTGTAAGCTTTGACTTTTCTTCTGGAAGTCAAGGAAATATTGAACCCATTTCTTGAATGATTTCTTCATCCCTTCCCACCAAAGTCCTTCTTTAATTCTTCTTTAGGCTTCATTTTCCCCTCTGTGGACCATGTATTCATGAAGTTACTGTAAAATGTAGCTTTGAGCTTCTTTATTTGATATCACCAATTGAGGTCTTGGATCATTTCTTCCTTTGAGTTGGCTATCTTCCCAGAAAAAGTTGGGTGACCTTCTTTTAATCACTCTAAATTCTTCTTCCTTGCTTTCTGCTGATTTCTCAATTGCACTTGAGTATTCTTGCATCCTCTGCCAAAATTCCTTCTTGTTTTCTTGGTACTTGTATTCCTGAAAAATTGAGTTAATTTACATTCTTAGCCCCAAATCCAGTATTTGGCTTAATCCAGTTTTCTTCTTCATGAAATTCTTGTGCATATTCATCTTCTTCTTCTGAGTTTTTTTGTTTTCTGAATAAAACATCTGGAATAGTGAAGGTTTCCCTGGTTTGTGTACCAAATAAGAGGAAAAAAGTTTCAATCATAGCCACCCATCTTGTCATGGGGGCATTGGGTAAACAAGGGGTTTGTCTCATTTGAATTAAGGCCTTGTCATCAACCTTTCATTCAAAACTTTGTCCTCAAAGTATTGTTTGAAGATTCTTGATAATTCTTGCAAAGCCACAGAGTTCCAATTTGGGCTGTGAGTATTTCTATTCCAGTTTTCAAAAAGTTATTGATTCATATAATACTGGTCAGTCTTTTCCCTCTTTGTCTTCTTGAGTGAGTACTGATCCTGCAGCAATGTAGCTTGAATCTACTGCTAGCTTAATTTTTCCTCCTGCTTTGTCATAATCTAATTTCTTGAGGGTTAATTCTTCACCAACTATTCTTCTGAGCTTATGGAAAGCTTCCTCACATTTTTGATCCCAGTCCCAGTAAATATCTTCTGTGTAGAGCCTTTTGAGTGGTGATGCAACTTGTGAGAACTTCTCCATAAAAATCCTGACATAGGCACAAAGTCCATGAAATGCTCATATTTCTTTCTTGTTGAGAGGTGTTGGCGAATTTTGTTTTTTTTTTGGATTGTTCTTCCTTTGAATGAAACAAAATGCCCTACTATGTCGAAAGCTGGCACACAGCATGCAAAATTTGATCTTGATATAGTAAGTCCTGCTTCTGCAATCCTGAATGAAATTATTCCTGAAGTTATGGCATATTCCCATATAAATCTTCTGATTGATGGGCTTTCTGGTAGTGTTTCTTGATTGTAGAGTGATCTTGGTCCTTTTATTTCCACAAAATCAATCCAAATTACTACACGTTCTGTTATTTCTTCTTGGAGTATCCAGGTCATTTGGGCTTGGTATACTGCTACTGAGTCAGTAACTCCTTGGGGTAGTATCGTTAGTTTCATCCTTCCAAGGCATGTTTGTAAAGTGGTGAGAGGCCTTGTAGTAACCTCTCATTCTCTTTCATCATATCCTGTGATGATGTCACCTATTCCAAAGCATGCTCTTCCTGCAAATGCATCTACAAATTGTTCAATGTGAGGTGGTAATCCAGCATCCTTGATGGTGAGTTTGTTGAGTTCCTGAAGGTCATGGAAAATTCTGAGTTTCCCATTTCATTTGGATACTCAAAATATTTGTGAGCCTAGAGGTACTTTGATATACCCAAAAGACCACAATTAACAAGATAAGATACAAATATAAATAAAATAAATTTATTTATATTATCAAAATAGACACTTAAAATATAAATACAAATATACATACAGCAATTAAAATTGCATTAAAATTTAAAAAAAAATTTAAATTAAATTTCAAAATTATGAAAATGCATTTTTACCTGAAAAAATGAAGTAAAAATGAATTTTTAATAAACTTAATGAAATTCAAATATTTTTGGTAAAAACTTACATAAAATATATTATATCTTTTTATCCAATAAATAAACTTAAGAAATTTACTTCACCATTGGATTTCTCATAAAAAATAAGGTGGGGTCACCTCTGGGTAAAATTTCTGTAACTTAACTTCAAATAAGCTTAAATTAAGGTTTTAGTATTTTCTGTATGTAAGGTGTGGATATGAAACTTTGATTAAAAATCAAGTACTTTTCCTGTCCTCAAAATTTGTATAAGGTAAAAATCAATTAAAAATAGTAAGAAATATTATTTTTAAGAGAAAACACACCAAATCTATTGTTTATAACTTTATTAGTATAAAACAATAATATTATAAAGATTTATTGTTTTACCAACAATAAAGATTTATCCAAAAAATACTCTACAAGAGATATTTTAAGGCTACAAAAGAAATTTCTTCAAGAGCAATTTCAATTGGAATTAATTGAGCAAGTAACTGCAAGCAATTGATTAAAGAACAAAGTCTTTAAAAAGAATATTAAAGAGAAAACACGCCCAAAAGTGACCAGAGTGAATTGGGAAACAAAGTGACAAAGTTTACAGTGATGAAAGATGCTTTAATTCACTTTTGGGGTGGTTCAGGGGTAAAAATGATTATAAGAGTTACAAACAATGATTATAATGATTTTTTCACGTGGTTAAAAGGTTTAAAATTATATAAGAAAGGTGGTTGGAATCTTTTATTGATTGGTTTAACAATGTTTAAACTAATTATAAAAGGAAAAGATTCTAACATGAAGAGAAAAGTGGGGCAAAGAAGACATTCTTTTATAGCCATCAATTCTCTTACTCCAAAAGTAAAATTTACCCTTGTCAGTCGTTAAAAACAGTCTGACAACAGAAAAGCCCATTATGGCATCATTGAACCCTGGTTTAGACCAAAAAGGGTTGGTTTAAGCCATTTTTGACAATTTTTAGCCATTTTAGACCCTCAAATCAGCCATTAGTATAGAAATACCAGGCCTAGAGCCTTCAAAACACGTCAGAATGTGTGTAAGAGGCGTAGATACCAGTTAAAACTGTTTTTACTAACATTGTTTTATCTTAAGGGTAGTTTTACCCTCTTGGCAACAGCTAAAACTACCCCAGTTGGTATCAAAACCTCATCATCAATTGAGTCCACAGACCCTGTAACTCAATTCCAGGCCAAAAGTGATGAACTTTTGCATAAATTTTGACATGCCACGCCTTTCAGCAAGGATTTTGTGGGTCTAGCTCCCCCTTAGAGCTGGATTTCCTTTTCCCCACCAAATTTAATCTTTCCAATTTATTTTTCCTTTAATTCCTAATCATGTATTATACTTATAATTTAAATATGTAATTCAATTGAGTTGTAAAGTTCATGTCAGCCTGTGACTCAAAACCAGAGCACAAGCATGACAGCTAAAATACCATAAACCAATGGTATAGCCAAAATACCACCAAAACATGGAACTGAGCCAGATTAGCTCAAAAGGTATCAAAAGAAAGAGGAAGCTTACCTCTTTCTGAAAATATAAGTCCCATCACCATAGGACAAGAAATAACAAAGTTATTCCTGCTCAAAGTTATTGCTGAGCATAAATCTTAATTTTCACCTCTCATCTAAAATCTAGAAGGATAGGCTTAACCCCATCAAATGGGTATTCAAATTGAAGCTCTAAGCCAGGGCTATCTAATGGTGCTAGCCAAACTGAGCTAGCACCAGTATTACTTAAGTTATGGTCAAATTCAGACCAAACAAGGGTGAACAAAACATTCACCTCTCATCTAACTTTTACAGTTTTAGTGTGAGATACCTAAAGTGGGGTCTTTTTGGAAAGAGCACAATCAGGGCAATCTGATGGTGCCATCCATTTCCTCATAGCTCAACTACAACAGAAGTTATTGGCCAAACAAGCTTAATACAGCTTTTGCCCAGACCATGCCAATGTACAAAAATACTTGTACATGGGATAGCTTTGTCATATTTAATGATAACCATGTCGAGTTGGGTACCATTGTGCAGAGCTCATACAGAGCTATTCAATGAACTAACTTTGAGCTTGATATCTCAAAAACTGACAGAGTTATGACCATTTTAAGGTAAAAATCCCACCTGCTGTCATATACAGCCTTACCATGGGATAATATCCCATAACCATGAATATGAGGTGTCAAATAGACGAAGAAGCATGTTTTTACTTCAATACCTCATATTTCAGTCAATACTGGGGTCCCATACAGTTTCTGTACAGCATTCTACGCGTCATACACGTCAGAATCAGGCTGTGAGGTCCCCAGATGAAAACTTTCACCCTGTATTGGTGAAATATGCCCAGATGTGGTTTCAAAACCACATCTGAGCCCAATACAGAGTATACAGGATGTTTGCAAACCACAAGCCTGTCATAGAGAGTGAAAAATCTTCACTTCCTCTACGTGGAAAGGTCTAGCAGCCTTTCCACCTCAATTTCAGGATAAAAGGAGGGCTTTTCACAGCCAAAAGCCTTTCCTCATCCTGCTCTTGAATAACCTACGTAGTAAACTGTCAAAAACAGTTTTACTCTTGGTTAATAATCAGGTATAATTATAAACTTAATTATTGTAGTCTTTATTATTGTAACCCAACAGATAAAACTGCACCCAGGGCTTTCAGCAGCGCTCACCACTACTATATTTCCATAGTAAAGCCCTTAAAATTTCAATTCAATCATCTTTTATAAACCTTTTATCCTTGAAATCTATTTTTTACCGTGTCACAGTCATAGTTTCGTTGTAAATAGCCTTATTACCTCTTCAACATAGACTCAGCCTGACATTTTGGGGGCCTGGCCGTGTTTTAAATCTTTTTTTTGGACCTTATAAGTAAGTCTTTTCTCTCTTTATGACTTATTAACCAGTGTTTTATCTTTTTTTAGGCGTAATTTCTCTATTTAAAAATATATTTTATATATATTTATCTTTCTTTATATATATACTCATATTATAAGAGTATTTTTCATGTGGCTAATACCCACTGAATATAACTATTTTTGGCGTGTTTTGTATATAAAAACACATAAGCCATCAATATGTCCTGTATTCTTGACTGAAAAACCATCAGTTGAGGCGTGGATTAAGTGTATTGTTAACTCAATAACACTTATACAAAAACCACTTGTACAGAATACACTCGAAAACCACAAGTGTATCTGTGGGATACTGGCACACAAACAGTGTGACAGGTACCAAAAGCTGTAATTCTGACGTGGAATTGTTGATTCAATTACACTGTCATTATACAGGGCACATTGTAGTAACATACAAGCCCAGAGGCCAATCTTAGACGTGCAAAACCAGCATTTTTAAGAAGTCTTAACTGACATAAGTCCTCCCTTTTCTGCCTCGATTTCAGTGGAAGAAAATTATATCCCACTTGAGACCCAGTCACAGGACAACACACCAGTGACACCCTCAGAACCAGAGGGCAGCAAGGGCAAAGGAAAGAGGCACAGTGAAGGTCTCATAACAGCCAAGAAGTGGACACCAATAGCCACTCAGAGAAGTAGAAAACCACAAACCTCGGCATCCATACAAGGTAAACCAACCTTAACCACTTGTACAGGAAAGATTACAATTATTAACCCAGTTGTAACTTCCAAAGGCAAACTGCCCAAGTCAGCAGACAATAAATTTGTACAAGGCACAGTCAAAGGTAAATACCCTAAGAACATAAAGTTTTTGACTGCTTGCAAAAACTGATATGTCCCCTGTATACCTCAGAGACCTTGGCTTCCAAAGGAACCAACCAGAGGATAGAGGAGGATTGTCCAGAACCAGAAGACCTGAAAGAGGACACCCTGGACACAGTGGTGGATGGCAAAACAATGAGGGAGATAATATCAACCTTGCCATTCACACTCCAAATCAACAGAAATCTCAAACCAGAGGACTGGAAGGATATAGATCAAGTTCTTCAGATCCACCAACTCCTCAAAGATTTATTTCAATGGAGCATGGACAACAAGAGGTTCAACCTAGCAACTCACTGGGCAGAACTGGGATCAAGTTGCCAGAAGATCTGTCTCAAAGAGATAGACTTCAAAGACCTTATGGTAATCACCAAGGGTTGGAATCCTACCAGGCAGCACAGACTCCTGGAGGCAAGGGCACAGAGGATAAGGGAGAATCAAGCCACTATCCTAGCTATAGAAGAACAGTTGACCCAGACAGGGCCTACTCAGATTCCTTCAAGTTCACAAGGAGCAGGCCAAATCAACTCTCCAGTGGCTTCACACCATTCAGAAACCAGCAGATCAGTGGCCAAGAGTCACCATTCTTCACAATTCCAGGAAGTTTCCAGGAGAAGACAAGGAAACAAGGGCAAGAACAAAACCTCCTTCAACCAGAGGAGGAAAGAGTCAGACCCCATGATCCAGAAGCTGTTGGATTTGGTAAAGGAAGTACACAAGAACCAGAATTAGTTGTAAACTACTCCAGAATCAGTAGTCCTAGTAATAGAAACATTAACCCCACTCAGACTGAAAATAACATTGTTACATCTGACAGTAACATCAACAGTGATACACTGTGGTTACAAGTGTCCCAATATTCTGAACAATCTGCAAAGCAATTTGCAGAAATTAAAGCTAGCCAAGAGAGGATGAGACAAACTCAAGCCTCCTTGGAACAAATAGTTAAGAATCTTCAAGAAGGATATGCTCAACTGAGCAAAGCCTCTGAAGAATCCAACAAAAGACTGAACCAAGTCTTTGAAGAACAACACCACAGCACAAGGGACAGGGAGTGTCTGGATCAAGACATTAACAAATTGTTTAATGCCTATCATAGCTTGAAGCCCCAACCACAAGGCCAAGCTATGGAGAATCCATATCAACCAGATGACATCAAACCAGATGCCATGTTGTTGAATAAGGCAAGATCTCCATCACAATACCAGGATGGAGATGGCATGTCTTATTCAGAGAAGGAAGCCTTTAAACAGCTTCCTGAAGCCTCAAACTGGCCCAAATTCTCTTGATAAGGAGAATATGATCATATGGAACTCATAGATTATATTGATGGACTCTTCATTCATGTACCAAGCATACCACACTACTGGATTACTGCTAGATTGAATACTGCATTCAAAGGTCATGCAAGTATATGGTACACAGAAATGAAAGAAATCCATGTCAGAAGAAACTGGCCATGGTGGAAGAGTCAAATCATCCGAAAGTACAGTAATGGAACTTGGATATGGCAAAAGACCATGTCATTTGAGAATGACAAATACTCTGTGGACAAAGATCCATATGAGTGGTGTCTTAGACAGTCTAAAAGACTTGCAAGCCATTGATCCTCAGATGAACATCCAGATGAGAAATCACAAACTTCTGACACAACTGCCAGGAGAATTAGAGCATGCAGTGAAATGCAGATGCAACCAAAATTGCACTCTAGATGACATAACCAATACCTTACAAGACATAAGGAAAAGGACTAATATAGGGAAATTCACCCCATATAGAAGCAGTAGTTTCAAAGAGAAAAAACCTTTCAGGGTGGAGTTTAAAGACAAACCCAGAGAAAGAGTGGCAGAAGGGGCAAAGAAGAAGAATTCTTGTCACAATTGTGGTTCAACAGACCACTATGCCAACAACTGTCCAAAAGCAAAGAAAAAAGTCTATGCTATAGAAAAAGTCCCTGAAGAAGAACCTCCAACAGAGGATTCTAAATCAGAATCTATGGGAGATGCCATCAGAGAACCATCTTATGATGATCAAGACCCAAGAGAGGAATTTCTAGTGGAATACCAAGAGGAAACCCCACTGGAAATCCAGGATATACAGTTGGAAGCAGGCATGCCACAGAACACTGCCAACAAGAACTTGTGCAAACACACACAAGATGCACAGACATTCCTGGTTACACCAATCAAAGGAATGTCATATATACATGGAACAGCCACAAAAATGACTTTATGTATTGACAATGCTCAGCACCCACTGATCATTTACAGTGGAGCACATTGCTCCATAGTGGCCAGAAATTATCTGGATAACCATTTCCCTAACTGGGAAAAACAGCTCTTGCCCACTAAGGCAAAGAACTTCAAAAGTGCATCAGGGAAGATGACTGCCATTGGGACAATTATCAAAGAGATAATT
The DNA here is from genome assembly GCA_023105745.1 of Austropuccinia psidii. Lineage (NCBI taxonomy): Eukaryota > Fungi > Basidiomycota > Pucciniomycetes > Pucciniales > Sphaerophragmiaceae > Austropuccinia > Austropuccinia psidii. The sequence goes on from JALGQZ010000003.1 coordinate 41,773,650, forward strand.
ATACCCCACAGGAAGGGTAATATCAGACTCAACCCAGAGTTTGTAGTGGTTGAAAATGCCCACATCCAAGGGTTTTTACTGGGAACAGATTACCAGAGGATGTATGGCATAGATATTTACAACAGTAAAAACAGGCACATTACCATTGGTACCAACAAGGAAAATAAATTTTCACTTGATATATACCACATATCTTCACAGGATCCACTAGAAGAACTCTTGAAGGAATTCAAGGAGGGACAGTTTAGCACTACCCTCACTAGTAAACAAAAACTAAGTTTACTGAAGATGCTGAGGAAAAACAGGCCAGCATTTGCCATTGGTGAAGAACCACTAGGCAAGATTAAAGGCCATGATATAGAACTATATCTGGATGTGGAAAGACTTTATCCACCCATGCCGAGGAGACCTCCTTATCCAGCAAGTCTGGAAACCAGGAAAGAAATTGAAAAACACATCAATGAACTCCTGGACATGGATGTCATCAGGAAGATTGGACATAATGAAATAGTGGAAATCACCACTCCTGTCCTGATCACCTGGCATGATGGCAAGTCTAGATTGTTTGGAGACTTCAGAGCCCTGAATAACTACACAAAAGAAGACAGGTACCCTATACCAAGGCTACCTCATGCCTTGGATAAGCTGGCCAAAGCCAAATACATAACCAAGATGGATTGTATGAAAGGCTTCCACAAAAATGGAGTTAAACCAAACTCCATGAAGTTGCTCAGAATAATATGCCATATGGGCATATATGAGTACACCAGGATGCCATTTGGCATCAAGAATGCACCAGCCCACTTCCAAAGGATGATGGACACCATATTTCAAGAAGAAATAATGGAAGGCTGGATGTTAGTATATATTGATGATATCATTATATACTCAGAGACATGGGAAGACCATGTACAATACATAGACAGAGTGCTAAGTAAATGTACACCCATCAATCTGAAAATTTCACTTAAAAAGTGTAATTTTGGCCAACAAGAGCTACTAGCTCTAGGACACAAAGTCTCAGGCCTTAGTCTGGCAATTGACCAGAACAAAGTAGCAGCAGTACTGCAAAAGCCAGTACCAAAGAACATCAAAGAGATGCAATCTTTCCTTGGATTTGCTAGCTACTATAGCAACCACATCAGAAACTTTTCCCACATAACTAGTAGTTTATACAAGTTATGCTCAAAGGATGTAGTTTTTGAAATAACCAAGGAAGGTAGGGATGCATATGATAGGATCAAATATGAACTCACAAATGCACCTGTGCTCATCTTGCCTGACTTTGAACTACCATTCAAGTTATATATAGATGCAGCATGCAACCAAGGCTTGGGAGCAGCCATTCACCAAAGACAAATTGTGGATGGTGAACCAAGAGAAGGTGTAATATGTTACATCTCCAGGCATCTGAAAGATTCAGAAGCCAGGTATGGGGCCACCCAGACAGAATGTCTATGGCTAGTCTGGGCTCTAGAAAAACTCCATTATTATTTGGAGGGTGCAGTCTTTGAAGTCTACACAGACTGCACAGCCTTGAAGTCTTTACTAAACATGAAGACTACTAATAGACACATGCTTAGATGGAAAAATCGCCATCCAGGAGTATAGAGGGAACATGACCATCATATACAAAGAAGGTAAAAGCCATACCAATGCAGATGGCCTTAGCAGATGGCCACTGGACAATGTCAAAAGCAATCCAGCTTATGACCCAGAAGTTGCAGCAAAAATCCCTATCCATTTCATGGAAATAGATAAGAGGAAGAACTTCAGAATATCTGAATGGGCACCAGAAAGTGGTACCCTTGACAGTGGAGACACTGACTCAGAAGGGACAGAAACTCCCATACTGGGAATAAGTTCCTCAGAACTGCACAATGAATTCTTCAGTGAAGTACAGAAGTCTTATGCCAAACACAAACAGTGTAGCATACTACTCCAACTCCTTCAACAAAAATACAGGAGCCCAGAACTGGAAACCCAGCTGGAGGAACCCTGGTTGAGGGCCTATAAGGACAATAAGTTCTTCCTTATAGATGGCCTGATTTATCACAGAGAAAGGCACACCAGTGCACTCACAGTGATAGACAGAGACCACATCTCTTTGATCCTGCAGGAATGCCATGACTGCCCCTACATGGGATACATGAGTGAGGACAGGACTAAAGAGAGGGTAGGAAGCACAGCTTGGTGGCCCAAGTGGGAGCAAGAGTTGAGTGAATACATCAACACTTGTGAAAGATGCCAAAAGGCAAATAGAAAGCATGGGAAGAAATATGGGTTGCTTCAACACATAGAAGAACCCAAACACCCATGGGAAACCATCAACATGGACTGGGTCACAGGACTTGTCCCAGGAGGCAAAGAAAACTACAATTCCTGCTTAATCATAGTTGATAGGTTCAGCAAGAGCATGAGATATCTACCATGCCATAAAGAGGAAACTGCCATGGACACTGCTCTGTTATTTTGGAATAACATCATATCCACCTGTGGAGTCCCTAAGATCATAATTAGTGACAGGGACCCAAAATTCACATCTGAATTTTGGACCAATTTATATGACATGCTTGGCACCAAGCTTGCTTTTGCCACAGCTTACCATCCACAAACAGATGGCCTAGCTGAGAGGATTATCCAAACAATGGAAGACATCCTCAGGAGGTTCTGTGCCTATGGCATGGAATACAAGGACCATGAGGGATACACCCATGATTGGGTAACCCTCTTACCAGAAGTCCAACTGGCTTATAATACAAGCCAGAACTCTACCACAGGAAAAACACCTGCACTGGTAGAGAAAGGGTGGAATCCCCTGTTACCTGTGGATCACTTGAAGAAAAATCTTCTGACCATCCACCCCACAGCCAAAGACTTCCATGATATGTGGAAGAAAGCCTGTGATACTGCTGCTAAATGCATAGCTGAGGCCAAAGAGTATAACAAGCAGAGGTGGGACAAATCACATATGGAACCTGACTTCAAGGAAGGGGACCAGGTGTTAGTGTCTACACTGAACTTTAACAATCTCAAAGGACCCAAGAAGATGAGAGACTCATTTGTAGGTCCCTTCACTATCATTAAGTTGATAGGGAAGAATGCAGTAGAGGTCAAGCTCACTGAGCAATTTTCTAGGAAACACCCAGTCTTTCCAGTAAGCCTGGTCAAACCATACTTCCAAACAGAGGAGGATAAATTCCCCTCCAGGAAGAAAAACATCACTCCACCAGAAATAGTGGAAGTAGAAGACTCTCCTGGACCTGTGAGTAAAATCATCAGGGCTAGAAAAATCAAACTTAAGAAAGACAAATGGTTGGCAGAGGATGCCATACCAGATGGGAACCTTCATCTAAGGAGATTCAGAGCCTCTAGGAGGACTGAACAGTCTCATCAATGATGAGCCTTTTTTAGAGGGAGGGTATGTCAGCCTGTGACTCAAAACCAGAGCACAAGCATGACAGCTAAAATACCATAAACCAATGGTATAGCCAAAATACCACCAAAACATGGAGCTGAGCCAAATTAGCTCAAAAGGTATCAAACGAAAGAGGAAACTCACCTCTTTCTGAAAATATAAGTCCCATCACCATAGGACAAGAAATAACAAAGTTATTCCTGCTGAAAGTTATTGCTGAGCATAAACCTTAATTTTCACCTCTCATCTAAAATCTAGAAGGAGAGGCTTAACCCCATCAAATGGGTATTCAAAATGAATCTCTAAGCCAGGGCTATCTAATGATGCTAGCCAAACTGAGCTAGCACCAGTATTACTTGAGTTATGGTCAAATTCAGACCAAATAAGGGTGAAAAAAACATTCACCTCTCATCTAACTTTTACAGTTTTAGGGTGAGATACCCAAAGTGGGGTCTTTTTGAAAAGAGCACAATCGGGGATATCTGATGGTGCCATCCATTTCCTCATAGCTCAACTACAACAGAAGTTATTGGCCAAACAAGCTTAATACAGCTTTTGACCAGACCACGCCAATGTACAAAAATACTTGTACATGGGATAACTTTGTCATATCTAATGATAGCCATGTCAAGTTGGGTACCATTGTGTAGGGCTCATACAGAGCTATTCAATGAACTAACTTTGAATTTGATATCTCAAACACTGACAGAGTTATGACCATTTTAAGGTCAAAATCCCACCTGCCATCAGATACAGCCTTACCATGGGATAATATCCCATAACCATGAATATGAGGTGTCAAATAGACAAAGAAGCATGTTTTTACTTCAATACCTCATATGTCAGTCAATACTTGGGTCCCATACAGTTTCTGTACAGCATTCTACGCGTCATACACGTCAGAATCAGGCTGTGAGGTCCCCAGATGAAAATTTTCACCCTGTATTGGTGAAATCCGCCCAGATGTGGTTTCAAAACCACATCTGAGCCCAATACAGAGTATACAGGCTGTTTGAAAACCACAAGCCTGTCATAGAGAGTGAAAAATCTTCACTTCCTCTACGTGGAAAGGTCTAGCAGCCTTTCCACCTCAATTTCAGGATAAAAGGAGGGCTTTTCACAGCCAAAAGCCTTTCCTCATCCTGCTCATGAATAACCTACGTAGTAAACTGTCAAAAACAGTTTTACTCTTGGTTAATAATCAGCTATAATTATAAACTTAATTACTGTAGTCTTTATTATTGTAACCCAACAGATAAAACTGCACCCAGGGCTTTCAGCAGCGCTCACCACCACTATATTTCCATAGTATAGCCCTTAAAATCTCAATTCATTCATCTTTTATCAACCTTTTATCTTTAAAAATCTATTTTTTACCATGTCACAGTCATAGTTTTAGTTGTAGATAGCCTTCTTACCTCTTCAAAATAGACTCAGCCTGACAGTTCAATACAGTAATAATTGATACCTCATATGTAAATCAAAGTTCACTTATGTAATACATGCGCACATTTTGACATTTCAATTGAATTCAATTGAGAATACTTCAATTCCTCATAACTTCTAAACTAAACACAACACCTTTTAACACAAAAATTGATGGTTAACACCACATGTGGTGTGAATTAAATTAAATTTTTGAGGATTTTCAACTTTTGTATTGAAAATACTAAAAACTTAATTTAAGCTTATTTAGAGTTGAGTTACAAGAATTTCACTCAGAGGTGACCCCACCTAATTTGTTATGTGGAATCCAATGGTGAAATAATTTTTATATGTTTATTTAATGGATAAAAAGTTATAATAATTTTTATTTAACTTTTTTCCAAATTTGTTTATTTTTTCACAATGTTGTTGAAATTTCATTTTTACTTAATTTTTTCAAGTATAAATGTAATATTATACTTACAAAATTTAATGTATGTTTGTTTTTAAATTCTAATTAATTTTTTATTTTTAATACAATTTTATATTTATATTTCTTTTAATTTTAATAATATAAATTTTATTTATATTACTATGTTATTTTTGTATTTGTGGTCTTTTGGGTATATGAAATTACCTCTAAGGCTCACATTCCCTCCCCCTAAAAAAGAATATTACTTTGTAATATTGGTGTTTCTAGTGTTTCTGAATATTCTGAGGATTTTGGTAGCTTCTGGTATATCTTTTTCTTTTAACCATTCATCTTCACAAGTTGGGTCACTGTACCTAACAAGGTATTCCCTTACTTTCTTGGTTCTTAATTTCCTTTCTTTAAGAACTTTGGTTATTTTCTTAGTACCAGATGTCTCAATAGGAGGTATATCTTGAGGAATCTTATTCCTCAAGGGAAATTTCTCAGCATCACTAGATTTATGTGGTTTTATCAAGATCACTGGAAATGTAGGATTCTTATTGCTAAGTTCCTCAGATAACTATACTTCAACAGCATTTTCTCCATGGAGGGCTTTAATCACAAAAGGTCCTGAAAAGGAGTCTTTCAGCTTTTTGCATCCTTTGATGTTATTGAAGTTAGTGGTGGATACAAGAACTAGGTCCTCCACTTTGAAATCTGGAGTTGCATGTGATTTATCCCATTTGTCTTTAGCATATGCAAAAGAGTCCTCCATGCACCTTACTGCATGCTTTCTAGCTTTGTCTAGCATTCCTTTGAAGCTAGCAGCTGTGGGATGTATTTCAATTAAGTCTTTCCTCAAGGAATCTTGGGGTAACTTGGGGTTCCATCCTTTTTCTAGAATAGCAGGAGTCTGATTGGTACTGGCATGGATTGATGTTTTCTATGCTAATTCCAGTGCTGGCAACAGAGTACACCAATCATGGGTAAATCCATCACAATCTTTGAATTCAAGGCCATATGCACAAAATCTTCTCACCATGTCCTCTAAGGTTTGGATCATCCTTTCAGCCAGGCCATCAGTTTGTGGGTGGTAGGCTGAAGAGAAAGACAGTTTAGTGCCAAATAATTGGTGAAGCATTTTCCATAGTGCTGAAGTGAATTTGGGATCTCTATCACTGATAATATCTGTAAATATCCCAGTCCATGACACTACTCTATTCCATATCAGAAGAGCTGTATCTATGGCTGTATCACCTTTGTGACATGGTAAAAAAATTGGAGTTTTACTGAATCTGTCCACAATTACTAGGAATGCATTATAGCTTCTATCACCTCCTGGTGGTAGGCCAGTTACCCAATCCATATGGACAATTTCCCAAGGTCTGTTTGGTTCTTGGATTTTTATCATATTTCCAAGTCTTTTGCCAGTGGATTTATTTGCCTTTTGGCATTTGTCACAGGTTTTGCAATACTCTGCAACATCTTTCTGCCACATTGGCCACCATATGAAGGTCTTTACTTTCTCTCTTGTTCTGTCTTCAGAAAGATTTCCTGAAAAGGGACTATCATGGCATTTTTTCAGTACAAGATTGATTAATGACCTGTCTACAACTGTCATGACACATGTGTGCTTGGTTCTGTGGTAAATTATACCATCCAGTAGGTGAAATCTTCCTTCATCAGAAGACTTTCTCCATACTTCATCCGAGGCATGTATTAGAGAGTTGTCTTTACAGTCTTTGTTAAGTAATTGGCATAAGATGCTACAATTCTTATATTGAGTGTAACTACTTCTGACTTCTTCAAAGAAGGTGGTGTTCAAGTCTGTAACACTTATTGCTTCTATTGGAATTTGTGGTGAAGCTTCTTCTGGAACATAAGCAGGATTATCAATATTATTTGGTAATGGCCATCTGCTTAGTCCATCTGCATTCTTATGAATATTCCCATCCTTATGCACAATATTCATATTGCCTCTGTATTCTTGTATGGCTATTTGCCATCTGAGCATGTGTCTGTTGGGTGTTTTCATGTTCAAAAGTGATTTGACAGCTGTACAATCTGTTATCACTTCAAAAACACATCCCTCTAAGAGGTAGTTCAATTTCTCTAAGGCCCAGACAAGGCATAGACATTCCATCTGGCTTGCTCCATATCTGGCTTCAGTTGGTTTGATTTGCCTGGATATGAAACATATGGGTCCTTCTACAGGTTTATCATTTATGATCTTAACTTGGTGAAGTGCAGCACCTAGTCCATCCCCTGATGCATCAATATACAGTTTGAAAGGCAGTTTAAAGTCTGGCATCAGTAAGAGTGGAGCAGTGGTCAATGCTTCTCTTAGAGACTCAAAAGCTTTGACTCTGTCAACAGTCATTTCAAATACTGTGTCTTTGTCACACAACTTATAAAGTGGTCTTGCTATGGATTCAAAATCTTTAATGTTTTGCCTGTAATATCCTGCAAAACCTAAGAATGACTGAATTTCCTTCTTATTCTGAGGCATGGGTTTTAACAATACTGCAGCAACTTTGTTTTTGTCAATTCCAAGGGACAAACCAGATACAACATGTCCTACTGCTTTAAGTTCTTTAAATCCAAAATGGAATTTCTTCAAGGAGATTTTCATGTTGACTGATTGAATTTTTGCCAAAACTCTGGACAATCTGTACATGTGTTCTTCCCAAGTCTTGGAACAGACAATAATGTCATCAAGGTAAATGATTAACCATCCCTCTGAGAGCTCTTCAGGGAAAATTTCATTCATCATTCTTTGGAAGTGTGAAGGTGAATTTTTAATACCAAGGGGCATCCTCAAGTATTCATACACTCCACAATGAACTACAATTCTCAGGTATTTTCTTGCTCTTGGTGTCACCACATTTTGATGGAATCCTTTAAGGGCATCAATAGTGGTTATGTACACTGCTTGAGATATTTGAGTAAGGGCAATTTGGATTTTTGGTATTGGGTATCTGTCTGGAACAGTGTAAGTGTTCAGAGCTCTAAAGTCCCCAACCATTTGGGATTGTCCATTATGCCACGCCACTATGATTGGTGTAGTTATTTCTACTTCTTCATTGTGGCCTACTTTTCTTATTACACCAAGGTCCAGAAGTTCTTTGATATTAATTTCCAGAGCTTCCCTTGATTTTGGACTTGCTGGATAAGCAGGTCTTCTTAGGAGTGGTGGATAAGGTCTCTCAATGTTAAGAATGATGTCAACTTCATGACCAATAATTGCTCCTAGAGGTTCTTTGTCTGTAGCAAATTCTCCTCTGTGGTAATACAAGAGGGAAGAAAGTTCATTTTCTTGTTTATCAGTCAGATGAAGGCTTATTTCAGCCTCATTTAACTGTTCAGACTTGAATTTCTCTAACTCTAATTTACTGGTGATACTTTGTTTACTGTAATTTGTCTTTTAAATGGTAAAAAGGCAAATTTTTGGCGCTTATTGTCTCCAATAGTAAAGTATCTGTCTTTGTTATTATTTAAATCTATCCCATACATGATTAAATAGTCATTTCCCAATATAAAATGGGTACTAGAGCAATTTTCCATAACAACAAATTCAACTGTGATCCTTAAATTCCCATTTATGTGTGGGAATATGACATTGGTCTCAAAGATTCCTAATGCTTTCATTGGGTTACTTGCACTGTTGAATTTTATACCATCAATTGGTAACAATTGGTCTTCAAAATTTGGTACACAAGTCTTAAGAAAAGATTTTCCAACACAAGAGCAGAAGGCTCCTGGGTCAAGCAAAAGTTTGGTGGGCTTGTTGTCAATTACCACTTCTGTTATACAGGAGTTACAAGCTGTATAACCTTTCCCTCTGTTTGGGGTTGTCTTCATAAGTTGTGCATCTTAAACTTTTGATAAATCAACTTGACCATTGGTCAATTGTGGCAAGTGGGAATAAGATTCCATGATGTCAAAAGTGGCATTGATATTTTCTATAGCTTTTGAAGATTCAGAAAATATGGATGACTTATCATCTGAATTGTCTTCAATGATTTCTTCCTTTTCAACATCTGGTTCCTTTTCAATTTCAATTTCATTTATTTTCCCCCTTTTTGGACATGTATTGGCTAAATGGGTGGTACTTTGTCAAATATGGCACTTTCTGACTGTATCTGCAGATTTATACTTAATATTACTAGAATTTTCTTTGGGGTTTTTGTCCACAGAATCTTTCCAAGGTGTATTAAACCTTTTTTTGAGATTCACCCTACTAGAACCAATTTTGGTTCTGGTGGTTACTTCTTCTAGTATATTGATAATATCCTCTGCTGAAGATTGTTCAGTAGTCCTGCTTTTGACAGCATGCTCTAAGTCACCTCCACATTGTCTCAGAATTTTTCTATGGATCATAAATTCTGACATGTCAGGATATAATGCTGTTAATCTTTCTTTTTGTTGGCAAAACCATGGTAAAGCTTTGTCTTTATCAGAATTAAATTTGGAAGATTCAAAGGCTTTTTCAACTTTAAACCTCCAAGCATCATTTGCCCATTTGTTGATGATTTGGGTTTTCCACCAAGTCCAACTCTGGTGTCCATGTCCTTGTCTTATTTTGATGTACCATCTGTGAGCTGATCTGGTAAACAAGGTGTTAAACCTGGCTGTTACCAATCTGTCTGGTAATTCAAAATCCTCTTTGATCATGTCAATACCTCTAATGAATTCCATATGGTCATACTCTCCTTCACCACTGAAGTGAGGCCATTCTTTAAGTTTTGGAACTTCTTTCAAGAGTGCTTGGCCCATTGATGGTTCCAAGTTATGAAAATAAGTGGATAATTCATTTTTTAATTGTGAATTATCAGGATCCAATACTTGTGGATTTGGAATTCTTGCGCCCTCATTTTGATTCAGAGGTGTAGACATTCTTGGTAAGGTGTTCAGTATTTGTTCAATGTCATTCATTTTACTGTTGCTACACCTTTGGGAACTTCTGTATTCATGTTGGAAGCTTTGTATTAAATTTATGACTTCAATTTTATACATGTCTTCTTTATGTGTCAGTTCTTGCCATAACTCTCTCTGTCTTGTATTATCAGCAGTGACTTGATTAAATTTCATTGATAATTTTGATACTTCTTCTTGTGAAGCATCAAAACACTTTTTCAAAGAAATGGTATATGTCTTTACTTCAGTAAATGAATTTGAAATGTCATCAAGGACTTTCTTGTTATCTGTTTTGATAATATTTATGGCTTGTTTCATTCTTGTTTCAATTATGTCATCAATATTGAATTTAGAATATTTATCTGTTTATTCTTTAATTATGGCAGATTGTTCATTTATTTTATTGCTAGAAGAATTATCATTATTGGAATTTTTAATTGTTCTTAAAGCTTTTTCAAAACACATAAGTGTTTCATTAATTGGGCACAGACTCAGGTTGTTTGTTTTAATGTTGTTACAAATGGTTTCATTTTTATCAGAAAGATGTTTTTTCACGTCATTTATAGCATCATACAACTCTGCGATGGAATCAAATATATCAGAAATCATTTCTGGAATCTTAATTTGGCTTCCTCCTTCTTCTGAAATTCCATTATGGTTCTGGCCATCTGAAATACATTTTCCATGGCATCCTGCTTAATCTTTGGGATTCTGTAGCCCTGGCTGTAGGGTTTTGGGGCTGGTGCCTTCCCTTTGCCCTTGTTTTGAGTTTGTGGCTGCTTTTTCACATTGGAATTGCTGGTGCTGGCCACTGGGGCTTTTTTTGGCACTGGTTTGGGTGGTGGAGGATTGTTTTTCCTCCATTCTAGTGTCAAAAGCATCATGTTTTTCTTCTCCATCAATGGATGCCATCCATTGAGCAATTTGCACGTGTTGGGATGGCCCAGTAATTTTCTTACTGTCAGGTAAGAATTCATGCAATTCTTCCACAGGTCTGCAAGGATCTTGTGAGCCTTAGAGGTAATTTCATATACCCAAAAGACCACAAATATAAAAAATAACATATTAATATAAATAAAATAAATTTATTTATATTATTAAAATAAAAATCAAAATATAAATATAAAATTATATTAAAAATAAAAAATTAATTATAATTTAAAAATAAAAAATACATTAAATTTTGTAAATATAAAATTACATTTATACTTGAAAAAATTAAGTAAAAATGAAACTTTAACAAAATTGTGAGAAAATAAATAAATTTGGAAAAAAGTTAAATAAAATTTATTATAACTTTTTATCCAATAAATAAACATATAAAATTTATTTCACCATTGGATTCCTCATAAAAAATCAGGTGGGGTCACCTCTGAGTGAAATTCTTGTAACTCAACTCTAAATAAGCTTAAATTAAGTTTTTAGTATTTTCAATACAAAAGTTGAAAATCCTCAAAACCTTAATTTAATTCACACCACATGTGGTGTTAACCATCAATTTTTGTGTTAAAATTGAGGTGTTGTGTTTAGTTTAGAAGTTATGAGGAATTGAAGTATTTTCAATTGAATTCAATTGAAATGTCAAAATGTGCGCGTGTATTACATAAGTGAAATTTGATTTACATATAAGGTGTCAATTATTACTGTATTGTATTGTACAATTGAATTGAATTACATATGTAAATTATAAGTATAATACATGATGAGGAATTAAAGGAAAAATAAATTGGAAAGATTAAATTTGGGGGGGAAAAGGAACTCCAGCTCTAAGGGGGAGCTAGACCCCCAAAATCCTTGCTGACAGGCGTGGGATGTCAAAATTCAGGCAAAAGTTCATCACTTTTGGCCTGGAATTGAGTTACAGGGTCTGTGGACTCAATTGATGATGAGGTTTTGATACCAACTGGGGTAGTTTTAGCTGTTGCCAAGAGGGTAAAACTACCCTTAAGATAAAACAATCATAATAAAAACAGTTTTAACTGGTTTCTACGCCTCTGAAACACATTCTGACGTGTTTTGAAGGCTCTAGGCCTGGTATTGCTATAGTAATGGCTGATTTAAGGGTCTAAAATGGCTAAAAATGGCTAAAAATGGCTTAAACCAGCCCTTTTTGGTCTAAACCAGGGTTCAATGATGCCATAATTGGCTTTTCTGTTGTCAGACTGTTTTTCACGACTGACAAGAGTAAATTTTACTTTTGGAGTAAGAGAATTGATGGCTATAAAAGAATGTCTTCTTTGCCCCACTTTTCTCTTCATGTTAGAATCTTTTCCTTTTATTAATTAGTTTAAAACTGTTAAACCAATCAATCAAAGATTCCAACCACCACTTTTAAATCATTTTAATCCTTTTAACCACGTGAAAAAATCATTATAATCATTTTTTCTAACTCTTATAATCATTTTTACCCCTGAACCACCCCAAAAGTGAATTAAAGCATCTTTCATCACTGTAAACTTTGTCACTTTGTTTCCAAATTCACTCTGGTCACTTTTGGGCGTGTTTTCTCTTTAATATTCTTTTTAAAGACTTTGTTCTTTAATTAATTGCTTGCAGTTCTTTTCTCAATTAATTCCAATTGAAATTGCTCTTGAAGAAATTTCTTTTGTAACCTTAAAATATCTCTTGTAGAGTATTTTTTTGGATAAATTTTTATTGTTGGTAAAACAATAAATTTTTATAATATTATTGTTTTATACTAATAAAGTTATAAACAATAAAATTGCCATGTTTTCTCTTAAAAATAATATTTCATACTATTTTCAATTGATTTTTACCTTATACAAATTTTGAGTACAGGAAAAGTACTTGATTTTTAATCAAAGTTTCATATCCACACCTTACAGATCTGGTACTCCTTGAATTGAAGTGCATTGTTGTATGCACTGTGGCTGGCTTTGTATATGTCCACAGAGTCTTGTTGTGGCGGTGTCAGCTCTTTTTGCAGGTAAAATAGTATTATCAGCTTCAAAATGACCCAATTTAGCTGTTTGGAAGTCACCAATTGACCCTTTTCCTTCTGTACCTGAGTGTCCTCTGCCATAATCACGTCTATCACCTTTTTGGGGGCTGCTTGAGGGGTTGTAGCTGGCTCCTGACCTGGTTGAAGGCATAATTATGGTTTAAAAAGGTATAAAATAGTATTTTTACATCAAAAACTTACTATTTGCCAAATTTTTTGCTTTCCCAAGGGTATTACTTATGTCCAAGTTAATCAATTCAGAAGATATTGGTGCAGGTTGGTTATTTTGAGTCACAATAACAGTACTATTATGGTCTGAATTAATAGTGCTTGCAGGAACAATGCTGGTGACTGTTGAGGCTGTTTCAATATTTTCTTGTCTTACCACGTTGTCAGACAATAAAATTAATGAAAAAACCAATTAATTAAGTAATAAAAAGGGTATTTCAAAAAAGAAATAACAATATAAGCCTCACTTATAATATGAAAAAAATTTATTTTTTATGGATTTTTTTGGATTATAAGTATTTTTTATGTATTTTTAAATTTTTCAATATAAGAAAAAAAAGATTTAAAAAGAGTAAGAAAAATATTTCACAGGTAAAATATCATGGCTGGACCCCCAAATGTAAGGTGTGGATATGAAACTTTGATTAAAAATCAAGTACTTTTCCTGTCCTCAAAATTTGTATAAGGTAAAAATCAATTAAAAATAGTAAGAAATATTATTTTTATGAGAAAACACGCCAATTTTATTGTTTCTAACTTTATTAGTATAAAACAATAACTTTATAAAGATTTATTGTTTTACCAACATTAAAAATTTATCCAAAAATTTAAGGCTACAAAAGAAATTTCTTAAAGAGCTATTTCAATTGGAATTAATTGAGCAAATAACTGCAAGCAATTAATTAAATAACAAAGTCTTTAAAAAGAATATTAAAGAGAAAACACGCCCAAAAGTGACCAGAGTGAATTTGGAAACAAAGTGACAAAGTTTACAGTGATGAAAGATGCTTTAATTCACTTTTGGGGTGGTTCAGGGGTAAACATGATTATAATGATTTTTTCACGTGGTTAAAAGGTTTAAAATGATATAAGAAAGGTGGTTGGAATCTTTTATTGATTGGTTTAACAATGTTTAAACTAATTATAAAAGGAAAAGATTCTAACATGAAGAGAAAAGTGGGGCAAAGAAGACATTCTTTTATAGCCATCAATTCTCTTACTCCAAAAGTAAAATTTACTCTTGTCAGTCGGAAAAACAGTCTGACAACAGAAAAGCCAATTATGGCATCATTGAACCCTGGTTTAGACCAAAAAGGGTTGGTTTAAGCCATTTTTAGCCATTTTTAGCCATTTTAGACCCTTAAATCAGCCATTAGTATAGCAATACCAGGCCTAGAGCCTTCAAAACACGTGAGAATGTGTGTAAGAGGCGTAGAAACCAGTTAAAACTGTTTTTACTAAGATTGTTTTATCTTAAGGGTAGTTTTACCCTCTTGGCAACAGCTAAAACTACCCCAATTGGTATTAAAACCTCATCATCAATTGAGTCCACAGACCCTGTAACTCAATTCCAGGCCAAAAGTGATGAACTTTTGCGTGAATTTTGACATCCCACGCCTGTCAGCAAAGATTTTGGGGGTCTAGCTCCGCCTTAGAGCTGGAGTTCCTTTTCCCCCCCAAATTTAATCTTTCCAATTTCTTTTTCCTTTAATTGCTCATCATGTATTATACTTATAATTTACATATGTAATTCAATTGAGTTGTAAAGTTCAATACAGTAATAATTGACACCTCATATGTAAATCAACGTTCACTTATGTAATACACACGCACATTTTGAAATTTCAATTGAATTCAATTGAAAATACTTTAATTCCTCATAACTTCTAAAATATACACAACACCTCAATTTTAACACAAAAATCAAGGTTCACTTATGTAATACACGCGCACATTTTGACATTTCAATTGAATTCAATTGAAAATACTTCAATTCCTCATAACTTCTAAACTAAACACAACACCTCAATTTTAACACAAAAATTGATGGTTAACACCACATGTGGTGTGAATTAAATTAAAGTTTTGTGGATTTTCAACTTTTGTATTGAAAATACTAAAAACTTAATTTAAGCTTATTTAGAGTTGAGTTACAAGAATTTCACTCAGAGGTGACCCCACCTAATTTTTTAGGTGGAATCCAATGGTGAAATAGTTTTTATATGTTTATTTAATGGATAAAAAGTTATAATAATATTTATTCAACTTTTTTCCAAATTTGTTTATTTTTTCACAATTTTGTTAAAATTTCATTTTTACTTAATTTTTTCAAGTATAAATGTAATTTTATACTTACAAAATTTAATGTATTTTTGTTTTTAAATTGTAATTAATTTTTTATTTTTAATATAATCTTATATTTATATTTTGATTTTTATTTTAATAATATAAATTTTATTTATATTACCACATTATTTTTAAATTTGTGGTCTTTTGGGTATATGAAATTACCTCTAAGGCTCACGGTGTACAAAAGCTGAAAATTCTCAAAACCTTGATTTAATTCACACCACATGTAGTGTTAACCATCAATTTTTGTGTTAAAATTGAGGCGTTGTGTGTAGTGTAGAATTCATGAGGAATCGAAGTATTTTCAATTGAAACGTCAAAATGTGTGCATGTATTACATAAGACAACTGTAATTTACATATGAGGTATCAATTATTACAGTTGTTCATTTTGAAACCCAGTTGAATTTTATGTGTAAATTACAAGTGTATTACATGATGAGGAATTAAAGAAAAAATAAATTGGAAAGATTAATTCTGGGGGGGAAAGGAGCTCTAGCTCCAAGGGGGAGCCAGACCACCAGAATCCTTGCTGACAGGCCTGGGATTTCAAAATAAATGCAAACGTTCATCACTTTGGGCCTGGAATTGAGTCACAGGGTCTGTGACTCAATTGATGATGAGGTTTTGATACCAACCAGGGCAGTTTTAACTGTTGCCAAGAGGGTAAAACTAGCCTTAAGCTAAAAATTTCTTGATAAAGACAGTTATAACTGGTTTCTACGTCTCTTACACACACTCTGACGTGTTTTGAAGGCTCTAGACCAGGTATTACTATAGTAATGGCTGTTTTAAGGGTCTAAAATGGCTGATTACAGCCAAAAATGGCTGAAATCAGCTGTTTTTTGGTCTAAACCAGGGTTCAATGATCCCATAATGGGCTTTTCTGTTTTCATAGTGTTTTCCACAACTGAAAAGAGTAAAACTTACTTTTTGGAGTAAGAAAATTGATGACTATAAAAGAATGTCTTCTTTCACCCACCTTTTTCTTCATGTTAGAATCTTCTTCTTTTATAATCAGTTTGAATCCTGTTAAAAAAACAAATAAAAGATTCCAACCACCCTTTCAATATCATTTTTAAACTTTGAACCACGTTAAAAATCATTATAATCATTGATTCTAACTCTTATAATCAGTTTTACCCCTTGAACCACCCCATAAGTGAATTAAAACATCTTTCATCACTGTTAACTTTGTCACTTTGTTTCCAAATTCACTCTGGTCACTTTTGGGCGTGTTTTCTCTTCAAATAACTTTTTAAATGATTTTTTCCCTAATTAATTTCTTTCAGTTCTTTGCTCAATTAATTACAATTTAAATTTCTCTTGAAGAAATTTCTTTTGTAGCATTAAATATCTCTTGTAGAGTATTTTTGGATAATTTTTTATTGTTGGTAAAACAATAAATCTTTATAATATTATTTTTTTATACTCATAAAGTTGAAAAGAATGAAGTTGGCTTTTTTTTCTCTTAAAAATATTATTTCATACTATTTTTAATTATTTTCTTACCTTATACAAATTTTGAGGACAGGAAATTTAGTTGATATTGAATCAAAGTTTCATATTCACACATTACATTTGGGGGCCCAGCTGTGATACTTTACCTGTGACATAATTTTTTACTCTTTTCAAATGTTTTTTTTGTTATATTGGAAAATATAAAAACATATAAAAAATACTTATAATTGAAAAAAAAACATAAAAAATACTTTTTGTTAATATTACAAGTGAGGAATTATTTTTTCATTTCTCTCTTGGAAAAATGTTTTTTACTTAATCAATTGGCTTTTTCATTAATTTTAGTGCCTGACAGAATGGTAAGACAAGAAAATATTTATACATCCTCAGCAGTAACAAGCATTATTCCTGCAAGTACTGTGAATTCTGACCATAATAGTACAATTATTATATCTCAGATAAATCAACCAGAACTGATTTCTTCTGATTTAATTAACTTGGATATAAGTAATACGCTTCAGAAGGCTAAGAATTTGGCAAATAGTAAGTTTTTGATGTAAAATTACTATTTTAACCTTTTTAATCATAAAACATGCCTTCAACCACATCAGGAGCCAGCTATAGCCCCTCAAGAATCTCTTAAAAAGCTCATAGACATGATTATGGCAGAAGCCAATCAGTTACAGAAGGAAAAGAGTCAGTTGATGACTTCCAAATTAAGAAATTATGTCACTCTGAAGCTGATAATACTGTTCTTCCTTCAAACAGAGCTGACACCGCCATATGAAGCCCCAGTGGACATATAGAAAGCCATCCAGAAGGCTTACAACAATGCATTTCAGCACAAAGAGTACCAGATCCTTGCAGATCTGTGGAAAAACTGCATGTATTCTTACTTGACTGTGAGAAAATTCTTGAGCCATCCCAACACTTGCAAGTTACTCAATGGATGGAATCCATTGATGGAAAAGCAGAACATGATGCTTTTAACAGCATGATGGAGGAAAAATAACCCTCCACCACCCAAGCAAGTGCCAGAAACGGCCCCAGTAGCCAGCAGCAGAAATTACAACGTGAAAAAGCAACCACAAGCTCAAAAAAAGGGCAAAGGCAAGGCACCAGCCGCAAAACCTTACAGCCAGAGCTACAGAATCCCAAACATTTTGCAGGATGCCATTAAAATGTATTTTAGATGGCCAGAACAATGATGGAGTTACAGAAAAAGGAGGAAGCCGGATTAAAATATCAGAAATTATTTCTGACATTTTTGATTCAATCCCAGAGGTTCATGAAGCTATAAATGATGTAAAAAATCATGTTTCTGATAAACATTCATCCAATTGTAACAATCTTAAAACAAGAAAATTAACTCTGAGCCAAATAAATGAGACACTTATGTGTTTTGAAAAATTTTCAAGAGCAATTAAAACTTCCAATAATGACAATTCATTTCAAAATAAATTGAATGAACAATCTTCCATTATTAAAGAATTTACAGCCAAATAGTCTAAATTCAATATTGATGACACAATTGAAACAAGAATAAAACAAGCCATAAGTACTATCTCCGAGGAGACAAAAAATGTTCTTGAGAATATTGCAAAATCATTTACTGAAGTAAAGACATAACAATTGCCTTGAAAAAGTATTTTTACATCTCACAAGAGAAAATATCAAGATTAACAATGAAGTTGGATCAGCGCACCTCTGATAACACTAGACAAACAGAACTATGGCAATAATTGACAAAAACAGAAGATAATCATAGAACTAATGTAATAAATTCATTAAAAAGTTTCAAACATGAATTCAGAAATTCCCAAAGGCGTAACAACAGTAAAATGACTGATATTGAACAATTACTTCACACCTTACCAAAAATTTCTACACCTTTGAATAAGAATGAGGGCACAAGAATTCCAAATCCACACGTATTGGAGGTTGAGAACTCACAGTTAAAAAATGAATTTTTCACTTCTTTTCATAACTTGGAACCATCAATTGGCCAAGAACTCTTGAAATAAGTACCAAAACTTAAAGAATGGCCTGACTTTAGTGGTGAAGAAGAACATGACCGTATGGAATTGATCAGAGGTATTGACATGATTAAGGAGGATCTTTAATTAACACACAGATTGGTAACAGCAAGATTTAACACCTTGTTTACCAGATCAGCCCATCGATGGTATATCAAATTAAGACAAGCACATGGACACCAAAGTTGGACTTGGTGGAAAACCCAAATTATCAACAAATGGCCCAATGATGCTTGGAAATTTCAAGTGGAAATGGCCTTTTAATATTCCAAATTCAATTCTGAGAAATAAAAACCTTTACCATGGTTTTGCCAACAAAAGGACAGATTAACAGCATTGTATCCTGACATGTCAGAATTTATGATCCAGAAAGATTCAGAGAAAATGTGGAGGTTACTTAGAGCATGCTCTCAAAAGTAGGACTACTGAACAATTTTCAGCAAAAGACATTATTAATATATTAGAAGAAGTAACCACCAGAACCAGGATTGGTTCTAGTAAAGTGAATCTCAAAACAAGGTTTAATACACCTTGGAAAGATTTTGTGGACAAAAATCCCAAAGGAAATTGTAGTAATATCAAGTATAAATTTGCAGATATAATCAGAATGTGCCATATTTGCCAAAAGCACCACCCACTTAGCTAATACATGTCCAAACAGGGGGAAATAAATGAAATTTACATTGAAAAAGAAACTGATGTTGAAAAAGATGATAATATGATTGAAGAAAATTCACATGATAAGTCATCAATATTTTCTGAATATTCAAAAGATATAGACAATATCAATTTCACTTTTGACATCATGGAATCTTATTCCCACTTGCCACAATTCAGCAATGGTCAACTTGATTTGTCAAAAATTCAAGGTGCACAACTTGTGAAAAACAAACCAAAAAGGGGAAAAGGTTATACAGCTGGTATCTCCTGTATAACAGAAGTGGTACAACAACAAACCCACTAGCCCTTTACTTGACCCAGGAGGCTTCTTCTCTTGTGATGGCAAATCTTTTCTTAAAACTTGTGTACTAAATTTTGAAGACCAATAGTTACAAATTGATGGCATAAAATTCAATAGTGCACGTAATCCAATGGAAGCATTGGGAATTTTTGAGACCAATGTCATATTTCCTTATATTAATGGAAATTTAAACATCACTTTTGAATTGCTTGTTATGGAAGATTGCTCTAGTACCGATTTTATTTTGTGAAACAACTATTTGATCATGTATGGCATAGACTTACATAACAACAAGGACATATACTTTAATATTGGAGAAAATAAGCATCAAAAATTTGCCTTTTTACAATTTAAAAGACAAATTACAGTAAGTAAAGTAGAACCAGTCAACTTAGAGCTGGAAAAATTCAAATCTGAATAGTTAAATGAAGCTGAAATAAGCCTTCATCTGACTGATAGTCAGGAAAATGAACTTTCTTCCCTTTGATATGACCCCAGAGAACTATTTGCATCAGAAAAAAAAACTTTGGGAGCAATTATTGGTCATGAAGTTGACATTATCCTTAAGATTGAGAGACCTTATCCACCAATATTAAGAAGACCTGCATATCCAGTAAGTCCTAAATCAGGAGAAGCTCTGGAAATTCATATTAAAAAACTTCTAGACCTTGGTTTAATAAGAAAGGTTGGCCATAATGCAGAAGTAGAAATACTTGGTGCTGCACTTCATCAAGTCCAGATTATCAATGTGAAACCTGTGGAAGGACCCATATGCTGCATACCCAGGAAAATCAAACCAACTGAAGCCAGATATGGGACAAGTCAAATGGAGTATTTATGCCTTGTCTTGGACTTGGATAAATTGAAATACTTCCTTCAGGGATGTGTATTTGAAGTAATAACAGATTTTACCGCTGTTGAGTCACTTTTAAACATGAAGACGCCTAACAGACATATGCCCAGAGGGCAAATAGCCATACAAGAATATAGGGGCAATATTACTATTGTTCACAAAGATGGGAAAATTCATAAAGATGCATATGGACTAAGCAGATGGGCACTACCAAATAATATTGATAATCCTGCTTATGTTCCGGAAGAAGCTTCCCCACAAATCCCCATAGAAGGAATCAGTGTTACAAAACTGAACACCACTTTCTTCAGGGAGGTAAGAAACAGTTTTACTCAGGATAAAATTGTAGCATTTTATGCAATCACTTACTAGGGACTGTAAAGACAATTCTTTGATACATGCCTTAGATGAGATATAGAAAAAAAGCATATGATGAAGGAAGGTTCCACTTACTGGATGGTATCATTTACCACAGAACTAAGCATACATGTGTCATGAAAGTTGTGGCAAGGTCCTTGATCAATTTTGTACTTAAAGAATGCAATGACACCCCTTTCTCAGGACAGAACAAGAGAAAAAGTAAAAACCTGCATATGGTCGCCAATGTGGAAGAACAATGTTGCAGAATATTGAAAAACCTGTGAAAGATGTCAAAAAGCAAATAAATCCACTGGAAAAAGATGTGAAAATACAATCAAGATCCAAGAACCCAGAAGACCTTGGGAGATTGTCCATATGGATTAGGTGACTGGCCTGCCATAAGGGGGTGACAGAAGCTATAATGCTTGGATAGTGATTGTTGACAGATCTAGTAAAGCTCCAATCTTTCTACTATGTCACAAGGATGATACAGCCATGGATTCAGCTCTCCAGATAAGGAATAGAGTAGTTTCATGGACTGGCATATTCACAAACATCATTAGTGAAAGAGGTCCCAAATGCACCTCAGCGCTATGGACAAATCTCCACCAACTATTTGGGATAAAATTATCCTTCTCTACAGCCTACCACCCACAAACTGATGGTTTGGCTGAAAGGATGATCCAAAACTTAGAAGACATGGTAAGAAGATGTTGTGCATGTGGCATTGAGCTCAAACATAGTGATGGATTTGCCCATGATTGGTGTACTCTTTGACCAGCACTAGAATTGGCATATAAGACATCCATTAATGCCAGTACCAATCAAACTCCTGCTATTCTGTAAAAAGGATGGAATCCTTAATTATGTCAAGCTTCCTTGAGGAGAGATTTGGTTGAGATACATCCTACAGCTGCTAGCTTCAAAGTAATGCTAGAAAAAACTAGAAAACATGCAATAAGGTGCATGGACGACTCTTCTGCATATGCTAAGGACAAATGGGACAAGTCACATGCCACTCCAGATTTTGAGGTGGGTGATTTAGTACTTGTATACACTACTAACTTCAATAAAATCAAAGAATTTAAAATGCTCAAAGACTCCTTTGCAGGACCTTTTTGATTAAGGCCCTTCATGGAGAAAATGCTGTGGAAGTAGAATTCTCTGAAGAACTTAGGAATAAGCATCCTACATTTCCAGTGAGCTTGATAGAGCCATATAAATCTACTGATGCTGGAAAATTTCCTTTGAGGAATAAAGTTCCCCAACCTATACCTCCTATTGCATTATATTGTATTAAGAAGATTACCAAAGTTTTCAAAGAGATAAAGTTAAGAACCAACAAAGTAAGGGAATACCTTGTTAGGTACAGTGACCCAACTTGTGAAGATGAATGGTTAGTAGAAAAGGACATACCTGAAGCTACTAAGCTTCTCAGAAGGTTCAGAAACACTAGAAATAACAATATTACAAACTAATGTTCTTTTTTAGGGGGGTGGAATGTGAGCCTTAGAAGTATTTTCATATACCCAAAAGACCACATATAACAAAATGAGACACAAATATAAATAAAATACATTTATTTATATTATCAAAATGAAAATTGAAATATATATACAAATTTATATACAAAAATAAAAATTCAATTATAATTTAAAATAAAAATTACATTGAATTTTTAAATTATGAAAATGCATTTTTACCTGAAAAAATTAAGTAAAAATTAATTTTTAATAAACTTAATGAAATTAAAATATTTTTGGTAAAAGGTTGCATAGAATATATTATCACTTTTTATCCAATAAATAAACTTAATAAAATTACTTCACCACTGGATTCCTCATAAAAAAATAAGGTGGGGTCACCTCTAGGTAAAATTTCTGTAACTCAACTCTAAATAAGCATAAATTAAATTTTTAGTGTTTTCTGTACCAAATTCAAAAATCCTTGAAGCTTTATATTAATTCACACCACATGTAGTTTTAACCATCAATTTTTGTGTTAAAATTGAAGTGTTGTGTGTAGTTTAGAAGCCATGAGGAATTGAAGTGTTTTCAATTGAAATCTCAAAATGTGCATGTGTATTACATAAGTGATCTTTAATTTCAAATGAGGTATCAATTATTTCAGCTGTGTACTGTAAAATTTCAATTGAATTGCATTTTTAAATTACAAATGTATTACATGATGAGGAATGAAAGAAAAAATAAATTGGAAAGATTAAATCTGGGGGGAAAAGGAATTGTAGCTCTAAGCGGGAGCCAGACCCCCAAACTCCTTGCTGACAGGCATGGGATGTCAAAATCCAGGCAAATTTTCATCACTTTTGGCGTCAAATTGACTCATAGGGTCTGTGACTCATTTGATGATGAGGTTTTGATACCAACCAGGGAAGTGTTAACTGTTGCCAAGAGGGTAAAACTACCCTTAAGCGAAAGATATCTTGATAAAGACAGTTATAACTGGTTTCTACGTCTCTTGCACACACTCTGACGTGTTTTGAAGGCTCTAAACCAGGTATTACTATAGTAATGGCTGATTTAGGGGTCTAAAGTGGCTAAAAATAGCCAAAAATGGCTGAAATCGGCACTTTTTTGGTCTAAACCAGGGTTCAATGATGCCATAATTGGCTTTTCTCTTTTCAGGGTGTTTTGAACGACCAACAAGAGTAAATTTTACTTTTGGACTAAGAAGATTTATGGCTATAAAAGAATGTCTTCTTTGCCCCACTTTTCCCTTCATGTTAGAATGTTTTCCTTTTATCATTAGCTTATAGACTGTTAAACCAATCAATAAAAGATTCAAACCACCCTTTTTATATAATTTTTAACCTTCTAACCACGTGAAAAGATCATTATAATCATTGATTGTAACTCTTATAATCATTTTTACCCCTTGAACCGCCCCATAAGTGAATTCAACTATCTTTCATTACTGTTAGCTTTGTCACTTGGTTTCCAAATTCACTCTGGTCACTTTTGGGAGTGTTTTCTCTTTAAATACCTTTTTGAATACTTTTCCTTTAGTTAATTCCTTGCAGTTCTTTGCTCAATTAATTCCAATTGAAATTTCTCTTGAAGAAATTTCTTTTGTAGCCTTAAATATCTCTTGTAGAGTATTTTTGGATAAATTTTTATTGTTGGTAAAACAACAAATCTTTATAATATTATTTTTTTTACATATAAATTTAAAAAAATGAAATTGGAATTTGATTTCTATTAAAAATACTATTTCATACTACTTTAAATCATTTTCTTACCTTATACAAATTTTGAGTACAGGAAAAGTCCTTGATTTTTAATCAAATTTTCATATCCACACCTACTAACATTGTCCTTGTGCAGCTTAAGGTGGATTTCTCATAGATTCCATTCCTTATGCTTTCTCTGATTAATTCAGTAAACTGAGGTAAAATTGATTTGGGTATAGGAATTGGGTTCTTCTTCCAAGGTTCATGAGGTATGACTTCTATCTTGTAATGTTTTTCATATGAGGTTTTGAGTAATACTCTTTCTTCTTCACAGAAGGCTATTGCTTTTTCCCTTAAAGTAATAACATTCTTGAGTAAATTGAATCATTCATTTGATAACCATCCAGGTGGGCCCAAATCAACTGTTTTCAGTTTTTCATGGGTGACCTTGAAAGTTTCTTGAAATATAGGTGGTGTTGGTGATTAGGATTCTTCATAAGGACCCATTGACAAAGGTGGTCTTTCCAAAGGGGGTTAATGTCTTGAGGCATTGGCTCATTGACTGATCTCACCTTCTTCAGTACTGATTTATATTTGGCTTCTAAAATTTGGTTATCCATCTTTAATTGGTTATTTTTAATTCTTTCCAAGAATTTTCTAGTGTCCTGAAATATTGAGGTCTTCACAATTCTTCTTTCTTCAATAAAATTTTTAGTGTAAGGTCATACAGAACCTACAACTTGGTGTGTAAGCCCTGTATATTACGTATACAAGTCCTGCATTCTAAGTCATGCAAGGATGTCCTTGCCTAATAAAAGAGTTTATCTTGATTTTGGAGCTCTTTTGAGCTTTATTTTGGATTCCACTTTACTCTTCTTTCATTCTTCAATATTCATGTTTCCCATTTGATGAAAGATTCTTCTGGTTGTTTTATTTCTTGATTAGACACTTTCTTGTCTTTATTGATGGCTTGGGACTTCACCTTGTTCATTGTGGCCAATTTTATAATGATAAACACCTGAAAAACCCCTTTTCCTGTTACACAAAGGGAGCAGTTTATTTTCATGCTAAGGATAAAAATAGTATTTCAGCACTTCTCTTCACTAGAACAATCTCCTCCTGCTTCTTGGCTTATTTTTCTTATAATTTTCCCTGCCAAAGTCTACAGGGGAAGAATTTTAGTGTCATGCTGAGGATCTCTTGCATCTTCAAGCTTCTTTAAAATCCCAAGGGCATTTAAAGCTGAGTGTTTTATATCATCTTGTTGATGCATCATGTTAAGTGAGTCCTGAGTCCATAATTAATCCGTTGAGTCATCCTTCAATCCAAAAATTCTGACCAGTAATTCTTGAATTTCAAATGAGTTTGAATCCAGAATAAAATAAAGGGCAAAGGTCTTTTGTTGTCTACAGGTCCATCAATAAGGAACTCTTGCTTCTTTTTATGAAGAATCTTCTTTATTTTCAGTATTCTGATAATTTGTATGTGATATAATGTTTTCAAATTATCTTGATATTTTTTCAAAAAAATTTACGTCCTTTGGTTCTTCTGGAATCCTAAAGTATCACTGTCATAAAAAAATATAATAAAAATTGAAATTTAAAATAATAAGATAATTAAAAATTGAGCTTTGAAATTATTTAATTTATTGTAATAATATTCTTGAGAATGAGGGTCCCCCTCTCTATTTAAAAATCTTGAGTTGGTTTTCAAAGTTTGAAAATGATATACCCTCATACCCCCAAAAATTTCACTATAAGGGATAGTGTAAGAAGTAAGTTTACCCACCACTTAATTTTTTAGTGATATTTATAAGAATAAATAATGATACAATAAGCTTACATATTTTATCTTAAGGATTATTCAATATATTTTTTTTACAGTAAGGATAAAATAACCATTAATTGAGGTATGTGAGTAAAAATCTTAATTTAAAAGAAATAAATCTTAATCAAAATTAAGATCATGGAGCTGTTTGGTTAAAAGTGGTAATTTGGCTAATAAGAAAAAATTGGTGCTTTTGGGAGTATTTATAAGTAATATGAAATGAAGTAATAATCACATTTTGATACCTTTATTCATATAATGACCTTTATTATGCCAAAACTCTTCCTTTTGGAATCATCATTGTGACTCAGACTTTATTTCAAGTCCATTCCCTTTATGGTTCAGATTTTCGGTCACCCATAAATGCACTTGAGGTTTTACAAAAAAAATAAACAGTGAAATAATGAATTTTTACAATTAACAAGAAACTCTCTGCTTTTGGGGGATTTTCAATTCCATTTGGAATAAATAGCACATTGAGGTGTTATTGATATGTAAATTCCCCAAATTATGTCATCAATTTGTGAGTTTTTAATATAAATAGCTCCTTCAGAGCTCAATTAATTAATTCCTTGCGCAAATACTTCCTCTTTTCAAACAAGCTCCACTCACTTTCTTTCAATTAAAGAGGTATATGAAATTAATTGATCATTTCAAGCAAATTAATTGATGCAGAGTTTTTTTTGTAATTTTTTTTGAGTTGAAAATTTTAAGCCAATTCAATGGCTCTTGGTGTACTAATAGAAGAGAAAATATAATGAATAGAAAAAGGAATATATTCGTGAGATCTTGAATGGGATATTCCCCTAATTCTTAGAGAAAAAAAAAATTGAAAAAAATAAAGAAAATATGTTCAAAAATTTTAAATTGGTACATCTTTCCAATTCTTTTTTATAATTACATAACATTAGAAAGTAAAAAAATAAATAAAACTTTACTTAGTTCATAGTCTTGCCTGGTATTTATCCTCCTTTGATAGTCTTTGCTCAATATTTTTGAATATTTTAAATAGGAATTTGATGGTCTTTCCAAGGACCATTTGTTACTTTTTAATTGATCCTGTTGATTATTTTAGTGGGCAGTTTATGGTCTTCCCAAGGACCATTATGTCATTTTTTTGTATTTTGAGCTCTTGTTGTGAATTTTAGTGGAAATTTTATGGTATTGCTAAGGACCTTTGGTTTCTTTGCTATGATCCTTGTTTATAGTCTTAACGTGCAGTTTATGTTATTTCCAAGGACCACATATTTGTTTTGTTAATATTTGAAGGGGCCACTTGTGGTATTTTCAAGAACCATTGATTGTTTGTTTGTTTTTTATATATAATACCTGTACAACTTAAAACCAAACATTTCAGTATTATCATTCTAGTAAAGGTCAAAAAACAGAGAAGCTTAAAGCCTTGCGTAGGGCCTTTATTTTTAGAGCCCTCTATAAGTAAAGAATTATTTTCAGTCAATCAAAATGAATGAATCAATCAGAAGTTTGATGTCTTGCTGAGGAAATGTTCTGTTTTTTGTGTGTTTTTAGCCATATTATGTTATATATATATATATTATTATTATTATTATTATTTTGTATTTTGCCTTTTTGGTTAATGAGAACTGGAAACAGATAAAGTATCCATAAAATGCAACATTCAATGATAAGAAATGAGAAATGAGCAGTTTAAAGCCTTGCCCACAGATTTTTCCCATTTCATAGCCCTGTAGCATATCCAGATAAAAAATTGATTAGCAAATTAAAAAATCAAAATTATAATTCATAAATGAATTAGGCAGTTTTAAGCCATGCTGAGGGCTTTTCATTTGTTTATTATAAGGCAATTGAGGTCATTCTCCTTGAATTTATTCCCTGAAAAATTAAATATATAAAGACAAATTAGAAGTTTATTGTCTTGCTAAGGAAACATTGTCAGGTGTGGATATGAAACTTTGATTAAAAATCAAGTACTTTTTCTGTCCTCAAAATTTGTATAGGGTAAAAAATGAATAAAAAACAGTATGAAATATTATTTTTAAGAGAAAGACACGCCAATATTATTGGTTTAAACTTCATAAATATAAAACAACAACATTATAAAGATTCATTGTTTTACCAACAATAAAAATGTATCCAAAAATACTCTACAAGAGATATTTAAGGCTACAAAAGAAATTTCTTCTAGAGCGATTTCCATTTTAATTAATTGCTCAAAGAACTGCAAGCAATCAATTTAAGAAAAAATTCTTTAGAAATACATTTAAAGAGAAAACACGCCCAAAAGTGACTACAGTGAATTTGGAAACAAAGTGACAAAGCTCACAGTCATGAAAGATGCTTTAATTCACCTATGGGGTGGTTCAAGGGGTAAAATTGATTGTAAGAGTTACAAACAATGATTATAAGAATTTTTTCACGTGTTTCAAAGATTGAAAATGATTTCCGAAGGGTGGTTGGAAGATTTTATTGATTGGTTCAACAATGTTTAAACTAAATATAAAAGGAAAAGATTCTAACATGAAGAGAAAAGTGGGCCAAAGAAGACATTCTTTTATAGCCATCAATTTTCTTACTCCAAAAGTGAAATTTACTTGTTTCAGTCGTGGAAAACAATCTGACAACAGAACAGCCAATTATGGCTTCATTGAACATTGTTTTAGACCATAAAGGGCTGGTTTTAGCGATTTTTGGCTATTTTGAGCCATTTTAGACCGTTAAATCAGCCATTACTACAGTAATAGCTGGTCTAGAGCCTTAAAAACACGTCAGGATGTGTGTAAAAGATGTAGAAACAAGCTAAAGCTGTTTTCAAAAATACTGTTTTAACCTCGCAGTAATTTTACCCTCTTGGCAACAGTTAAAACTGCCCTGGTTGGTATCAAAACCTCATCATCAATTGAGATACAGACCCTGTGACCCACTTCCAGGCCAAAAGTTATGAACCTTTGCATGCATTTTGACATCCCAAGTGTGAGCCTTAGAGGTATTTTAATATACCCAAGAGACCACAAATAACAAAATAAGATACAAATGAAATAAAATGAATTTATTTATATTATCAAAAGAAAAATTGAAATAAAAATACAAATTTATATACAAAAATAAAAATTGAATAATAATTTTAAATAAAAATTACATTAAATTTTAAGATTATGAAAAGTCATTTTTACTTGAAAAAGTTAAGTAAAACTGAATTTTTCATAGAATTAGTGAAATTAAAATATTTTTGGTAAAAAGCTACATACAATATATCATAAATTTTTATCCAATAAATAAACATAAGAAAATCACTTCACCATTGGATCCTTCATAAAAAATAAGGTAGGGTCAACTCTGGGTAAAATTTCTGTAACTCCAATCTAAATAAGCTTTAATTAAGTCTTTAGTATTTTCTGTACAAAAGTTTAAAATCCTCAAAACCTTAATTTAATTCACACAAAATGTGGTGTCAAGCATTAATTTTTGTGTTAAAATTGAGGTGTTGTGTGTAGTTTGGGAGTTATGACGAATTGAAATGTCAAAATGTGTGTGTGTATTACATAGGTGAACTGTAATCTACATATCAGGTATCACTTATTACAGTTGTGTACTGTAAAGCTGAATTGAATTGTATATGTAGATTACAAGTGTATTACATGATGAGAAATTAAAGAAAAAATAAATTGGAAATATTAAATCTGGGGGGGAAAGGTACTCTAGCTCCAAGGGGGAGCCAGACCCCCAAGATCCTTGTTGAAAGGCCAGAGGTGTCAAATTCTACTCAAACATTCATCACCATTGGCCTGGAATTGACTCACAGGGTCTGTGACTCAATCGATGATGAGGTTTTGATACCAACCAGGGCAGTTTTAACTATTGCCAAGTGGGTAAAACTACCCTTGAGTTAAAACATTGTTAGAAAAAACAATTTTTACTGGTTTCTACGTCTCTTGCACACCTTTTGAAGTGTTTCAAAGGCTCTGGACTAGGTATTACTATAGTAATGGCTGAATTAAGGGTCTAAAATGGCTTAAAATAGCCACAATGGCTAAAATAAGCGCTTTTCTGGTCTAAAAAAGGGTTCAATGATGCCATATTTGACTTTTCTGTTTTCATAGTGGTTTCCACAGCTGACAAGAGTAAATTTCACTTTTGGAGTAAGAAAATTGATGACTGTAAAATAATGTCTTCTTTGCCCCACTTTTCTCTTCATGTTAGAATCTTTTCCTTTTATAATTAGTTTAAACACTGTTAAACCAATCAATAAGATATTCAAACCACCTTTTCTATATAATTTTAAACCTTTTAACCACATTAAGCAATAATAATAATCATTGTTTGTAACTCTTAGAATCATTTTTACCCCTTGAACCACCCCATAATTGAAGTAAAGCATCTTTCATCACTGTGAACTTTGTCACTTCATTTCCAAATTCACTCTTGTCACTTTTGGGAATTTTTATGCTTTAAATATCTTCTGCAAGACTTTGTTCTTTAATTAATTGCTTGCAGTCCTTTGCTCAATTAATTCCAATTGAAATTGCTCTTAAAGAAATTTCTTTTGTAGCCATAAATATCTCTTGTAGAGTATTTTTGGATGAATCTTTATCATTGGTAAAACAATAAATGTTTATAATATTCTTTTTTGTGTACTTATAAAGCTAAAAAAAATCAAATTGGTGTGTTTTCTCTTAAAAATACTATTTCACCATTTTTAATCATCATTTTTACCTTATCCAAATTTCAACAACAGGAAAAGTACTTGATTCTTAATCAAATTTTCATAACCACCCCATACACAAAGCCTGTCAGCAAGGAGTTTGGGGGTCTGGCTCCCTTTTAAAGCTAGAGTTCCTTTCCCCCTGACCAGAATTAATCTTTCCAATTTATTTTTACTTTAATTCCTCATCATGTAATACACTTGTAATTTACACATGCAATTCAATTGAGTTTTCACAGTACACAACTATAATAATTGATACCTCATATGTAGATTCCAGTTCACTTGTGTAATACACGTGCACATTTTGACATTTCAATTCAAAATACTTCAATTCCTCATAACTTTTAAACTAAACACAACATCTCAATTTCAACACACAAATTGATGGTTAAAACCACATATGGGGTGAATTAAATTAAGGTCTTGAGGATTCTCAACTTTTGTACAGAAAATAATCAAACCTTCATTTAAGCTTATTTAGAGTTGAGTTACAGAAATTTCATCCAGAGGTTACCCCACCTTATTTTTTATGAAGAATCCAATGGCAAAGTAACTTTTTACGTTTATTTATTTGATAAAAACCTATAATATATTTCATGTGACTTTTTGCCAAAAATATTTTAATTTCATTAATTTTATTGAAAATCCATTTTAACTTAATTTTTTCAAGTAAAAATCTATTTTCATAATTTTAAAATTTAATGTCATTTTTATTTTGAATTATAATTAAGTTTTACCTTTTTATTTAAAGTTCAATTTTTATTTGGATAATATAATAAATTCATTTTATTTATATTTGTATCTTATTTTGTTATTTATGGTCTTTTGGGTATATAAAAATACCTCTAAGGCTCACATTCCCTCTACCTAAAAAAGTAATATTACTTTGTAATATTGTTATTTATAGTGTGTCTGAACCTTGTGAGAAGTTTATTAGCTTCAGCTATGTCATTTTCTGCTTACCATTCATCTTCATAAGTTGGGTCACTGTGCCTAACAAGATATTCCCTTACTTTATTGGTTCTCAACTTTCTTTCTCTGAGAACTTTGGTAATTTTCTTAAAACAAGATGATTCAATAGGAGGTATCACTTGGGGAACTTGATTCCTCAAAGCAAATATGTCAGCATCTCTAGATTTAGATGGCTTTCTCAAGCTCACTGGAGATGAAGGTTGCTTATTGCTAAGTTCTTCAGATAATTCTACTGCAACAGCATTTTCTCCATGGAGGGCCTTAATAAAAAAAGGTCCTGCAAAGGAGTCTTTGATCTTTTACATCCTTTGATGTTATTGAGGTGTCACAGGGGCTCTTATGAAAGCAAGAGGGCCTGGCACTCAGGAATCAAGAACTCACTTGGAGGGCTCCAAAAGATAAAGTATTAATAAAGATTGATTTCTTTAGGAAGAAGAATGGAAAAGACAAGTATGCCAAAGATAAAAGAAAAGAATAAGAAGCCAAAGGCCAAAGATAATAAAGGAAGCCAAAGGCCAAGAAGCCAACCAAGTTAATCCTCAATTCACTGCTTCAACCTGCCAGAAAAGGAATGGAATTAGTAAAGGATATGACCACCAATATCCATTGACAGGCAAGGAAGAAAAGAGAAAGGGTGCTAATTACTGACTTAAGATTATCAGTATTAACTTTAATAAGGTAAAAGAAAATAAAGATAAAAGTAAATCCAATATATTAATTAACTGGGGAAAAAGTCCCCAGGTGATGAAAGGTGGCCGGTATATGTGAAAACTTCGAAGATTGATCCTGGAAGGTGAATCAATTTACTGTATTGTCCGAATCGGGAAATACAGTTATGGACAGCTTGAAATTTGAACTGTGTGATGGAATTCACACAGTGGAATGTGAAATGGCCCAATTGGGCCTAGGCCATACAGGTTGATTGAATGAGGCCTGTACGGATGAATTGAGTTGTCCAAGGAGTATTGAAATACTTGATGCCTTGACAACTGATTGAATTGAT
The DNA here is from genome assembly GCA_023105745.1 of Austropuccinia psidii. Taxonomy (NCBI): domain Eukaryota; kingdom Fungi; phylum Basidiomycota; class Pucciniomycetes; order Pucciniales; family Sphaerophragmiaceae; genus Austropuccinia; species Austropuccinia psidii. The sequence goes on from JALGQZ010000003.1 coordinate 41,806,488, forward strand.
GTAATACCTCTTCAGAATTGCCCCTTTTGAATAATCCTGAATAATGTGCCAACCCAACTCCTGCAGATACAGGTGGTTGGGATCCTTGAAGAGTCTTCTGATTGCCGCCATAACTTGTCAGACTGATGGGTTGTGTAAGGTTTGTCTATGAAACTCTTGATAATAGTAGCAAAATCAAGAGTAATATGACTGTCCTAAATAGAAATATATAATATAATAAAATATTATAAACACAAATTTAAATATAATTATTAAAAATAATTGTCAGCCTGTGACTCAAAACCAGAGCACAAGCATGACAGCCAAAATTGTAAGATGTGACTATGAAACTGATGATAATATTACTATTAATCAACAGTACTATGTCTGTTCTTATGAAATATAATAATAAAGTATTATTATAACCACAATTAAATAATTAAAAAATTATTTCTATCACGTGTTAAGCACTACTAGTGATTTTAACAGTGAGCAAGTAATTGTCTACTAGAATCAATTACAAGAAGAATTTAATAATAAAAACTTCTTTATTAAAATAATAAAATTATTTTAATATATAATTATCTTTTGCAAGAATAATTATAAAGATAATTCTTGAAGAAAACTATTACTAGAGAAAAACTTTAAGAATTAAGAATAAATGACTCACTAATACTCCAAAGAACTTATTGATAGATAAGAGTAGAGAAATTTGACGTAGAATTGTGGATTTAAGGGATCAAAAGGATTTATAACAGTATTACAACAATATATAGTTGGATTCTAGGATTTCACGTCTTTCTGGATGATTTGGAAAGATTTAAAACACTTAAGAATAGTTTTAACTAATACTTACTTGTTGGTAATAATGATTTAATAAATTGATAAGATGATGATACGGAAAAAACAGCAAGAATAGGCTTCTTTTAAGTCAACAACAGCTCACAGAGGCGTGCCATGGAGCCAACTGAAAAACCAGTGAGTGAGAAAACAATAAACCCTTTTGGATTAATGATTGCATCATCTGTTGTCACGTAAGATTATCATAATTACTTAACTGATACTTTTACTTGACTACCAACCCCAATATGGTTAAGAATAAAAGGAGTAACATCTGTAAATCTTCTTTTATTCTAAAATAATCATTGATTTCTCAAAGTTATCAATGTTATTGCCAATTTCATCACAGGTTGTAATTACTGTGAATTTTTGAAGATTCAGTGTTTCACGTAGAATAGTAAAAAATGGACTGTAAGTGAAACTTTTAATTTTACTAGTAAAACCATAATTCTTTTTGGTTGTACTATAGATAATACAGTTCTTCATTGGTCCTGAAAGTTTCAGGAAGATTCATTAAGAATTGTATTTTTAATGAATTTTTGAAGTTTTTACCTCATTTCTACGTAGAATTGCAAATAGCAGTATTTGGCTGGTTGCTATGAGGTAAATCAATGAATATGGATCCCAAAAGGGTTTGATTACTCCTTTAGGGTCTAGGCATGGAAAGTCATCAATAATTGACGTGGTTACAGGAGCCTAAGTAGCTTATTACCTCCTTGGCACGTCAAAATAGCAGGTTATTTGCTATTTTTCTTATAATTACAGTAGTTGTAACTTGGTAACCAAGTTCCCAAAGAGTTTTAGTTTACCAATTGGGCCAAGATGAGCCATGGATCCATGCTCTGGAGCTATCCACGCCTGTGAGGCCTCAGAAGTTGGGTACCCTGGCTCTCTTTGATGTCTTTTGTCCCCCTTGCTTATTTTTTACATCAAAATAGTAATTTAAGCTTCAAGTGAGATATCCACTATGGGTGTACCAAAAGTCCATGTAAGAATACCATAATATTAAGTGCTCAAAACATGCATAACACTATTCTTAGTGTATATGTAACATGGGATTTCTCACTTTCCCATTATTTTGGCTAAAAATCAAGAAAAACAAAAATTTTCACGGATCTTTTATGTGGTATTAATGATGTGGTATTGAAGTATTTTCCATTTTACCACCTCAAATACTTAAATTGAGCTTATTCACTCTATGGAGCTACCCTAGGTGAATTTTTGTGTAGAATCCAAATCTGGTCTTAAATCCATGGATTTACTTACTCAATAAAAAGTTATTCATCTTCTCTGAAATTGAAAATGATGAATTTTGGATATATGCATGATTTATGAGTTATGCATAATTCAAAATTTCTTTTTAAGATCATTGTGGCCTATTTGGGTATGTAAAATATACCTCAAGGCTCACAAAAATACCATAAACCAATGGTATAGCCAAGATACCACCAAAACATGGAGCTGAGCCAAATAAGCTCAAAAGGTATCAAAAGAAAGAGGAAACTCACCTCTTTCCGAAAATACAAGTCCCATCACCATAGGACAAGAAATAACAAGGTTATTCCTGCTCAAAGTTAGTGCTGAGCATAAACCTTAATTTTCACCTCTCATCTAAAATCTAGAAGGAGAGGCTTAACCCCATCAAATGGGTATTCAAAATGAAGCTCTAAGCCAGGGCTATCCAATGGTACCAGCCAAACTGGGCTAACACCAATATTACTCGAGTTATGGTCAATTTCAGGCCAAATAAGGGTGAACAAAACATTCACCTCGCATCTAACTTCTACAGTTTTAGTGTGGGATACCTGAAGTGGGGTATTTTTGGAAAGATCACAATCAGGGATATCTGATGGTGCCATCCATTTCCCCATAGCTCAACTAGAACAAAAGTTATGGGGAAAACAAGCTCAATACAGCTTTTTGCCTAAAACACGCAAATGTACAAAAATCTTGTACATGGGATAAATTTGCCATATTTAATGATACCCATATCAAATGAGGTACCATTGTGTAGAGCACATACAGCGCTACACACTGAACCAATTTTGAGGTTGATATCTCAAGAATTGACAAAGTTATGGCTGTTTTAAGGTCAAAATGCCACCTGCTGTCATATACAGCCTTACCATGGGATAATATCCCATAACCATGAATATGAGGTTTCAAATAGACAAAGAAGCATGTTTTTACTTCAATACCTCATATGTCAGTCAATACTGGGGTCCCATACAGTTTCTGTACAGCATTCTACGCGTCATACACGTCAGAATCAGGCTGTGAGGTCCCCAAATGAAAATTTTCACCCTGTATTGGTGAAAACCGCCCAGATGTGGTTTCAAAACACCATCTGAGCCCAATACAGGGAATACAGGCTGTTTGCAAACCACAAGTCAGTCCTAGAGAGTGAAAAATCTTCACCTCCTCTACGTGGAAAGGTCTAGCACCCTTTCCACCCCATTTCAGGATAAAAAGGAGGCTTTTCACAGCCAGAATTGTCTCCCCATCCTGCTCTTGAATACCCTACGTAGTAAACTGTCAAAAGCAGTTTTACTCTTGGGTAATAAAAAGGTATAACTATATATTTAATTATTTTAACTCTTATTATAGTAACCCAACTGGTAAGATTGCACCCTGGGTTCTCAATAGCACTCACCACCACTATTATTCAATAGTATAACCCCTTAGTTATATTATAAATCATCTTTAAAACCCAATACTCTTATTTTAAATTAATGTTCTACGTGTCACAGTCATAATTCTAGTTGTAAATACTCTTATTACCACTTCAATATAGGCTCAGCCTGACAATAATTATATATAAAAAAATAAATTTAATTACTATTATAAAAATATAATAATTATAATAAAATTATAATTATTCTATTATTGTTACAGTCACTGACAGTTATAACAATAAGAATTGAAAAGCTCTTAATGAGACAATTACACGTGGAAATATAAATATTATTTATAAAAGAATTATAACACACACTGTGCAGAAATAATTCTTATAGAATAAAATTCTATATAAAAAAACTAATACTAGATAAAAAAATATAGAACTTTTAGAGAAAAACTTACTTATAATATTTATTTAATACAACAAGTTAAACAACAGTTATTATATTAAAAAATGATTATAAGTCAAAAACACGTCTGAAATCAGTAATTAAGCTTTTTTTGGACCTTATAAGTAAGTTTTTTCTCTTATTTTCTATTTTCTGACACTTGTTTTACATTTTTTAGGTGTATTTTCTTTTAAAATATATATTTTTTATATATATTTTACTTTATTACTCATATTATAAGAGTATTTACCACGTGGTTAATACCCACTGGAACCTTTATTTTTGGCGTGTTTACATATAAAACGCTTAAGCCATCAATAAGTCCTGTATTCTTGATTTAATAAGGACACCTCTGACTGAAAAACCATCAGTTGAGGCATGGTTAAGTGTATTGTTCACTCAATTACACTTATACAGAGCCACTTATTCAGATTAAGCTTGAAAACCATAAGTGTATCTGTGGGATACTGGCACACAAACAGTGTGACAGGGTACCAAAAGCTGTAATTCTGACGTGGAATTGTTGATTCAATTACACTGTCATTATACAGGGCATATTGTAGTAACATACAAGCCCACAGGCCAATCCCAGACGTGCAATACCAGCATTCTTGACAAGTCTTAACTGACATAAGCCCTCTTTTTCCCTTCCTTGATTTAGTGGAAGAAAATTACATCCCACTTGAGACCCAGTCACAGGCCAACACACTAGTGACACCCTCAGAACCAGAGGGCAGCAAGCGCGAAGGAAAGAGGCACAGTGAAGGTCTCATTACAGCCAAAAAATGGACACCCATAGCCACTCAGAGGAGTAGAAAACCATGAAACTCTGCTTCAATACAAGGTAAACCAGCCTTAACCACTTGTACAGGAAAGATTACAATTATTAACCCAGTTGTAACTTCCAAGGGCAAACTGCCCAAGTCAGCAGACAATAAATTTGTACAAGGCACAGTCAAAGGTAAATACCCTAGGAACATAAAGTTTTTGACTGCTTGCAAACACTGATATGTCCCCTGCATACCTCAGAGATCTTGGCTTCCAAAGGAACCGGCCAGAGGACAGAGAAGGATTGTCCAGAACCAGAAGACCAGCAAGAGGACACCTTGGACACAGTGGTGGATGGCAAAACAATTTGGGAGATAATATCAACCTTGCCATTCACACTCCAATTCAACAGAGACCTAAAACCACAGGACTGGAAGGATATGGATCAAGTTCTTCAGATCCACCAACTCTTCAAAGACTTATTTCAATGGAGCATGAACAACAAGAGGTTCAACCTAGCAACTTACTGGGAAGAACTTGGATCAAGTTGCCAGAAGATCTGTCTCAAAGAGATAGACTTCAAAGACCTTATGGTAATCAGCAAAGGTTGGAATCCTCCCAGGCAGCACAGACTCCTGGAGGCAAGAGCACAGAGCATAAGGGAGAATCAAGCCACTATCCTAGCAATAGAAGAACAGTTAACCCAGAAAGGACCTACTCAGATTCCTTCAGGTTCACAAGGAGCAGGCCAAATAAACTCTCCAGTGGCTTCACACCATTCAGAAACCAGTAGATCAGTGGCCAAGAGTCACCATTCTTCACAATTCCAGGAAGTCTCCAGGAGAAGACAGGGGCACAAGGGCAAGAACAAAGCCTCCTTCAACCAGAGGAGGAAAGAGTCGGACCCCATGATCCAGAAGCTATTAGATTTGGTAAAAGAAGTACACAAGAACCAGAAGTAGTTGTAAACCACTCTAGAGTCAGTATTCCTAGTAATAGAAACATTACCCCCACTCAGACAGAAAATAACATTGTCACATCTGAGAGTAACATCAACATTGATACACTGTGGTTACAAATGTCCCAATATGCTGAAAAATCTGCAAAGCAGTTTGCAGAAATTGAAGCTAGCCAAGAGAGGATGAGACAAACTCAAGCCTCCTTGGAACAAATAGTTAAGAATCTTCAAGAAGGCTATGCTCAACTGAGCAAAGCCTCTGAAGAAACCAACAAAAGACTGAATATAGTCTTTGAAGAACAACACCACAGAACAAGGGACAGGGAGTGTCTGGATCAAGACATTAACAAATTGTTTAATGCCTATCATAGCTTGAAGCCCCAACCACAAGGCCAAGTTATAGAGAATCCATATCAACCAGATGACATCAAACCAGATGCGATGTTGTTTAATAAGGCAAGATCTCCATCACAATACCAGGATGGAGATGGCATGTCTTATTCAGAGAAGGAAGCCTTGAGAAACCTTCCTGAGGCCTCAAACTGGCCCAAATTCTCTGGCCCGGAGAATATGATCATATGGAACTCATAGATTATATTGATGGACTCTTCATTGATGTACCAAGCATACCAGACTACTGGATTACTGCTAGATTGAATACTGCATTTAAAGGTCATGCAAGTATATGGTACACAGAAATGAAAGAAATCCATGGCAGAAGAAACTGGCCATGGTGGAAGAGTCAAATCATCCAAAAGTACAGTAATCGAACTTGGATATGGCAAAAGACCATGTCATTTGAGAATGACAAATACTCTGTGGACAAAGATCCATATGAGTGGTGTCTTAGACAGTCTAAAAGACTTAAAGCCATTGATCCTCAGATGAACATCCAAATGAGGAATCACAAACTTCTGACACAACTGCCAGGAGAACTAGAGCATGCAGTAAAATGCAGATGAAACCAAAATTGCACTCTAGATGACATTGCCAACACCTTACAAGACATAAGGAAAAGGACAAATATAGGAAAATTCACCCCATATAAGAGCAGTAGTTTCAAATAGAAACAGCCTTTTAGCGTAGATTTTAAAGACAAACCCAGAGAAAAAGTGGCAGAAGTGGCAAAGAAGAGAAATTCTTGTCACAATTGTGGTTCAACAGACCACTATGCCAACAACTGTTCAAAGGCAAAGAAAAAAGTCTATGCCATAGAGAACGTCCCTGAGGAAGAACCTCCAACAGAGGATTCTGATTCAGACTCTATGGGTGATGCCATCAGAGAACCATCTGAGGATGATCAAGACCCAAGAGAGGAATCTCTAGTGGAATACCAAGCAGAAACCCCACTGGAAATCCAGGACATACAGTTGGAAGCAGGCATGCCACAGGACACTGCCAACAAGAACTTGTGCAAACACACAAAAGATGCACAAACATTCCTGGTTACAACAACCAAAGGAATGGCATATATACATGGGACAGCTACAAAAATGACTGTTTGTATTGACAATGCTCAGCATCCACTGATCATTGATAGTGGAGCACACTGCTCCATAGTGGCCAGAAACTATCTGGATACTCACTTCCCAAACTGGGAAAAGAAGCTCTTGCCCACTAAGGCAAAGAACTTTAAAAGTGCATCAGGGAAGATGACTTCCATTGGGACAATTATCAAAGAGATAATTATACCCCACAGGAAGGGTAATATCAGACTCAACCCAGATTTTGTAGTGCTTAATGATGCCCACATCCAAGGGTTTTTACTGGGAACAGATTACCAGAGGATGTATGGCATAGACATTTACAACAGTAAAAATAGGCATATCACCATTGGTACTAACAAGGAGAGGAAATTTTCACTTGACATATACCAGATATCTTCTCAAGATCCACTAGAAAAACTTCTGAAGGAATTCAGAGAGGGACAGTTTAGAACTACCCTCACCAGTAAAAAAAACTAAGTTTACTGAAGATGCTGAGAAAGAACAGACCAGCATTTGCCATTGGTGAAGAACCATTAGGCAAGATCAAAGGCCATGATATAGAACTATATCTGGATGTGGAAAGGCCTTATCCACCCATGCTGAGGAGACCTCCTTATCCAGCAAGCCTGGAAACCAGGAAAGAAATTGAGAAACATATAAATGAAATCCTGGATATGGATGTCATCAGGAAGATTGGACATAATGAAATAGTGGAAATTACCACCACTGTCCTCATCACCTGGCATGATTGCAAGTCTAGATTGTGTGGGGACTTCAGAGCCCTGAATAACTACACAAAAGCAGACAGGTACCCTATAACAAGGATACCTCATGCCTTGGATAAGCTGTCCAAAGCCAAATACATAACCAAGATGGATTGTATGAACGGCTTCCACCAAAATGGAGTTAAACCAAACTCCATGAAATTACTCAGAATAATATGCCATATGGGCATATATGAGTACACCAGAATGCCATTTGGCATCAAGAATGCATCAGCCCACTTCCAAAGGATGATGGACACAATATTTCAAGATGAAATATTGGAAGGCTGGATGGTAGTATATATTGATGATATCATTATATACTCAGAGACCAGGGAAGACCATTTGCAATACATAGACAGAGTGCTAAGTAAATGCATACCCATAAATCTGAAAATTTCACTTAAAAAGTGAAATTTTGGCCAGCAAGAGTTACTGGCTCTAGGACATAAAGTCTCAGGTCTTAGTCTGGCAATTGACCAGAATAAAGTAGCAGAAGTACTGCAAAAACCAGTACCAATGAGCATAAAAGAGATGCAATCTTTCCTTGGGTTTGCTAGCTAGTATAGAAACCATACCAAATATTTTGCACACATAACTAGTAGTTTATACAAGCTATGTTCAAAAGATGTAGTTTTTGAAATAACCAAGGAAAGGAGGGATGCATATGAGAGGATCAAATATGAACTCACTAATGTACCTGTGCTCATCTTACCTGACTTTGAACTACCATTCAAGTTATATATAGATGCAGCATGCAGTCAAGGCCTAGGAGCAGCCCCTCACCAAAGAAAAATTGTGGATGGTGAACCAAGAGAAGGAGTAATTTGCTACATCTCAAGGAAGCTGAAAGACTCAGAAGCCAGGTATGGGGCCACCCAGACTGAATGTCTATGTCTAGTCTGGGCTCTAGAAAAACTCCATTATTATTTGGAGGGTGCAGTCTTTGAAGTCTACACAGACTGCACAGCCTTGAAGTCTTTACTAAACATGAAGACTACAAATAGACATATGCTGAGATGGCAAATAGCCATCCAGGAGTATAGAGGGAACATGACCATCACATACAAAGAAGGTAAAAGCCATACCACTGCAGATGGCCTCAGCAGATGGCCACTGGACAATGTCAAAAGCAATCCAGCTTATGACCCAGAAGTTGCAGCAAGAATCCCTATCCATTTCATGGAAATAGATAAGAGGAAGAACTTCAGAATATCTGAATGGGCACCAGAAAGTGGTACCCTTGACAGTGGAGACACTGACTCAGAAGGGACAGAAACTCCCATACTGGGAATAAGTTCCTCAGAACTGCACAATGAAGTCTTCAGTGAAGTACAGAAGTCTTATGCCAAACACAAACAGTGTAGCATACTACTCCAACTCCTTCAACAAAGGTACAGGATTCCAGAACTGGAAACCTAGCTGGAAGAACCCTGGTTGAGGGCCTATAAGGACAATAAGTTTTTTCTTATAGATGGCCTGCTCTACCACAGAGAAAAGCACACAAGTGCACTCACAGTGGTAGACAGAGACCACATCTCCTTGATCCTACAAGAATGCCATGACTGCCCATATATGGGACACATGAGTGAGGACAGGACCAAAGAGAGGGTATCAAGCACAGCTTGGTGGCCCAAGTGGGAACAAGAGTTGAGTGAATACATCAACACTTGTGAAAGATGCCATAAGGCAAATAGGAAACATGGGAAGGAGTATGGGTTGCTTCAACACATAGAAGAACCCAAACACCCATGGGAAACCATCAACATGGACTGGGTAACAGGACTTGTCCCAGTGGGCAAAGAAAACTATAATGTCTGTTTGATCATAGTTGATAGGTTCAGCAAGAGCATGAGGTGTCTACCATTCCATAAAGAAGACACAGCCATGGATACTGCTCTGTTGTTTTGGAATAACATCATATCTACCTGTGGAGTCCCTAAGATCATCATTAGTGATAGGGACCCAACATTCACATCTGAAGTTTGGACTAACTTATATGACATGCTTGGTACCAAACTTGCTTTTTCCACAGCTTACCATCCACAGACAGATGGCCTAGCTGAAAGGATGATCCAAACAATGGAGGACATCCTCAGAAGATTCTGTGCCTATGGCATGGAATACAAGGACCATGAGGGATACACCCATGATTGGGTTACCCTCTTACCAGCTGTCCAACTGGCTTATAACACAAGTCAGCACTCCACCACAGGAAAAACACCTGCCTTGGTAGAGAAAGGGTGGAATCCCCTCTTGCCTGTGGATCACTTGAAGAAAAACCTTCTGACCATCCATCCCACAGCCAAAGACTTCAATGATATGTGGAAGAGGGCCTGTGACACAGCTGCCAAATGCATAGCTGAGGCAAAAGAATACAATAAGCAGAGGTGGGACAAATCACATATGGAACCTGACTTCAAGGAAGGGGACCAGGTGCTAGTGTCTAAACTGAACTTCAACAATCTCAAAGGACCTAAAAAGATGAGAGACTCATTTGTAGGACCTTTTACTATCATTAAGTTTATAGGAAGAGATGCAGTGGAAGTCAAACTCACTGAGGAGTTTTCAAGGAAACATCCAGTCTATCCAGTGAGTTTGGTCAAACCATACTTCCAGACAGAGGAGGACAAATTCCCCTCAAGTAGAAAGAACCCCACACCACAAGAGATAGTGGAAGTGGAGGACTCCCCTGGACCTGTGAGTAAGATCATCAGGGCCAGGAAGATCAGACTGAATGGGAAAGATCAAAGACAATACCTAGTCAGATTCAAGAACCAGACAGCAGATAAAGACAAATGGTTGGCAGAGGATGCCATAACAGATGGGAACCTTCATCTGAGGATATACAAAGCCTCTAGGAGGACTGAGAAGTCTCATCAATGATGAGCCTTTTTTAGAGGGAGGGTATGTCAGCCTGTGACTCAAAACAAGAGCACAAGCATGACAGCCAAAATACCATAAACCAATGGTATAGCCAAGATACCACCAAAACATGGATCTGAGCCAAATAAGCTCAAAAGGTATCAAAAGAAAGAGAAAACTCACCTCTTTCTGAAAATACAAGTCCCATCACCATAGGACAAGAAATAACAAAGTTATTCCTGCTCAAAATTAGTGCTGAGCATAAGCCTTAATTTTCACCTCCCATATAAAATCTAGAAGGAGAGGCTTAACCCCATCAAATGGGTATTCAAAATGAAGCTCTAATCCAGGGCTATCCAATGGTACCAGCCAAACTGGGCTAACACCAATATTACTGGAGTTATGGTCAATTTCAGGCCAAATAAGGGTGAACAAAACATTCACCTCTCATCTAATTTCTACAGTTTTAGTGTGGGATACCTGAAGTGGCATATTTTTGGAAAGAGCACAATCAGGGATATCTGATGGTGCCCTCCATTTCCCCATAGCTCAACTAGAACAAACGTTATGGGGCAAACAAGCTCAATACAGCTTTTTGCCTAAAACACGCAAATGTACAAAACTCTTGTACATGGGATACCTTTGCCATATTTAATGATACCCATATCAAATGAGGTACCATTGTGTAAAGAACATACAGGGCTACACACTGAACCAGCGTTGACGTTGATATCTCAAGAATTGACAAAGTTATGGCTGTTTTAAGGTCAAAATGCCACCTGCTGTCATATACAGCCTTACCATGGGATACTATCCCATAACCATGAATATGAGGTTTCAAAGAGACAAAGAAGCATGTTTTTACTTCAATACCTCATATTTCAGTCAATACTGGGGTCCCATACAGTTTCTGTACAGCATTCTACGTGTCATACACGTCAGAATTAGGCTGTGAGGTCCCCAAATGAGAATTTTCACCCTGTATTGGTGAAAACCGCCCAGATGTGGTTTCAAAACCACATCCGAGCCCAATACAGGGCATACAGGCTGTTTGCAAACCACAAGTCAGTCCTAGAGAGTGAAAAATCTTCACTTCCTCTACGTGGAAAGGTCTAGCACCCTTTCCACCCCATTTCAGGATAAAAAGGAGGCTTTTCACAGCCAGAATTGTCTCCCCATCCTGCTCTTGAATACCCTACGTAGTAAACTGTCAAAAACAGTTTTACTCTTGGGTAATAAGCAGGTATAATTATATATTTAATCATTGTAAATCTTATTATAGTAACCCAACTGGTAAGATTGCACCCTGGGTTCTCAATAGCACTCACCACCACTATTATTCAATAGTAGAACCCCTTAATTATATTATAAATCATCTTTAAAACCCAATACTCTTATTTTAAATTAATGTTCTACGTGTCACAGTCATAATTCTAGTTGTAAATACTCTTATTACCACTTCAATATAGGCTCAGCCTGACAATAATTACATATATAAAAATCAATTTAATTACTATTATAAAAATATAATAATTATAATAAAATTATAATTATTCTATCATTGTTACAGTCACTGACAGTTATAACAATAAGAATTGTAAAGCTCTTAATGAGACAATTACACATGGAAATATAAATATTATTTATAAAATAATTATAACACACACTGTGCAGAAATAATTCTTATAGAATAAAATTCTATATAAAAAAACTAATACTAGATAAAAAAATATAGAACTTTAAGAGAAAAACTTACTTATAATATTTATTTAATACAACAAGTTAAACAACAGTTATTATATTAAATAATGATTATAAGTTAAAAACACGTCTGGAATCAATAATTTTAATGATAAAACAACTTTTTATGATAAAATTTAAGATTAAAGAGTTTTTAAGAGGAATTTGTGGATTTTAAAAGATATTTAAGATGAAAATTTTATAATATAAAATATATTATTGATGATTACAACAATAATCTGAATTCTATGACTTCAACTCTTTCATTTACAATTAATAAAGAATAAAATAACTTAAGAATTACTTTAATAATAAGATTGTATGAATAATAAAACTTTACCTGTTTAAATTTCTAATATGATTGGATTGATAATTGAATGAATGACAAAAACAGTGATGAAAAGACTCTTTTTATGTCTTTAGAGCAGCTCTCATGATTCATAATGAATATAGAGGGCTTGCTCAGGTCAAAACTGAAAAACCATACTTAAAAACAAAGTTCTTAACTTAAGGCAACTTGTTTTTAATTCCAATTTAAAGTTACCAGTGCTATTCTTAACTCCATATAACTTTAATCCTCATTTATACTAATTATATTAAGTTTTTAATATAAATAAACTAATTTATATTAAATTTCATCACATGAACAACTTAAAAATAGAGTTTCAATCAGAAATTTCTTAAGCTCAATTTTTAATTAATTTTTAAACAAATCATAATTTTCTTTGAGCTTAATTAAAAGAGTAAATTTCCAGGCTAATTACCCAGGAATTTTATTTATAAAAGATACTTAAAATTTAATTTATATATAGATAATATCAAATTCTAAGCTGTGTGAACCTTTCAAGCAAATCCATGAAGATTTGGATTTTTAATGAATTTTTGAAGTTATTACTATTCTTCCACGTAAAATAGCAATACACACCAAACCTTAGCTTTTGATATGGTTTTGATGTTTGTAACTTTAAAGCTTTAAGCTTATTTAAGGTTTTTAAGCCTGATTAAGCTTTGACAGTTCTTAAAACCTTGATTTCAAGCCTGCATATTAGGATTTACCCTTTGGCAGCTTGAAATTCCTGTCCAAATTGGGATAAAACCAGTTTAAACCTTAAGGTTGGATCAAAGTCTAATCTTAAAGTTTAAATAAGGTTGAAAATCCTCCAATACAGGTGGACAACCTTAATTGAATCATTGCAGATCCAAAAAGTTGGGTACCCCAGCTCTATTTGGTCTTTTTCCTTTGTCCCACCTTTTGGCGTGGATTTTGCCCTTTTATTTATTTAAAGCCATACCATGGCTTTAAACCCTTTTAAATTGAGGTAACGCGGGATTTAGATTCTGTATGGCAAATCCTTAGCCAATTCAGTAAATATACACCACACCTCAATTTTAACTAAAATTTTGGTAAGTTTGCATTAACCTTATGCAATTTTAAATTTAAGCTTATTTAAGCTGTAATTTAACGATTTTTAAAAAAATGTTAAAAAAGTTACATTAGTACTGTGAGATTCTTAAATATTCTAATAACACAAGAAATAAGTGTTTTTGGGTATAACACCTTATGGATGTACCCTAGGTTATTTTTGGTGTAGAATCCAAAAATGACATAATATTTATAGCTTTGTTTATCCAAAATAAAGTTATACTTATTTTTTGTTATTTTTAATTTAATTTCAACTAAAAAGTCTGTTTAAGACAAAATTAGCTGTTTCTAAAATCATTTGTGGCCTTATGGGTATGTTATACATACCTCACAGGCTCACAGGTTGAATAATCCTCCTTCAAAATGGGTGTTGGATTTTGAGACCTTGATATTGGATTGTGTAATTTGGTCCTGAAAACATCACCATTGAATTGCTGAGCCAAAATGGTGCATAATGGTATATAATACCATATATGCACCACTCCTGCAACCTTGAGTACGGAGTGCATGGAGGAATGAAAGAATTTCCCTTGAGTTGGGGAAAAGGCTTGCTGAGCTGGTCTGGTGGTTGCCAGAGGCCATGGCTGCAAATATGTTTCATGGTGGTCCATGGCCAAAAATGGGTCCTATGGGATTTATGGCCAAATTGGTGTCCAACAGGTCTTTGGCCAATTTTGGGTCCAAGGGATTGGTGGCCAATTTTGGCTCAGGTGGGTCCAATTGTGGTTTGGGACCCACCTGGCCTTGGGGGCTAGATGGTTGCCGCCCCTTTTGGCCTCATTGGATTAGGCCAAAAGGGGCCTAATTGGCCTGCGGACCGCGGCTTACGGACTGTGGACCGTGAATCATGGCCCATGGGCTGTAGGAGCCGTAGGGGACCTAAATGGCCCAAAAAAGACCATTTAGGTCTAAACCCCCTTAATGAAAAGGGGTGGCCCAGATTGGATGGAGAGGGCTAGGGGGCCTGGAGGCCCCTAGAAGACAAAAGGACCCCCCAGGCCCAAAATCAAAGATAAAGGCCTGGGGGTTGTTGATATGGAAATTGGACAAGGAGGCCAATGATGGCAGAATATGGCCTGAGGCCATGAATGATGATTGGTGGCCAGAAATGGCCAAAGAAAGCGTTATGGCCAAATGGCCATAAGGCACCAAAGGGGACCAATTGGCCATAAAAGATATGGTGTGGCCAATTGGCCCCAACTTGGTTCCAGTTTGCAATTGCCGCAACACCCATGGAGGAGGGTCAATCTTTGTGGTTGTGACATGAAGTTAGTGGTGGATAAAAGTACTAAATCATGCACTTTGAAATCTGGAGTGGTATGTGATTTGTCCCATTTGTCCTTAGGATATGCACCTTACGGCATGCTTTCTAGTTTTGGCTAGAATTCCTTTGAAGCTGGCATCTGTAGGATGTATCTCAACCAAATCCTTCCTCAAGGAATCTTGAGGTAATTTGGGATTCCATCCTTTTTCTAGAATAGCAGGAGTTTGATTGGTACTGGCATGAATGGATATTTTATATTCCAATTTCAGTGCTGGTAAAAGAGTACACCAAGGCCAGACACACAAAATCTTCTTATCATGTCCTCCAAGGTTTGGATCATTATTTCAAACAGACCATCAGTTTGACGGTGGAAGGCTGCAGAGAAGGATAGCTTTGTCCCAAATAGTTAGTGAAGATTTTTCCACAGTGCTGAGGTGAATTGGGGCTCTCTGTCACTAATGATGTTTGTGAATATGACAGTCCATGATATTACTCTATTGCTTATCAGGAGAGCTGCATCCATGGCTTGTTCATCCTTCTGACATAGTAGAAAGATTGGAGCTTTACTAGATCTGTCAACAATCACTAGGCAAGCATTAGATCTTCTGTCACCCCCTTGTGGCAGGCCAGTCACCCAATCCATATGGAGAATCTCCCAAGGTTTGTTGTGCTCTTGGATCCTGATCATATTTTCAAGTCTTTTGCCAGTGGATTTCTTTTCTTTTGGACATCTTTCACAGGTTTTGTAATATTTTGCAACATTGTTCTTCCACATTGGCAACCATGTGCAGGTTTTTACTTTTTCTCTTATTCTGTACTCAGACAGATGTGCTGAGAAAGGGCTGTTATTGCATTCTTTAAGTACAAGATTGATCAAGGACCTTTCCACAACTGTCATGACACATGTATTCTTAGTTGTTTGGTAAATGATACCATCTAGTAAGTGGTATCTTCCTTCATCATATAATTTGTTTCATATCTCATCTAAAGCATGTATCAAAGAATTGTCTTTACAGTCCTTAGTAAGTAATTGGCATAAAATGCTGCAATTTTTATACTGAGCAAAACTGTTTCTTACCTCCTGAAAGAAATTGGTATTCAGGTCCGTAAAACTGATTCCTTCTATGGGGATCTGTGGGGAAGCTTCTTCTGACACATAAGTAGGATTATCAATATTATTTGGTAGTGGCCATCTTCTCAGTCCATCTTCATTTTTATGAATATTCGCATCTTTGTGAAAAATAGCTATATTGCCCCTATACTCCTGTATGGCTATTTGCCATCTGAGCATATGTCTATTAGGTGTCTTCATGTTTAAAAGTGATTTAACAGCGGTACAATATTTTATCACTTCAAGCACACATCCCTCCAGGAAGGAATTTCATTTTTCCAAGGCCTAGACAAGGCATAAATACTGCATCTGACTTGGTCCATATCTGGCTTCAGTTGGTTTAATTTGCCTGGATATGAAAAATATGGGTCCTTCCACAGGCCTATCATTTATAATATGGATTCGGTGAAGTGAAGCACCCAGCCCATCCCCTTATGCATCAATATATAGCTTAAAAGGTAACTTAAAGTCTGGAATCAGTAATAGGCAAGAAGTGGTCAAGGCTTGTCTCAAAGGTTCAAAGGCTTTAACTCTGTCAACAGTCATTTCAAATACTGTGTGTTTGCCACACAATTTATGAAGAGGTCTTGCTATGGATGCAAAATCTTTAAAATGTTGCCTGTGATATCCTGCAAGCTCCAAAAATTACTGACTTTATTTTGTGTTTTGAGGCTTGTGTTTCAGGGATACTGCTTCAACCTTGCTTTTGTCAATTCCAAAAGACAAACCAGATACTACATATCCCAGTGCTTTAAGTTCTTTAAATTCAAAATTGCATTTTTTCAAAGAAATTTTGATGTTCACAGATTGGAGGTTTGTCAAAACTGTGGATAATATGTATATATAATCTTCCCAAGTCTTGGAACAGACAATAATGTCATCAATTTAAATTATTAACCATCCTTTCAAACGTTCTTTGGGGAATATTTCATTTATCCTTTGCTGGAAGTGTGAAGGTGCACTCTTGATACCAAAAGACATCCTCAAATATTCATATACTCCCCAATGAACAATAATTCTCAATTATTTTTATTCTCTGGGTGCCACCACATTCAGATTCAATCTTTTAAGGGCATTCATAGTGGTTATATACACTTCTTGAGATAACTGGGTAAGGGCAATTTATATTTTTGGTATTGGGTATCTGTCTGGAACAGTGTAAGTGTTCAGAGATCTAAAGTCTCCAACCATTCCATAGTTTCCCTTATGCCATGCCACAATGACTGGTTTAGTTATTTCCACTTCCTCATTATGGCCAACCTTTTCTATTACACCAAGGTCTAGAGGTTCTTTGATATGAATTTCCAGAGCTCCTCTTGACTTAGAACTTTCTGGATATGCAGGTCTTTATAAGAGTTGTGGATAAGGTCTCTCAATATTAAGGATAATGTCCACTTCATGCCCAATAATTTCCCCCAAAGATTCTTTCACCAGGGCAAATCTCGTGTCAATTGTTGGCGATTGACTTCACGTCAAGCAAACGTCAAGCAGGATAAAAGTCGAGCTCACGTCAAGCAAAAATCAAGCGAACGTCGAGCACACGTCCTACTCTTGTCTTACACCAAATCCTGTGACATCCACCAATATTGGTTCCCCTGTGCCTTCAACTCAGATTCCTCACCACCTGATCATCCCGCAACCGTCCAATGGTTGGTGAAAATTACACAAGACCCGCCTGTTTGCACAAACACACATCAAAGAGGTCCTTCAGCCAGTCTTGATGTAGGCGGGGGGTTTGACTTCACCAGGTCATCCATAAAAGGACTCCGCCTGAGCAGGATTGTCGTTTTGCAGGTGACACTGGTAGGGCCCGCCGCACAATACCGCGTGTGCGGGTGCAGGTGCGCATGCGTGTGTGGGTGTGTGTGCATTGGCGTGTGCATTGGCGTGTGCATTGGCGCGTGCGGTGTGCGGGTGCGCAAGGGTCGCTTCCCCTTCCTACATGATGATGGCGCAGCTAGAAATTTTGGCGGGGGGTTTGACTTCACCAGGTCGTCCATGAAAGGACTCTGCCTGAGCGGGATTGTCGTTTTGAAGGTGACACTGGTAGAGCCCGCCGCACAATACCGCGTGTGCGGGTGCGCTTGCGTGTGCATTGGCGCGTGTGGTGTGCGGGTTTGCAAGGGTCGTTTCCCCTTCCTACATGATGATGGCGCAGCTAGAAATTTTGGCGGGGGGTTTGACTTCACCAGGTCGTCCATGAAAGGACTCCGCCTGAGCGGGATTGTCGTTTTGCAGGTGACACTGGTAGAGCCCGCCGCACAATACCGCGTGTGTGGGTGCGGGTGCACTTGCGTGTGCATTGGCGTGTGCGGGTGCGCTTGCGTGTGCATTGGCGTGTGCGCAAGGGCCGCTTCCCCTTCCAACATGATGATGACGCAGTTAGAAATTTTGGATGCTGTGAAAGGTGAGTGTGTGGGTCATTTGATCATTGAACTTGGCTTATTCACACTGTACCCAATTTCAAAATAGTAAGTTCTTTGTGGCAATGTGAAATAATGGGCTTTGCTTGTCACAATGGCATGTCTCTGTCACTAAATTTTGAGGCCGTTATTTCACTAGCAAAATTGCTAATGAATCTGAGATATTTGCATTTCTGTAGACTAAATTTCATGAAATAACGGCTTTATCATTACAAGCAGTCCACATGACAGAACTTTGTTATCATACAATCCACAGTTACCTTCTATTTCTTCTTCAGATATAATCAAGTGTCCATCATCAAGACCAATAGCTTTGTAAATATTGAGATGCGGCCAATCTGGTAAGAAATTCACATCAATCTTCAAAGTTTTTAAGATCAGAAAGTTATTGTTCAGTATGCTGGATGGGTCAGAGACTTTAAAAATGCTATTAATAATACCAAATTGTCGTGAGTTGCCCCTCAGAAAAGATATCACACTGTTGCTGACATTTTTGGATTCAGTTGAAAATATATTGTTCCGAATATTAATGTTTGAAACTGGAAAATACCAAGGTGAGACAATCCTTGAAGTGAGATGACTTGTGGATTGCACGGTAGTGTCTAAGCTGATCCAATCAACTATTTCCCTTGTTGCATGAAAATTCTGTAAGTACTCAACCAGGCAATCATAATTTTCTTGGTCATGGCGGGATGGTTTGTTATATTTATGGTCATTGAACAGGGCAGGTGGCTGTGATTCGAAAAGCTGTTTTATTTCACATGGCACGGAGGGGGATTTCAGGAGAACGGAAAGGTTGGAACATCGACAGATATGTTGAAGTAAGGTTTTATCTATATCATCTATTTAGAGCTGCAAGAAGTTAATCTTATTCAGTTCAGGTGTTTAATCAATGTGAATATATTGATCTTATTAATTGACGTACATATTTTGTTATTTGTTGGCATTTTTGCAAATACTCCAATCAAGCGCTCATAACCCCATGTGGCTGAGGCTTGTGCTGGGCCCCAACGTTGGAAGAGTTCGGGAATATGGTCAGCAAAATGATGATTTGGTTTACTTTTCTGTTTTGGGAACAGGAGTTGATTGGAAAGGCGGAATTTTTTCCAATGTTCAGCAAATGCAGTCGCATCTCCTATTGAAACAGTCCAACTTGTGGCAATGTTGATAGCACTAATCAAATGGAATGTATTCTTGGTTAGTTCATTTCCAAGTTCTTCTGACTGACCCATTTGCCTTTGAATGTTGGTGGATTGGTGTACATCTAATGACATCTGTTGACTGAGCATTAAAAATGGAATATAGACCTTATATAAGAGAGCCCATTCAGCGGCTTTTAAGCTACCATGAGAGGGGGAACCCATGTTGCGAGGTACTCTTGTCCATGATGAGGGAATTATTGTCTCAGATATGATTTGTCGGAGATGCTCCAGAGCCTCACCCTTGATCTGGTGATCACTCAGTGCAGTGATATCCAATTCAGAGGGGATTTCAGAAGTGGGGATGTAATCGGCATCAAATGAAGGAATCTCCGCAGAACCACTAGATGGATGTTCTGTGTTAGGGGTGGGCATTGGGAAGTAGTTTTTTCGGGTGGAAGTAGTGGGGAGTGGCTCATTTATTATTTTTGCTGCGTCTCTTCTCAGGGAGCGGGCCTCTCTCAATGTGATTTTATCAAGAGAGCTGTTGGAGGTCATGGAATCTGAGTCTGAACTGTTGGTGTCATTGGATTTCCTGCGGGACCTGAGGTAAATTTCTGATTTGGACTCTGGAATGCACAATTTGAAAGTTGCATGATCCTTCAAAATTCCAAGTATTAAATTATGCATTATGTCAAGATTAACCATTCTGGTGGCATCCCAATACGGAAGGTCTTCTAAAATTGAATATCGCACTCCATACTCAGAGAAAATTGCTTGTCTTTGTTGTGGGGTTGCCCGAAGCCATTTGGCAATGGTTGATTTATGATTTTGATATGAGCGTGTGTAGTGAAATTGTGGACCAATTTCATCAATTTGAGCTTTGTGAATGGTGCAAAAATTACAAAAGTGGTTGCCTGAATGGGAAATAAATCCAGTAAGCTTGCGCATGGCAACCACATCCGCAATGGCTGTGAGAATGGCAACACGGATAAAGGATCCTGAAGGACCTGTTGAGGTGGGTGAAAAATGGTAACCTTGCCATAGCTCTTTGAGCTCGTTGATGAGTGGCATTAATAAATAATTCAATTGAAGGGAAGTTGGCTCCTTTGGACCAGGGATGATTCCTGCAACATAGACATTCTCTGGCTTCAATCTTTCACTTGGGGGGAGATTAAGACAAATAAGCATGATAGGTCCAATGCTGGCCAACCGGGTGGACTTTCCATGTGCATTAAACCAGTCCACATATATTGAGAAGGCCAATGCACCAGGAATGGACATGAATGGGGGGTCATGGATATTTCTAGTGCCAGTGAAGCGTCTCCAGACCAATCCATCCCAGACGTCACATTTTGGGGAATCTTTGGGAGTTTGTGATTGTTGATGTTGATGCAGAATGTCCATAATTCCAGCCCGCTGGAGAAATCTGGCAAGCCAATTTTTGAATGGTTGATAAATGAAATGTTTTGTTGGTATAAATTTTTGCTTCATGTTGGTGGTGTTTTGGGTGTGGGCTTCAAATGAATAGATGAATTTGCCTAAAGATTGTGTGCAAGGGGGATCATGATCATTTGGGTCATTATGGCGTTGACAGTGGGGTTGGTCAGTTGTGACTGATTCAGTAAGGCCATTAAGAGAGAAACATTGAGGACAACATATATAGTTTTGAATCACTGGCTCCAATTGGAGATGTTCAAATATGGTACTCAGATCTTGAGGTATATGGAATGCAGGAATGGGGGGACCACCGGAGCTTGAGATGCTGGACTTGATCAGCAGGTTTAGGGCGGGGTTGAGAATGCGTGAAGCCCGGCAGGGTATATTATACCTTAATGATAGAATGGCAGATATTATCATTCCAAGGTCTTGTGGAGGAAGGGTTTGACTGCTGCTGTATGGTTTCTGTGCAGTTGAATTGAGAACCGCTGGAGTTTAGAAAGTGCTTTGGGTCAAATGTGAATAATCAGCTGGGAAGATTTGATCCAATAGAATTTGTGGGCACCCAGATCCTGATGCAGAAGTAGGGATGTTTGGAAGAGATTTGGGTGCAATGGTTGATTTGAGCTTTTTAATGTGCTGTTTATATTGGAAAGGTGTGAAGGCAACTCCAGGCCTATCACCCTCAGGGGAAGAGTGTGTTTGAGCTGAGCAGTGTTGACACATGCATATACGCATTGAGGAATAGCGGCGGGTTGTCATTGTTGCAGAAATTGGGAGTACAGTTGGTTTGTGTATAAATATCTATGGCTGATGTGAAAGTGTTTAGGAGTGTTATTAATTGGCAAAAAAATTGAGTGATTCTTTATGAAGGGGGAGATGATTTGAGCCAGCTGGGAGTTTTATCCCATTTGTAATGGTGTGTGTGCTGCAGCTGATAGAGTGTAACATGTCTCATCTGGATGGCGGAATTGGTTAGGAGTTTAATGGGGTAAAATGCCATGCAGCTCAATGCTCATACATATTCTTTTTTATTTACACATGGCGATACTGCGGTTTTGACCCTTGAGGGGCGTTGCAATAGGGATGTGTCAACATTGATTTGAGGGGATTGACATTCAAACCATGTACGCTGGCACGCCATCGTACATGGCTTAAACCTTATTACAGACATAACGATATAACTCTATTACATAAGGGGTTGGAGTGCAGCTGAAGTCTTGGTATTTGGTTTGAGTGCAGCAGGCTTTTAATCGGTTGGAATGTGATTTGGATTGTCTCGCCTTTCTTGAAAAGGTGATGTCTCTTTTGTGGGTAAATCCTTCATGAATATACCCCTTTACAGATGTACAATGCTGTGGAATTTCAATGCGTATATTGGCAGTTTGGATAATTCACAAAATGTGACAATGGGGAGGCGGAAATGTTACCTAATATGATTACTTATGGATGATGGGTCCCCTTTGAGATCAAGGGAATATTACATTATATGGTGGTAGGCCGTGCAGGGTGGTTTCCGACAAAAGCGGAGGAGCTCAAGAGGAGGCAGGGAGGATTCTCCTAAAAAGAGGCTTATTGGACTTTCACGCAACACTTAGTTCCAACTATTCATAGAATTTCTCTATTCTAAATTTGAAAAGATTTCATCTCATATCACTCTATTTTATCATAATACTGAGGTGTTTTATCTAGTTAAAAATATTACTGTACTTTTTCGGCCCTTATGTCATCTTCCAAGTCACATCAATCCCGTTCAGGTTCTGTTCATGACTCAGATAGTGAATCTAGCATAGAATATGTTCAAACACAATCACCATTGAGTCCCAACATTCCTCTCACAACCCCTATTGCATCCTCAATGAATGTATCAGGTCTTAACATTGATGTGGGAAATCCGAAGGCTCCAACTTCCAGCACTTGGGCGATCCCAAATATTTCTGTCACTCCAATTCCCCCGAATCCCACTAATACACAAATGCATGTGTCTGAGGGGCCGGAAGGCACACCTCAAATCTCATCAAACGCTAATCCCCAATCAAAATTTCCACGTGAGTTCCTCCTTAACCCCGGTCGGAATCCAGTCGCATCCCACGATCCCTTTGGACAAAGTCAACAGCCAACCCTCAATATTCCATCAGGATCTCAGGCTCATGTGGGAAATGAAAGGCGCGTTGATGGCGGGCGACGAAAAAGACCTTTGGAAAATGTAACTTGGAGCGGTCTGTCGGAGGGAAATCCAGGATTGACGCTTCATCAAACTAAGTCATTTGAATTTTGGAGTATAACATTTTTCACAATTTGATATTTTTGTTTCATGGGTTAGATATGGCACCTAAAGGCAAGTCAGTCCGATCTCAGGAGCCAATTGAAGATCGTGAGGATGACCAGTCTTCATTAATGTTTTGATGTGTTAACTGATGATTTGCATGGCAGGGGATGAACTTTATGCGTCTTCACCTCTGGTCCATAAAGAGAAAGTCACTGGACGTCATCATCCATATGCCTCCAAACCAAGAACGGGTCATGCCAGTTCATCAAGAGAAAGAATTGTGGATGATGAGGATGAGAACATGTCTCCGACTCAAATGGAAACAAATGATGAATCAAGGAGGGACGATTTCACGGCGCATGAGCAAGGCACTCAATCAAATAGTGAGTTCACCCATCCTCAGCTGGGCCTTGCCCAGAGTATGCTTGAACAATCCGAGGTCAGACAGCAAAGGAACCAGGCCCGCAAAGCTCACAATGTGGAGAAACGTGCAAGCCAGAAGGAGCAACAAAAATGGCTGAAGGCAGAACTTCCAGAGAATGTCCATGGAATGAGATCAGCAGTACACGCACATTGCCTGTTCCTACTCAAAGTTAGGATAAGGATTTTTCCTCACTACCAGCACCACCCAGCAGAGAAGAGCGTGAAATTGCAATTCAAGTGGCTGGTCATCTCGGATATGTCCCCGAGGATGTTTTCAATGAGCCATCAACACAGGTTCAGTCTCAGGGTTTCCAAAGCTACTGCAAAAATGAGCTCCACAAGCTAGGACTAAAGCGGTTCACTTGGGACTGGGAGAGCTCATGGCAACATCCGTTCAATGAGCTGATGTCTTTGGTGTTTTACCGTACATTCTGTCTTGCACTGGTCAGCACCGAGTATCATCATTACTGTTGGAACAAGGATCATAATAACTATGGGGTCGTGGCGGCTTTAATGGAGCGATATTTCACTTATTTGAAAAGAGAATGGAAGTCTATTCAAAAGGATGCCGAGTATTTGGTTAAAAAGAAGGAGAATCAAAAGCTCGCAAAGATTCGTCAAAGGGTTAGTTAATGTATCTCTTCTTCATTGTGAGCAAAGACTGATGACGATCTACTTCATTATATGCAAACCTGTGAGCGCCGTCGTGAATGGTGTGATATGGCTAATTTTCCCATTCTAGCATCACAATTCAATGACCCTCGAGTATGTTCAGATACTGAGGAGGTACTGGAAAATGGCCGTCAAGTTTACCGCAAAGTGGGATTACGCTGGCGCTCCCAGTTATTTAATGAATTGGTATTAAAAATGGATCGAGACATAGAGTTTTGTAATCGCATTAAAGAAAAGGGTAAAAAAACTATTGATAGATTGCCAGAATTACGATTGACAGATGATGGTGATATTCCGGAAGGCTTATCATTTCAGGTATTTGATCAAGATTGGCTCAAAGGCTGTAGTAAGATGAAGACTAGCGCCCTCAAAATACTTGACATGCCAGTTATTAGGCCGAATGGTGATGCTCTGCAATAACTTAGTAATATAAATTTATAGCACCATTACAAATTAACATTTTGTGAATTATTTGTGCAGGTGTAATAAAATCTGATTATTATCTCTTAAGGATGCAACAACTTGCTAAGCATGTTAGAATATAGACAATATGAATTGAAATGTATCACCGTCTCCCTTAGCAATAAAACTCTATTGCTCATTTTCATTGAGGAAATATTGAAGAAGTTCGATCCAGCTCATGGTGTTCATAATTGTGGACCTGTGCCAGAGTCAACAGGGGTTATCAACTTTGTCAATCACAAATTATATAATATCAGTAAGGCTCACGCAGTTAATGATTTTTTCTTTTCTTGGACCTATTGGTGATTGGAATATGGCATTCCCATAAGGAAGGATTTCAGAATAGTAATACAATCAAGTGAAAGATGAGCTTGAAAGGTACCTTCCGCATGTTGACCTCAACTGAATGAGGAGTGATATAGTGAATGACCTGTACAGGTCGTTGTTGGCCAATACGATGTAGACGATCAACAGCCTGAGCCTCAATGGCTGGGTTCCAATTGGGCTCCTGGAAATGTGGATGTCAGGGTCCGAAAATCAGGGGAGAATTTTGGGGGGAAACTCACCATTAAATAGACTATATTAGCACAAGTCATATTGAGGCCAGTTCCAGCCGCGGCAATGGATGCAATGAGTACTTCACATTCAGGATTATTGAAGAAATTCTCAAGCGCCTTGTCCTGCGCTCGTGGTGTATTTGTTCCATCAATTCGTGCTGAAAGGATAGAGTGATGGGCAAGAGCAATACCAATTCTACAATATAAAAAAGTCAGATGGAGTCAATTGGTAATGGATGCATATTAGAATTAACGCACAAATCTAGAAATTGGGTCCATTGGGTATAAACAACCGATTTGGTTGGACCACACCTTGTTTGTTTGTTCTTCATTAAGCTTTGTAGGAGGTGTGCAATTTTACTACTCATCATGCATGTTTCCACATCCACAATGGTTCTTGTGATTGTTGGCGAGTTATCCTGAGTGCTCCTGCCCTCGGGGTCTTCCAACTCCGCCTCTGCAATTGTGTTAAGCATGATGTGATGGTTACAACATATTCGCAGCTTATTAATATTTCTGAAAAACTCTCCTGGTCCTTTGCTTTTGGATGATAGGAATTCTTCATATAATGTGGAATATTCTTGCTGCATGGTCGGGTTGAGTGGGAGCAGCTCATAATGATGGCTAATAGTGGGGAGGGATTCGAGATGTGTGGTTTTGGTGCGGCGCAAACTTAAATGCCGCAATGCCAAATGCAAAATATCATTGCAACCTTTTGAAAGACTACTCAGGATGAATGGTGACCAGTTATCTTGATTGGCGCACTGTGGTTGAGTGATGAATGATATTATGCCCAAAAGGTCATAAATGGTGTTGTGAATAGGTGTGCCCGTCAAGCATATTTGACGGGATGAAAGGAGGCTATTAATGGCACGGTGAGTGGCAGTGTATTGAGAGCGAATATAGCTATAAGAGGGGGCAAGGGTTATTTGATATAAAAGGTAATTTGAATCATTTAAGATCAGACACTCACTGTGCTTCATCCAGAATTATACGATGCCAATTGATTTGAAAAATGATTGATGTAGAGGGATTGGTTTGCTTAAATTCTTGGGTGATAGTATTGTAAGAAGTGATGATGATATCATATTTTAAGATGTCGTCTTTGGATAATGAGTGACGAGTGGGACCATGGTAGATTTTGGAATGCAGCGCTCCAGCCTGAGCATGCTTGGATATTTCTGATTGCCAGTTGGTAATTAAGCGAGGGGGGCAGATGATCATGGTGGGCGTGGAGCGATGGGGGTTCGCAATCATCCGCTCCTTGGAGGTACCAATTAGAGCAATGGCCTGAATGGTTTTACCTAATCCCATATCATCCGCGAGCAGTCCTCCAAGAGGGGTATTTGGCGAAAGGGATTCAAATGAGCTAACGACCTTGTTTGTAATGATGTGCCTGGCATTGAAAGTGGATCCTGGGGGTGAGGTGGCCCAAAGGTTACGGGCTGATTGGCCATTGGGGATTCCTCGATCCCAGAGAAACGCTAGTCCGGTCTTTTGATGAGGGAGGAGGGGGGTTTGAATAATGGCATGGGGCGGGGTCATCATGGGGAGGTCTGATCCACTGGGTAATTGTATCAGTTTTTGCTTGGAAATCAATGATGAAACAGCAGGATATGAAGCAGGCATCGAGTTTGAAGCGGGAAATGTCGGAGTAAAGAGTTGACATTGACAATGAGTCGTACAGTCATATTCTTTGGGCATTTTAAGGTTGAAATCTTGTGTTCGAAAGCTTTCCATTATGAAGAGAATGTTTGGATACCATGTGAAGAACATCAATGCTAGATTGGGTTTCTGAGATGAGGAGGGATCATTTGCATCAGTCATACATACTCCCTCAACGAATAATATTTGAGTAGGATTGGATTGGCAATTTTCAATCCATGCCCCACCAGGACCACAGTGCATGAAAGTTTTTGGTGCCCCGAGGAATGGTATCAACGTTTTGGAAAGGGTTGCAGGTAGAGAGCCAATAGCATGCTGGTGATTGGGGAGATATACAAATATGTTGTGTTGATTGTGCCATAGGATAATCCAAGAACCTAAGTGGGAATTCTCAGGCTTTAAGGTTATATCACTATTTATTTGAATACAAATATTAATCATCCCAATGCAAAGTGGTTGTGAAGGGGTTGACATGATGGCTATGTTAAATTATTTGGGGACAGTTGGAAATTATATGATCGGGAAGGGTTAGCTAAAGGGAATGAAGAGGAATAAGCATAGGTGGGGAACTTATATGAGTGGCAGCAACAGTCCAAAAGGGGGATGGCCTGTGGTTACGTGCATGGTCTTGATGGGGATGGGCCTCTTGGGCTCATAATTTTCATATCCGATTTGGGGCATATATCAAGGCAAGGTGGCCAAAATGTCGGTGCACCGATATGACTGCTGGATCTGCAGCAAGGTACAAAACCCTTGGTGGAACAAGGTTGACATTAGCATATCTGATATTGGGTGGGTTGTAGCAACTTATTGTGGAGGGCATATCAGAGGCATGCAGTCATGTTCGCTGGTGTGACAGCGAACATGGATGCATATATATCTTCCCCAGGTTAATTGTAGCACAGGGACCTACTGGGCAATGTTGGCCGTTTCAAAGGGCAATCTCACTGTGGGGATGTTTGTGTGTGGGCGGGTGAGATATGTTCGGTGGCATGCCACCGAACATGACTTTGGTTTTGTGTGAAGTTTTTTGATGACTGATTCCAACTAGGCTGCAGGGGGGGAAGTGTGGCATGATCAAACGGGGCACCGACCGTGAGGCATGATCCACATCTACATTCACCCCTATTGCGTTTGAGGAGGCTACTATTCCCCAGAGATTGGGATCACGGTCTTTGCCTCACGCGTGAACAAAACTCCGGAGAAAGAGGCCACCCACCCAAGGGAATTTCTGGCTGCAAGCCAGGTGCCACAACTTGCGCGGGGCATGTGACAACGTGAAGAAAATAACCCGCGGTGGGAGATACCCACGCAAACATAACCAGCCTCAGCAATCATAGGCTGGGATTATTCTGATGTGGATGAGGCTGAAGCAAATCCACACTGATTGGCCTCAGGTTTCCACGCGCGAGCAGGTGAGCGTCTGCAGTCAAGCTGACCACCCGACCAAGAAACTAGCCGGTCGGAACACTGGCAGTAAAATGTCTTCCAGGCATGTGAAAGTTGCCTGTGTATGACCCATTGGGGGGTGCGTATGAAAGCGTGTGGCTGCCCGACAATGAGCACGCGCAATGAACAAGCAGGGCCAGTCATTGTTGGCCCCGACAATGGCACCGGAGTGAATCCACTGTTTGTGTATTACCCAAATAATAAGTCATCCCATTATGACCCACTTTCATTAACTCGGATTACACCCGCGTCTATGCCATTGTTAGGCAGAGCTCTCCAAAAAGGTGCACCAAAGGGATGCAGTTGAGATATATGACTCAATGGCTTGACGTGCTTTTCATGTTACATTGCTGAACAGCTTTTGCTCTGCCCCGCAGCATACATTTACACAGGTGTACTGCGTACTACAGTGTTGGCTGTACAGATCAGGAAGGTGTTATACTACTTGAGCCTGCATGCATATAGCGAATGTGCATGCACCTTCCGATCGTTTGCATATACGTAGCTCATGTGCCACATGCTCAGCATTGCGTTTCACCCGATTTGCACACGCAAGCTGAGTATATCATGGTCAAAAGCACCGTGTGAAAGTGCTCAGTAAAGCCATGGACTGAACTATTTTTGCAATAGTTCATTGGAAGGCTCAGTTTGGAGCACTTCACCAAAGCGTGTGAAATGCTGCAGCTGGGTGAAATGTCACCCAATGCTGTGCCAAATGCTCAGATTGTGGGCATACAAAAATGACTGAGAAATGGCTCAGCATGGTGCATTTGATATTTTTATATCAATAGTTCAATCACTGTGCCATTAAAATGTTCAGCCACTGAGCATTTCAATTATGACCCGAAAGCAAACCTGAGCAATGGGTTGAGGCAAGCTCACGCTGTATTCACTTGTGTTACAGCCCCCCCTTTGTTCACATACTATTACCAGGCCATACGGCTGGTAATATTGCCGCGGTCACTTGTGACCAAATGCACCGGGTGCATTTCTGCATGGGTCACTTGTGCATTCCACCCACCATGCACATTCAACAAGGGCCTCACGACCACCCTCCCGGGTGATTGGGTGGCTCTTTAAGGAAAGAAAGGGGATTTGACTCAGCTTCACAATTTAATAAATTGCAATACTCAGCGGTGCATTTGATATTGTTATATCAATTGTTCAATTACTGTGCAATTCAAATGCTCAGCCACTGAGCATTTCAATTATGACCCAAAAGCAAACCTGAGCAATGGGTCAAGGAAAGATCACGCTGTATTCACTTGTCTTACAGCCCCCCCCTTTGTTCAAAGACTATCACCAGGCCATAAGGCTGGTGATCTTGCCGCGGTCACTTGTGCATTGCACCCACAATGCACAATCTGTGAGCCTGCAAGCATGAAAAGAATTACATGCTACACAAGCTCCAAAAACTTTCATTAAATTTTCTTTGAATTATTTCAATTGACCTGTGTAAATTCACTTTTAATTTTGTTTTCTTCTATTTTTTATAAGTCACTCTTTTAAGATTAGTTGTTATAGTAATCTCATTTCCAAGTCACTCATTTAAAAATTTGTAGTTATAGAAATATTGTTTCATCTTGTTTCTATAACACCCTTTTAATTTGTTTAGATGGTAACTTTGCTTCTATAGAAACAGCATCTCCCTGACTATAGATCAGGTTACTATAACAATATATTTTCTTCTAAACAGTTTATCAGTTTATTTGTGTCTTACTTTGATTTTCTACCTACAACATTTAAAGAGGATCATTCTACTTGAGAATGATTCCTCAGAGCTCTTAGAAATATATTTTTTACAAATAAATTCGTAACAATTTCTTGTTATTAGATCTCTCAAATATAAGTAGTTAAAAATTACTTTTAGTACTTTTTTTATTGGTGAAGCCCATTCCACCAATTAGAATACCTTTTTAATAGTGACGTCTCTATCAATTAAACCTGATAGTATTCCACTACCTTTTTAGTTTATTAAAATTCCTAGTAATTAGACTGGAAGCCACAAAAGAGGCCCCAGGCTAACACAATCAATAAGGGCCTCACGACCACCCTCCTGGGTGATCGGGTGGCAATTTAAGGAAACAAAGGGGATTTGACTCAACTTGACAATTCAATAAATTGCAATACTCAGCCAGACCCCCATTGTTCTTCTGCCTCACGTGAGCATTTCACTTCTCAGTTGCAGCATTCGCTGAGACTCAGCTTCAATTTTGCCCACACGCCTTGAAGCTGAGACTTTTGCGGGTGCTGCAACTGCTGAGATCGTCTCAGCTTCACCATGGTATAAAAGACCATCTTCACACGACACGCACTTCACTTTCTTTCTCACCCGCTCCACTTCGTTCAACCTCACCCGCGTTTGTCCATCTTGTGCGTATTCCCCTTCGTCTTCCTGCCTTTCTATTTTTGTCTTTCGCACTCCACTAAACCCACTTCCCTTCCTTTTGCCTGTTTGTTTATTCTTCTGATCCGTTCAGAACCTCACTTCTATCCACCTCGTGCGTTACCTCTTTTTTAAACTTTTGTCGACATTACATACCGATATTAATACTTATTTTTCTTCACGACTCTTTTCCAGACTTTTAAAACCTTTGGACTAGAGCGTTCTTATTTTGTTTCCGATTTAAATTTATAATTCATCGTACGTCTTCATTTTTTCTCTTGATTGTTTACTTTGTATGCAGTTACTAACCTCAATTGTTTTGTTTTTAGATGTTGTGCACTTTATGCACCAAGCGGGGTATCCCCTGCATTCGCTCCTCGACGACGAACGACGCTTGTGATGCTTGCCAACAAGCACACAAGAAATGTTCGTTCGTTGTCTGCCCCTTCCGACCACGAGGCCAGAGGAGTTCCCGCCCAAGACGCCCTCGCGAGGACTCCTTTGTGGTCGACGATGATGAAACCATTTCCGAGCGTGAATGGACGCCGGGCCCCCAAACAGGCCAATGGGAACGATTCCGGACGATCAGCCCTGTCCCCTCCAGTATCAATTTGTCCACTCCCCCTCCTAGGCCACCATCCGATGGTCACTTCACTCCTCGACCGGAGCGAAGTGATTATCCGGCCGATGAAGGATGGCGATGGCGAGAGGACATTCGAACTTGGGCTGATCGTCACCATGTCTTGTCACCGATGGGATTCAAACGCCAAAGTAAGTTTTCTTTCTCCTCCTTATCTCATTTCTCTTCACGCAATAATACTGACTTTTTTCCATTTCTCATAGAACAAAACCCCCCGAATCCCCCCCCCGACAAGAATCTCCTGTGCCTAGTTTGCCTCGCGAGCAAACCCCCCGGCAACCCACTCCAGGCCCGAGTGGCACCCGATGGTCTGAGGAATTATTCCGTGGTAAGCAGCCAAAGTTTCATTTCATTTTCACTTTCACTTTTGAGTCGAGTGAACTGACTCTTACTCCTTTTCTAGAACCCTCCCGAACGGAAGAGCCACCTATTACTGGCCCGAGTCCAACGTCCCAACAACCTGAGGACAATACAACTCGTGAGCCAGAACCCAAGGTGGCTCCTACGCAATCCACGGAGGAAGCTTATGGTAAGTAACCCCTTCTTTCTCTCTTCGATCCATATACCCTTTTCCTCATTTTTTCTTCGACCGTCTCCAGATCGTCCCGCCACTCCTCGCTCGATCATCATCATCGACGATACGCCCGTCGGATCCCCCCTCCCCCTTCTTCTTACACGACTCGCCCACCTTCCCCTTCCATTCCCCCCCCCTCCACTCCAACCCCGGTTCCCTCCCCAGAGATCCCTTCCAGTGCCCCTGAGAACCCCAACGCCTCCTCCCCCCCGGTGCCAAGCTCCTCTCATTCCCACGATGAAGCTCGCCAGGAATTCACCGACCTGCGACCGACCTTAATGATTCCTCAAGCCATCGTCCACGATTCGATCAACCGAATCTTGTTGGAGCATCGTCGCTTGCTCCACATGATTCCTTTCGTGGATGCAACTCATCGAAACGAGATGCACCGGGAATTCCGGGACGAACTAAACTGCCTCCTTGCCCAGGCACTGGAGGCTTATCCAAAGGAGGACATAACCGGGATAGTCTCCAAATTCCTCGAAAAATAAAAATTTAAAAAAAAAATCCCATTATTTCCACTTTTTATCATTTGTAATACTTTCTTTTAAATAAATTATCATTTGTAATCAATTATTATTATGTTCAAATTCTATTACATTCTTTGTTCATGTAAAAATTACTTATTTCCTCCTTAGAGAAAAACTTTGATTGCGTGAGAATTATTTTTGTAAGTGCCCCACCAAGCGTTTGAGTGAGTATTTGTTTTCGTGAACCTCTTTTTCTCAAAATGCGCCAATAGTTGCTGTTATCCTCTCCTATATTTTCTTCTTCCATGGTTTAGAGCCATATCCATTCTTAACTGTAAAAAAGCGGGAGGTTCCCGTATGTGAGCAATCCAGTCCAGATTCGTGAAACATGGCCTTTCCTATGGTCACACGCTATTAATCTTACTCATGTATTGAATTGTTTAAATTGTCTGGAACCTTCACAAGCGTAAGGATTGGCGTGTGACTTGTCTGGAGCCTGCACAGGCGTAAGGATTGGTGTGTCAATTGTTGGGAGCCTGCACAGGCGTAAGGATTGGCGTGTGAATTCTTGGGAGCCTGCACAGGCGTAAGAATTGGCGTGTGAATTGTTGGGAGCCTGCAAAGGCGTAAGAATTGGCGTGTGAATTCTTGGGATCCTGCACAGGCCAAGAAATTTTCAGCATTGTGGGGAACCTTCACAAGCGTAAGGATTTGCGTGTGAATCGCCGGAAGCCTGTACAGGCGTAAGGAATTTTTACCATTTTTGGGAACCTTCACAAGCGTCAGGATTGGCGTGTAAATTTTTGGGAGCCTGCACAGGCGTAAGGATTGGCGTGTGTAGCGTCGGCACCCCGCATAGGCGTAAGGAACTTTTAGCATTGGCGGAACCTGCACAAGCATAAGGTTTTGCGTGTGAAGCATTCACATCCTGGACAATAGCAACAAACCAGGACAGATGTACGATGGCATGCCACCGTACATAATCCACTTCACCCCTTTTTCATGTGAGACACCCCATCTCCCGCACTCGAATCCATCCAATCCTGGTGTATTTTGTCCTCTGCCTTACCCCACCATTACTTACCCAACACACATGAAAAACTCCTCATTCTTTGAATTGGCATGAGATTGTATTACCATCCCTGATTTGATGGCCCGCTCTCTCGCCAATCTCATAATAGCCATGGTTTTTTTGCCGAATTGTTTTTGCTAACCTGCTTGAGCATTGTGCGGACATACCCACTAGTGTTGTGCTTTCGTTGTCCTGTGCTGGATCAGTATAATGAACAAATGTACTACTGGCCCACACTACCTGAATGAGCCCATGACATGCGGATAGATCAATCCAAAAATGCTCATTTGGGAAAATCAATTTTCCCCCTGTACACCGCTTTGACACATCTCTTTGAATTTGGCCGGTCCGCTTATCAGCTTGAAACCACCATCCCGAAGCATACTGCGATGCATCCTTATCAACATGAGGTGCGTTTTTGAATCCATTCATGGTGAAAGTGAGTGCGGAAGTGAGCTCGAATGCACCCTGATTTGCCGGAATATTGCCTTCATAGTTGACTTGATCAAAAGACGGAACCCCCAATGAATTGTAGGAATTTTGAATCTTCTCAAATAAATTATCCCCAACATATCGTAAGGATTGACCTAGAATGCAACCCACCGAGCTAAGATTGGCACCTCGGTTCCGCCATTCATCTTTTGCATTTTCAATTTTGCCAGCACTTCCATACAGACCAAATTGTTCATTCTTCGTGGTGCATTTGCGCCACCCAATCGCAAACATAAATCCCTCCAGTAATGCTCCATTTGTTGCAATAGGGTCAGTGAACCTCTTTTCGCAAAATAAGAATTGTGATAATTCATCCCATTGATTGACCTCGACTTCACTCATTGTTGTGAATGGTCGGAATTCGACAAGGGCAATGAGTAATCCGGTTGAAGAGAAAATTGCCACACGGCCAAAGTGAATGCGTTTGATCTGATTGCCATCCACAACCCTCCGAATTTCACTTGGGGTCATATTTGCTGATACTGGCATTGATATTTGTGCTGTTGGGCGAGAGGAGGAAAACAACCTATTCATTCGGCTCGTTTTGCGCTCATTTGTCTTTTGGGATCTGCTACTATTCCCGAGTGGTTGAGGGATCACTATGTGTTGAAGCACACAAGATATCAGATACTGCCAAGGAGCTTTCTTCGGCACACATCCTTGAACTTCCCTGTTGGAGCCCACATGACATCATGACATTGGCACAATCTGAACCGACTAAAGCCAATGTTCTTCCGTGGGGCCCAATGAGGGTGCCACATAAATGTGGAAGCATATATACACTGAGATTAAGCGAGTAACTCACACTTTCCTTCCTCAGCCTGACGCTTTCTCGCGAGTTCCCCTTTACGCTCTTTTCCTTTTTTGGTGAATGGCATGCTTTCAGCAGAAATTGAAATGAAAACAAATGATTACTGATTTCTTAATATCACCTAAATTGGATTGCGGTGGATGAATCTTTTTCAATTGCGGTAAAAAGAAAGCTCACGCCTGACCTTGGCAAATTCACGATCTCAAATACCTGAACCTGAAAATTGCAGTGGATAGTGCATTATTCAATTTTACACATTGATGTTCCCATGCAATCACTTTCCAATCCAACCATTAGGAATCTTGCAAGCACATGCAAATGCAATTTGCATCCTGCTGCAGATCCCTAGCTATCCTAGTCCTCTTGAAAGACACAGGAACATTTGGCCTATTAAGGGCTGGCGGGAAGGGATAAATGCGACCTCCCGCAATGCCCCCGCGTGTGCTACTTGCGGGCACAACGCCTGACTCAGCTTGCGTCTTGTTGGAGTCTTTGCAATGATGTGCGGAGGCATGCCGCCGTACAATTACTATTGGTACTCAGACTGTGGCATCCGGGCAGTAGTAGGATAGGAAGTCATGATTATTAAATTCATAAATAACTTTGCAAAATTCAATTACAATCTATCTAGTACAAAGCTAATCTAAAACGGGTCAATCCTGGTTGTGAGCTTTGCTGACCTGGGTACCGTCAAGGTGACCTCATCACTTGAACCAAGACCGCGTTTCGCCACCCAGGCATCACCAAAGTCTAATACTAAGCATCGTGCAAATTCAAATCTAAGAGGTACAGTGGGGTTGAAAGACTCTGATGAGAAGAAACTTTTATTCAGTAAATTACATATATACTTATTAGTACGTAGCCACGCTGGCTCCACTAGATTTTTACCCTCTGAAAGTTTTGCAGAAATGTCAATTAGTGATAAAGCCCCTTTAACTGAGCTTGTTCTCCAGTCATCTGAGCATACCATCAAACCACGAACCCCTGCCGCACAGAATGCCGCTAATATACCATAGCAAATTCGATTTTTTCCGAGATTCTTGTGACACGCCAAAAGATCTTTGATGGCCTCATTTTTTTTTGAGTTCGTGAGTTTGCCTTTGATGCCATTAACTTCGACCTTTGTATGTGCACGTACCATGTTGTACACAATCATCAAATGGATAACTGTATCCATTAGATCCTCCAGGTTCTTGTGCGGCTTTGTGGATATCTCATTGTCAGCGCCGCCACCTTCAATGCTGAGTTGGGTTGCACGTTGCTTCGATTTACTCAAGCAGGAGGCCAGGTATTCAACTGCTCCGTGTTCGAGTCCAAGAGGATCGGTCGAATTTGATGTTGGTGCAACATATGGTTTGGGTGCAACCACATCGTATGAGACTAAACTAATGGATTCAAACATAACATTTGCCCAAAAATGTTTAACTGGATTCGCGGGGTAAAGAAGGCTCTGAACCATTTTGAAGAAGGAGTGTTCTGATTTTGGGAGATTATCTGGAGGTTTAGCTGATTCCTTCATCAATTTGAGATTCCAAATGTTGTGATCAAAAAACGCTTCTGTTTCGGTTGGCTTAAAAAAATCGAACCCTGTATATTGCAATTTATATCACCAGTCAACAGCCAATAATCAAGTATCATGCACAAAGATAAAAAAAACTCACCTGCCATCTCAAGGTCCTCCAGCCAAGCCGACATTTTAAGCTCTCGGTTACTGATCACCTTAATACCAACAGGCAGGAATGTATGAGCATCCTTTGTTGGTAAATTGTCCCATCTATTTTTGTAAATCCTATTGATATTATCAAGCCCCCTTTTCCATGATTGTTGAGAAATGTTGGAATGATAATTCAAAATGCCTGCAAACTCTTCCATGCGGGGTAAAAATATTCCTTGAAAATTCGCAGTGGATGACACTTCGGGCTCAGCGTCGGGAATTATATCAGTCATATCTCGTCCCATTGTATCATGTTTAATTGTTTCCCTTTCTTGAAAGGCTTGAATATTCCGAGGAGAGGCGGGAGGGGTTGCATCATGCATTGTTTCATTGGGTATCGGGGGGCTTTCAGTATGTGGAGCTTGATCATGGATTGTTTCATTGAGTATTGGGGGGGGTTCAGTATGCGGAGGTTGATTATCAACATGGTCCCCTTCAACATTGATAATTTCATGACCTTGATCGCGAGAATCGTTTGCGGCTTCAAAGGTACGGCGTTTTTTGTTTGTTTTTTTGGTCGCATGTATATTTGGTCTTTTTCCTAATCCTTTGCCTGGAAATCCAATTACGACTCGAGATCCTTCAGGTAGAGATTCTCCCACCTCCACACCTGCCCATATATTGTAAGCAGCTATTTTTATCAATTTTGATTTGAGTTATTAATGGACTTACGGTTCAAATCCATTTTGAGCAGGCTCATGGCTTCAGCAATCTTTTGACGCACATAATCAGGAATTTTACTATCATTTT
This sequence comes from Austropuccinia psidii, assembly GCA_023105745.1. Lineage (NCBI taxonomy): Eukaryota > Fungi > Basidiomycota > Pucciniomycetes > Pucciniales > Sphaerophragmiaceae > Austropuccinia > Austropuccinia psidii. The sequence goes on from JALGQZ010000003.1 coordinate 41,844,163, forward strand.
GGATTTTTTCGAGCCTTGGGATTGTTTGAGCAATGTTGGAGACATATTGTTCCTTGGATATAATTTCCACCTCCCCACTGAAAATTACATCATCTTGCCCATCATCTTCTGTCGGTGCACAAGGTTCAACAGTCTTTTCCTTCTCATAACTTTTAAAATTCGGTTTCTGAGAGCTTGGAGGCTTCCCTGAAATAAAGGCTATGACACAATATCAGGTTTTGAGAGATTTGAAATATTCGAGATGGATACATACTCACATTCCGGAAGAACTGGTGGATCTTGATTATCTTCATGTGACTGGCTCTCTACTTCAATGCCTAATTCACGACTACTGGCGATATCAGAGATTTCACTTCCACTCTCTGGGGCTGAAGCTGGTTGTTCATTGAATTCATGTGAATTTCCCGGGGTTCGGAAAAAAGGTGGAAGTAAAATAATCGCATTTGCAAGATGCGATTTGTCGGCAAATTGAAGGAGGCAATGTTTTGCAAATTATTTCATATCATGCAAATGAAATCACTTCCCTGTGAGACATTTAATAAAGTTGACTAGTGAGAAACCTACTAAAGTCAACTTTTGAACTATTCAACGCTCATGAGGTAAGGACTAAGCAAAGTGTTCATTTGATTGATATGAAATAAAATGGTTTTGTCGGCAAAACAGGAGACACAATTCTTGTCTTAAATAGTCCACTTATTAGGTTTTAATTTGTGAGTCTCATGATTTAAACCCTAACCACAACATTGTGAATATACTGACCAATTTCCCCTTAGGTCCTGTTGGGAGAGAAGGCCACTCAGCATATTTCGGGGATTGCCTTCATCGTGTACGCCAACAAGCCACTGTACACTATGGATGTAGTACGGAAGCGTAAGGATATGTCGTGTCGGGAGCATGTTGAGAGGCACTCCGCGAGCGTAAGGATAGGTGGTTTCGGGAGCATGTCGTGAGGGCACCACACAAGCGTAAGGATAAGTGGTGTTGGGAGGGCACTACACAAGCGTAAGGATAAGTGGTGTCGGGAGCATGTCGGGAGTGCACTCCGCGAGCGTAAGGATGGTAAGCAGTGTCGGGAGTGCACTACACAAGCGTAAGGATAAGCAGTGTCGGGAGCATGTCGGGAGGGCACTTGAGCGAGCGTAAGGATAAGTGATGTCGGGAGCATGTCGGGAGTGCACTCCGCGAGCGTAATGATCGTAAGCAGTGTCGGGAGCATATCGGGAGGGCACTTGAGCAAGCGTAAGGATAAGTGATGTCGGGAGCATGTCGGGAGTGCACCACGTGAGCATAAACATGGTATGGGCAGGGGTGTGAAAGCGTAAGGAGTGGTGAGGACGGAGATGGGGGGGCAGTGTCGGAGTCTCATCTGGAGGGTGGTGCGGGCTCGTAAGCATGCGAAGCATCGGGGCGGATTAGGTGGGGATGCGGAAGCCAATGAGGTGAAATTACCTGAACATTGTGAATAGTGTTGAAATGGGTTTGGGCTTTGAGTGACATTCGCATGTGACACATGTGACGATTGACGTTGTCTTGACGCTGACGTGACGTGACCCACTAAATCCAGTGACTATAAAGTGACACTAACGCGACTGAAGCAAGATTTTATACTGACAGCGGTGCGACGTGAAGTCAATCGCCGACGATTGACGCAAGATTCGCCCTGGTGTTTGTCTGATTCAAACACTTCTCTGTGGTCATATAAAAGGGAAGAAAGTTCATTTGCTTGTTTATCAGTAAGATGAAGGCTTATTTCAGCTTCATTTAACTGTTCAGATTTGAGTTTTCCAACTCTAAGTTTACTTGTGCTACTTTGCTTACTGTAATTTGTCTTTTAAGAGGTAAAAAGGCAAATTTTTGGCGCTTATTGTCTCCAATAGCAAAGTATCTTTCCTTATTGTCATGTAATTCTATTCCATAGATGATCAAATAGTCATTTCCCAATATAAAATGGATACTAGAGCAATTCTCCATAACAAGAAATTAAACAATAATTCTTGAATTTCCATTAATATGTGGAAATATGACAGTTGTCTCAAATATTCCCAATGCTTTCATTGGATTGCTTGCACTATTGAATTTTATGCCATCAATTGGTAAAAACTGGCATTCAAAATGTTTTACACAAGTCTTAAGAAAGTATTTTCCAACACAAGAGCAGAAGGCTCCTTCATAAAGTAAACGTTTGGTTGGTTTGTTGTCAATTATCACTTCTGTCACACAGGTGTTAACAGAGGTATAACCTTTTCCCCTGTTTGGTTTGGTCTTCATAAGTTGTTCATCTTTAATTTTTGACAAATCAAGTTGACAATTGGTTAATTGTGGTAAGTGGTAAGAATATTCCATGAAGTCAAAGGTAGTGTTGATATTTTCTATATCTTTTGAAGATTCAGAAAATATTGATGAATTATCATCCAAATTTTCTTCAATTATATTATCATCTTTTTCAATGTCAATTTCATTGATTTTCCCCCTTTTTGGACATGCAGTGGCTAAGTGGGTGTTGCTTTGGAAAAAATGGCACTTTCTGAATATATCTGCAGATTTATACTTCATATTATTAGACTTTTCTTTGGGATTTGCTCCACAGAATCTTTTCAAAGTGTATTAAACCTTGTTTTGAGATTCACCCTACTAGAACCAATTCTAGTTCTGGTGGTTACTTCTAACAATATATCAATAATATCTTCTGAAGATTTTTCAGTAGTTGATCTTTTGACAGTGTGGTATACCATGACAGTTCAGCTGAATAAGTTTTTTATTTTTATGGTAATTATTTATATAAGAGAGGATATCAATAGTATGAAATCACCTTTGAGGAAAAGTAACAGTATAATAAACATGGAATAACACAAATGATATATTCATTAAGGAAAATTGACCACAGGTTTGCTCTTCCAGTGTCACCCCACTGCACTATCCAACACATAATTGTGATGGACAGTACCCAAATCAAAGACATTTTTCAATTTTCTCTGTAAATAATCTTTTTTAATATATATTTTTTTTAAAATATGCTTAAATATAAGCAATTGGGTTATTAATATAATCAGAGTCACAATGAGGATGCCAATTAATAAAGAGCAGAGTTGTAGGCATCATAGGGGACATAGAAGATTCAAGGTGTGGAACAAAACACTTTTGAAGTATCAATTTTGGGAAATTTCACGTTTTTTTTGCTGTTATGAACCACCCAAAGAGGGGATAAGCATCATTGAGTTACTTTAGATAATTAAATGATTAATTTTTGAAGACTGAAATAATTTATTGCTGAATTGGAAAGGCCATATTACGTCAACTTTTCTGTTAATGTAAACCCCAAATTTCTCATTGAAGCTGCAGAAATGAAGAGTGGAACTGGATGTTGGAAGGAATATGGTATGTATTAGTTTTTTAATTTTGTCTTCATCTATTAGTCTTGCATAGTGCTCCTCTTTTAAGGAAATTATGCAAGGCTAGTACGTTTGAAAAATATTTTTGAAGAGAAAAGGAATGGGACATGTGAATGGGGTCACTATTTTGAGAATGTCAGAAAAGGCCAACTGGCAGAGTTGGTAAGGAGGATCTCTGAAGCTGAGATCTGGAAAGGTCATAGGTTCAAGCCACAGTGGCAACATTTTAAAAATTGGGAATTTTGGGAAAATGAAATTTCTAGAAGTTTTATGAAGTTTTAAGAAGTTTTAGGAAGTTTTAAGAAGTTTTAGGAAGTTTGAAGAAGATTTAGGCAGTTTTGGGAAGATTTGAGAACAATTAGGAATTTTCAGGAAGAATACAGGTAATACAGGCCAAAAGGAATACAGGTAATCACTCCTATGTGAATTTTCATAAAAAGGTGACACCTAACCCACAAGTCAGCCCTCAAAGGCCCAAAAACTATAATCCAGTAAAATCAGCTGACAGATTAGTAATCAATTGAGTAATACATGGAGATAAAGGTTCCAGGGTCAGAAACTAAGGTTTGACTGTATTTCACAGCCACATGTCACAAACGTGTCATGTGAATAGTTTGCACAGCTTTGCACATCCACCAGAGGCTGAAAATTTCTAAGTCCCCTCTTTTTTGCACTCCTATGGAGGGCCCCACGGCTATAAATAGAGGCCCTCTCTCCCACTTTTTTCCTTTTCCCCATCTAGAAATTGTAAATTCAATTTATTTTTTCTGATCCCTCTTCTAGGAGGTATACTAGAAATTTTGATAAATTAAGCCTAGTAACTGAGGTTCATTGTTGACATAGATCAAGAGAACCAATAGTGTGAAAAGACTTTAATTCATCCCTTACTAGCAGGTAGACTAGTGCCTTATTTAATTAGGATCTTAAAGCTTGAAGCTCATGAGCAAGGCGTCTCTGGAGTTTGGTGTTTAAATCCTTAAAAGTAATTTTTAGAGAGTTTTAAAATAAAACCATCAAACCAAAGTAATTTTGTTGGCTTTAAAATAAAACCTAACGATTATAATTAGTTTTGGGCTAGTTTTTTGTTGAAAACTTCCTCAAAGAGAGTAATTTTGCTTGTTTTAAAACAAAACCTGCACAACCAAAGTAATTTTACTACTTTTAAAATAAAAGTGGATTTGTATTTATTGGGTAATCCCTAATAAATTATCCTCAAGGAACAAAATAAAATTAAATACATTAGTGTTTAGTTCAAATTAATATTGAAACTATAACAATTAGATATTATTATTATCAGAAAACCAGAAGAGATCATTTAAGCTGTTATTAAATCAACACCAAACATAACATTAAACTACCCATACTATACTATATCATTCACAAGTATTAGAGTATTATCCCATCCATCACATCAAAAAGGCTTGAAATATATTTTTATCCCTTTCAACTTTATTATTTCAGATAATTGAAGATTGTTGTTATCCTAGATATTAGTTTCTATATCTATTAAATAATTATCAAGAAAAGAATATTTTGTGGTTTTGTATTAGAAGAAAGTGTTTCCTATTTTTTTTTTTTTTTTTATTTGTTTTGGTTATTATATTATTTTTATATATTGTTGTACTATCATCTGGTGGAATCCACTCAGCCTTCTGAAAGTTTTAAAAAGAATTTATTTGTTAAGGTTTTAAATAACCATTGTTTTGAGTAGAGCAAAGTCTGATTAGAGATTGTTGAGTATAATATTTTCTGATCAAGCCACTATCAATAATAAAATTGATTTGGTGAACTCAGTAAAGATAACTTAGCATATTAGGAAGGGCAGTCTAGATTATTCTAGCACACGAGCAGAGCAAGGGTTACAAGTCTCAAACAGCAATTCAAAACTGTTTTCTTGTAATTTCCCCTTCCAGGTACTGCCTCATTTTATCCCACACGCAGAGGAGTTCCCACATCTGGTGTCCCAACAGTGGCGTGTCAGATTGGAATACCCTTAGCATCTCTTCAGCTTGATCTCAAAACAATAAAATTAACAAGATAAATATCTTTTAAAAACTGGAATCCACCAATCAAAAATCATCATATCATAATTCACCATCATCTCATCAATAATCATCATCCTCATATCATTATTATTATCCATTTAAAAACTCAACACCATCAGCACAAGAATCTCAAGTAGAATATAGTGATCTTATCCCAACACCAAGAACAGAAGAAAAGGAAAAGGAGAAGATAAGGAAGTTCTTCTTTAATCTCATCCAAGAATCAAGAAAAGGAATTAATAAATTAAAGGAGTCAGGAGGGAGTATTTATAAAGTAGAGACCATGGATCAGTCCACCTCAAAATTACCACCATTACCTGAGGACACTGTAGAAGGACAGTATGAGGAGGAAAGTGAAGAATAAGATCAGAGTGAATATCTCATGAGGCTTTTCAAAGAGACGCAGGAGCAAATGGCACAGAAGTTTCAGGATACTATCAATAATCTAAGTAAAAAGAAGGGAAAGAGAAGAGAATCAACATCATATACACCAGGGGCTAGCCCTAATGAATCCAGCTTACCTAGACATGTTAGACCAGAAGAATCACCAATATCACCAACACCTGGACCTAGAGCAACATCTACTCCAGCAACAGAGTCAAGACCATCAAATATCTCAAGGAGAGTTTTTGTTTCAACACCAACACATCCAAGTCCACTACAACAAGAGATCCCAAGGAAAGAAAGATCAGTAGTAAAAATCAAAGCAAAGAATTACAACCTCAATTTCAATGGTGAAGAAGTTGAAAAATTTATCAAGAAGATTGAAAGAATAGCCCAAATTGAAGGTGCAACAGAAGAAGATCTGGCAATGCAGATGGCATTTTGGACAACAGATTCCAAAATTAGTGATGCAATAGAAGCTATGCCAGGATATGAAGAAGGAAATTGGACGCAGCTTAAAAAAGACCTTATAACAAAATGGGGGAGAGTTGAACCTGAAAGAAGATATAGAAAGGATTCCCTTGTACAGCTATTCAATGATACACAGGATGAAGGTGGAATCAGTAATCTTTCACAGTATAAGAGATTTATGGGAGAATATGAGACAATTATTACATACCTTTTAAGATATAAATATATTCCTCAAGAAAATATGTTTCATGAAGATCTGTTTGACTGTCTCTCTGCAGACATAAAAGGAGCTATCAGTAAAGAAATGATAAAGGAAAATGTCATGGTTAGAGCAGAAGATGGAGGATACCTCATACCACCAATGAAGATCTTGAAGAAGTACATTGAACAGGAATTGGAAGCAAGAGTATTAGCCACCAAAAGACTTTCACCTCCAAGGATAGCCGAACAGAAAGAATCAAAGAATAAGGAAAGGAGAGTTCAATTCAAGGAAGAGGTATTTCCAGGAATGCAAGAAGCCCTTAAGAAAATGAAAGAACTTACAAGAACATTAAAAGAACAAAAGGAAGTAATCAAGGAGGAGGCACCTGCTGAAAATGAAGATGTAAAACAGTTCATGGATCAATTAAATGAATTAACTAATGTAGCTACACCCCAAAAGAAAATAATTAGTAACCCTCAGTCAAACAATCAAGGATTAAGACCAAGAGATAATGTTTCTCCACCACCAAACAGAAGTGTACCCTATGTTCCAGCACAGAATGTACCAAGGTTTTCTGTTAAATGTTACTATTGCATGGAAGAAGGTCATTCAGTTGGAAGATGTAGTGAACTAGTGGAGGATCAAAACAAGAAATGGGTTATCAGACAAGGTTTCAATTATTTATATCCCAATTGGGAAAGGATCCCCAATGATTGAAAATTTCCACCAAAATATTTAGTCAGAGAATTTCAGAAGGAACGAGAGGAACTCAAAAGAAAGTTAGAGGAAAAGACCAAAGAGGAAGAACAAAAGAAAAAGGAAAAATCAACTGCCTTTATATCAATGGACAATTGGGGTGAATGGGAACCACCATGCATCTCCACAGGGTTGGAAGAACCGTTTGGGTATGCTTATGGCTTGAGAAACACAAAGCAAAGGATTGAAAGTCAAGAGAAATCTAAAGGCCAACCCCTTCCCTCAAAAGAGACTATTCAACCCAAAGACACCATAAAAAAGAAGACAAGTATTCCTGGTGGATTCATTGAAGAAGAAGAAGCTGAAGAAGAAAAGGTAATAATACCTACAAAATATAAATCATCAAAACCACAAGAGGTTATTAAACCACCAGAACCAACCAAACCAAACCCTAATACATCAGCAAAGGAGAAGGAGACTGATAAGAAAGTTCTAATCAAACTACCAATGGTGGAAGTGAACAAAAATCCTTTAGTTGAAGAAGAAGGATCAATAATTGAAAAAGTCATGAAGAAGGTCATGGATCAGAAAATCAACCTCACCTTAGAAGAAATAGTCACAATCTCACCCAAGTTTATGCAAGAATTAAAGTTTCTCTCAGATAAAGAAAGGAAATACTTAATGTCTCTTAAATCAATCAATAGTCAGGAGCAAACAACCACCCAAGAAGTAATAATTCAAGATAAAATGCATTACTCTTGTCCCCTTGGAATGATTGAGGTCTCAGTTGGACAACAAGGGCATATAGTAAAGGCATTAGTAGATACTGGAGCTGAACTCAGTATAATACCAGAAGTGGAGTCCATTAAAGCAAGATTACCAATGAGGGTTCTGAACATGAGGCTTAGAGGTATTGGAGGACACAGCACAGCAATTGTGGGATTATCAGAAAATACCTTAATAGTATTACCATCTGGAGATGAAAGAAGAATTCACTTCTTTGTAGCCAGAGGTGCGGTTCACACAGTTATTGGAAGACCTTTCCTTGCTGACAATGGTATTAGACTTGAGCACTCTCAACAACAAGGTGAAATTCTGAGTTACAAAGAGTCTGATGGAAGAAGATTGTGCATACCAATATGTACACCTGAATCAAAAGGATGGCACACAGGACCACCCAGAGGAATTGAGTTGTGTAATTCTACTCAAATTGAAGAATGGAAGATAAATAATATAAGCAGAATCAGAAGATTTGAAGAGTTACCTCAAGGAAAGTCAAGAAGAGAAGAAAATAAAGTGTCTATAAAACAAAATCCAAAAATTAATCTCAAGAATTCCAAAGCTGAAGTAACTAGCAATGTATTGAAAATTAGCACAAGCAATAATATAAGCCCTAATTACCCTCAAACATCTGAGAATACTTGTAGCTCTAACATGGAAGCTTCCACCCCAGTGGAACTAGTACAAAAGAAAGGCCTTCAGCCAAAACAGCTAGTTAATAGTTTCTCACCTGTGTGTGGTAAAAATGGTTTTTATTGTAATAAGAAACTGAATCCTGTTTCTGAATTCTACAAACCATATGTAGAAGCTATATTTTCAAAACCAAAGCATAGTATTTCACCCATGGATTTGTTGAGAGTGACATCTGGTGCTTCAATAAAATTTACACAAAATTTGTTCAATAAATTCAAAAACAAGAGGATTCAAGAAAAGCTCAAGGAAGATTCACCAGTTGAAAATCAAAATCCGAATAATGAACAAATAAATTCAGATTTATCTTTTAGTAACCTCATTCAAGAAGAAACTCATCAAATAGACAATCCTCCAATTAATCCAAGCCTTGAAGAGCATACACTAAATATGACAAATTCCAATCTCATTGAAAATGAATCTTCATCCCAGGAGGAACAAAACATAAAAACAGACTATCAGTCATGCAGTAAGGTAAATTACCTTAGTCTTCAAGAAGATAAAATTGAAGGAAAAGATGAACATAAAGAATTGAACACCAATAATGAAGATGTAACTCAGTTTGAGGAATTTAACTCACCAATTTATGTTAGAGTGGGATGGGAGGAATACCCTGTTATGGCAATTATGAACCCAAGCCTAGAAGAAAATAATTTGCCATTAAAAATTGGATTAAGCATTGGAATGAAGCCCAAGAAGAAAAATAAAACAAAATATAAAATGTTAATGAAAAAAGTACAGATTGTTATGCCAACTGATGAAACCATTTACTTACCATTTACAGTTGAAGGATCCTTAAACCACTTAATTTTGGGAAAGAAGTTTTGTAATTACTTTTCGGTTATAAAGAGTATTCATAAGTCATCAATAGAAGATGAAGAAAGGGAAAATTCACAAGATATTGGGATAGAAGGAGAAGAAGAAATGAAGAAAAAGGGAGAATTTTCTCACTCACAAGAAGAAGAGGAGGGAGAAAAGATTCTTAGTAACTTCAAATTAAACACCTTCAATTTGGAGGGAATTTATGATATGGAACACACTCATAAAGTTAATGAAGACCTTTCAGAAGAAAATCAAGAATTACTCAACAGTAGACAATCAAAAGCATTTAATCTGTTTGAGAGGGACAAGAAACCAATTCAGGAGACATTAGCATTGGAAGAAGAAGAAATCCAAGCTCTTCTGGAAGAAATATTCAAAGAAAATCCTCAGGATAATGAACTATTTCCTCAACCTCAAGCATTAAGCACACATCAGGAGATTTCTCCTCTCTTTATCCAAGAATTCAAGAAAGATTGGGATATAAATCCTCAAACTCCCCACTTGCACAGAAGAATTCATGAACCCTCAAATTATGAAGTAAAATTATCAAAAGACATGGACAAAAAGCCAATGAAGGGAATTTTCAAGAAAGAATATGATGAAAACAAACCTTTCAATCCCTCAGAGCAAGCAGGTCAAGACCAGTTAACCACTGAAGAAAAAGAAATTTCAAAACTGTATGATGCATTCTTTAATATTAACAACCAACAAGTTGAAGCAACAAATTTGGCCCAGAGATTGGAATTGAATAACTCTCAACTTCCACAAGAAAATACCATTCATACAGGCCAGATTTCTGGAATTTTGCATGATAACACTTTGGCTCAACCAATCCATATTTCTAGAGAGAGAAAAGTCACTAGAAATACAAAAATCAGAACATTCTCCATCAGAAATCAAAATAATGAACATACAACAAGAAATAAAATTGAAGTTAATCTGAAACTTACTTATAATAATCATCAAGAGAAACTTCCTCTTCCTCTCAGAGTTCTCAAGCATAAAATCAAAAAACAGTTATTTATCTTTTTTAATCATAAATTTAAAAGTGAAATGTCTTTTAAATTTGAAAGACATAAGTCCAAAAAAGGGTGCTGTTTACCTTCAGTTTAGTCCCAAACAAGACTCTAAACTGTTGTTTTAATTTTATTGCATTTGTTCCTCATGACTCATTTAATTTATCAGTTTTCTTTTTCATAATTATGTTGTATTTTTATATATATATTTTATTTATCCCTGTATCTACAAAAGGGAACTTTTGAAGCTTCTATTACATAAAACATTTATTTTTTTATTTTATTTAATCTTTAAAAGCACTCTACATACATTACTACAATAAGCTTTTCAAATCTTCTTCACAAGCTTTGATTCATTTATAACTTTGAGTTTGTAGACATTATTGATTCAAAAATTGATGATCTTTAATGGCCTCCCTGCATTAGGTGGTACTTGGACCGGCAGACTAGGTGTAAATTCATATTGATAAGCACATACTCTAAGCAGCCAAGGTCAGACATAGTCTGATGAGGGGAAATAACTTTGAGTTTATTAAAGTTATGTCCTTGGTGACGACCACTATATAGTGTCAGGGCGCTATTTAAAGTTAAAGATTCTCTTGAGTATGAACAATAAAAATATAAAAAGAAGTATTAATTGATATCAAGGGTAATAAGAAAGATAAGAAAGACTTGGAGTATCAATTTTAGAGTGCTCAACTGGTTTCTGTTTATTGGATATGCATATGGTTTTTTTATCAAATGGAGAGGGGTATGCTACCCTTTCTATAAATATAGGGTCCTGAGCAAGACATAAAACTGCATCATTGTTTTTTTATTTTATTTTTTCCTCATTTTTATGGTTATTTTTGTTTAGAGTAAAAGGGATATACCTTGTGTTTGTTTTTGATTGAAGTATGATGTAGTTTGTTTTGGAAGAGGCTATGATTATTTTTTAAATGGAGAGGGGTTTCAACCCCTCTATTCTCAAAAAAAAAAAAAAGATATATTAATGAAGGGATCTCTTTTATGTTTAGTGTTATAATTTGTTTTTTTATTAGTATTATTGTTATGGTTTACCTGGTATTTGTAATGAAAACATATAAAAAATAAGGGGTGGTGCTTGTTTCTTTACATCACACCTTATGATGTTAAGTTTTGGGGGATTAGTGGAAATTATTTGAGGGGCTCATTTCTTTTTTTTCATGCACTGGATATATTAAATGATGGATAGGAAGACAATAGTAGTAGCATATCAAAGGACTATATTGCATATGACATAGTATAATTCATTCAGCTTCACTTAGAATGCTGGGGACAGCATTAAATGGAGAGGGGGATGTGGTATACCATGACAGTTCAGCTGAATAAGTTTTTTATTTTTATGGTAATTATTTATATAAAAGAGGATATCAATAGTATGAAATCACCTTTGAGGAAAAGTAACAGTATAATAAACATGGAATAACACAAATGATATATTCATTAAGGAAAATTGACCACAGGTTTGCTCTTCCAGTGTCACCCCACTGCACTATCCAACACATAATTGTGATGGACAGTACCCAAATCAAAGACATTTTTCAATTTTCTCTGTAAATAATCTTTTTTAATATATATTTTTTTTAAAATATGCTTAAATATAAGCAATTGGGTGATTAATATAATCAGAGTCACAATGAGGATGCCAATTAATAAAGAGCAGAGTTGTAGGCATCATAGGGGACATAGAAGATTCAAGGTGTGGAACAAAACACTTTTGAAGTATCAATTTTGGGAAATTTCATGTTTTTTTTGCTGTTATGAACCACCCAAAGAGGGGATAAGCATCATTGAGTTACTTTAGATAATTAAATGATTAATTTTTGAAGACTGAAATAATTTATTGCTGAATTGGAAAGGCCATATTACGTCAACTTTTCTGTTAATGTAAACCCCAAATTTCTCATTGAAGCTGCAGAAATGAAGAGTGGAACTGGATGTTGGAAGGGATATGGTATGTATTAGTTTTTTCATTTTGTCTTCATCTATTAGTCTTGCATAGTGCTCCTCTTTTAAGGAAATTATGCAAGGCTAGTAAGTTTGAAAAATATTTTTGAAGAGAAAAGGAATGGGACATGTGAATGGGGTTACTATTTTGAGAATGTCAGAAAAGGCCAACTGGCAGAGTTGGTAAGGAGGATCTCTGAAGCTGAGATCTGGAAAGGTCATAGGTTCAAGCCACAGTGGCGACATTTTAAAAATTGGGAATTTTGGGAAAATGAAATTTCTAGAAGTTTTATGAAGTTTTAAGAAGTTTTAGGAAGTTTTAGGAAGTTTTAAGAAGTTTTAGGAAGTTTCAAGAAGTTTGAAGAAGATTTAGGCAGTTTTGGGAAGATTTGAGAACAATTAGGAATTTTCAGGAAGAATACAGGTAATACAGGCCAAAAGGAATACAGGTAATCACTCCTATGTGAATTTTCATAAAAAGGTGAAACCTAACCCACAAGTCAGCCCTCAAAGGCCCAAAAACTATAATCCAGTAAAATCAGCTGACAGATTAGTAATCAATTGAGTAATACATGGAGATAAAGGTTCCAGGGTCAGAAATTAAGGTTTGACTGTATTTCACAGCCACATGTCACAAACGTGTCATGTGAATAGTTTGCACAGCTTTGCACAGCCACCATAGGCTGAAAATTTCTAAGTCCCCTCTTTTTTGCACTCCTATGGAGGGCCCCACGGCTATAAATAGAGGCCCTCTCTCCCACTTTTTTCCTTTTCCCCATCTAGAAATTGTAAATTCAATTTATTTTTTCTGATCCCTCTTCTAGGAGGTATACTAGAAATTTTGATAAATTTAGCCTAGTAACTGAGGTTCGTTGTTGACATAGATCAAGAGAACCAATAGGGTGAAAAGACTTTAATTCATCCCTTACTAGCAGGTAGACTAGTGCCTTATTTAATTAGGATCTTAAAGCTTGAAGCTCATGAGCAAGGCGTCTCTGTAGTTTGGTGTTTAAATCCTTAAAAGTAATTTTTAGAGAGTTTTAAAATAAAACCATCAAACCAAAGTAATTTTGTAGGCTTTAAAATAAAACCTAACCATTATAATTAGTTTTGGGCTAGTTTTTTGTTGAAAACTTCCTCAAAGAGAGTAATTTTGCTTGTTTTAGAACAAAACCTGCACAACCAAAGTAATTTTACTACTTTTAAAATAAAAGTGGATTTGTATTTATTGGGTAATCCCTAATAAATTATCCTCAAGGAACAAAATAAAATTAAATACATTAGTGTTTAGTTCAAATTAATATTGAAACTATAACAATTAGATATTATTATTATCAGAAAACCAGAAGAGATCATTTAAGCTGTTATTAAATCAACACCAAACATAACATTAAACTACCCATACTATACTATATCATTCACAAGTATTAGAGTATTATCCCATCCATCACATCAAAAAGGCTTGAAATATATTTTTATCCCTTTCAACTTTATTATTTCAGATAATTGAAGATTGTTGTTATCCTAGATATTAGTTTCTATATCTATTAAATAATTATCAAGAAAAGAATATTTTGTGGTTTTGTATTAGAAGAAAGTGTTTCCTATTTTTTTTTTTTTTTTTATTTGTTTTGGTTATTATATTATTTTTATATATTGTTGTACTATCATCTGGTGGAATCCACTCAGCCTTCTGAAAGTTTTAAAAAGAATTTATTTGTTAAGGTTTTAAATAACCATTGTTTTGAGTAGAGCAAAGTCTGATTAGAGATTGTTGAGTATAATATTTTCTGATCAAGCCACTATCAATAATAAAATTGATTTGGTGAACTCAGTAAAGATAACTTAGCATATTAGGAAGGGCAGTCTAGATTATTCTAGCACACGAGCAGAGCAAGGGTTACAAGTCTCAAACAGCAATTCAAAACTGTTTTCTTGTAATTTCCCCTTCCAGGTACTGCCTCATTTTATCCCACACGCAGAGGAGTTCCCACAACAGCATGCTCTAAGTCACCTCCATATTGTCTCAGAATCTTTCTGTGGATCATAAATTCTGACATGTCAGGATACAATGCTGTTAATCTGTCCTTTTGTTGGCAAAGCCATGTCAAATCCTTGGCTTTATCAGAAATAAATTTGGCAGAGTCAAAGGCTGTTTTAACTTTTAATCTCAAATCATCATTGGCCCATTTGTTGATAATTTGGGTTTGCCACCAAGTCCAACTTTGGTGTCCATGTGCTTGTCTTAATTTGATATACCATCTGTGGGCTGATCTTGTAAATAAGGTGTTAAACCTTTCTGTTACCAATCTGTCTGGTAATTTTAAATCTTCTTTAATTATGTCAATACCTCTGATTAATTCCATATGGTCATATTCTTCTTCACCACCAAAGTGAGGCCAAACTTTAAGTTATGGTACTTCTTTCAAGAGTTCTTGGCCAATTGATGGTTCCAAGTTATGAAAAGCAGTGGAAAATTCAATTTTTAACTGTGAATTTTCTGCATCAAATACTTGTGGATTGGGAATTCTTGTAACCTCATTTTGATTCAGAGGTGTAGACATTCTTCATACGTTGTTCAGTATGTGTTCAATATTATTCATTTTACTGTTGCTACACCTTTGGGAAATTCTGAATTAATTTTGGAAGGCTTGTATTAAATTTAGGGTATTGGTAAAAACACGTAAGCGCTTACGTGTTTTTACCATCACACGTAATTTTATGGTAAAAACACGTAAGGGATGGTTTTTAAATGAAATATGGCTATTTATGGCATTTATGATGCCATTAATGCCATTTGTGGCATTAAAAATGCCATTTGTGGCATTAAAAATTCTATTTATGGCATTAACAGTGCCATTCATGGCATTATCAATGAAATATTTCTGATGCCATTAATGCCATTTATGGAATCAACAATGCCATAAATGGCATTAACAGTCCCATAAATGGCATTAACAGTGCCATAAATGGCATTAACAATGCCATAAATGGCATTAAAAGTGCCATAAATGACATTAACAGTGTCATAAATGGCATTAACAGTGTCATAAATGGCATTAACTGTGCCATTAATGGCATTATCAATGAAATATTATTGATGCCATTAATGCCATTTATGGCATCAACAATGCCATTTTTGGCATCAAAAATGCAACATTTCTGATGCCATTAATTCCATAAACGGCATTAATAATGCCATTAATGGCATTACTAATACCATGAATGGCATTATCAATGCAATAAATGGCATAATTCCATTTATGTCACACCATAAATGGCATTGTTAATTCCATTTATGTAATGCCACAAATGGAATTTTTGATTCCATAAATGGCATTTTTGATGCCATTTATGTTATAGTTAAGGCCATTAATTCCGTTTTTAAGGCCAATGTTAAGGCCATTCATGCCATTTTTAAGGCCATTTATGGCATTTTTAAATGCATAAATGGCATTGTCAAGGCCATTAAATTCAATTTATGGCATTTCTGTAATGCCATTTATGCCAATTTTCTGGCCATAAATGGCATCTGTATGTCATTCTTGATGCCATTTATGGCATTATTATGTCATTAGTGATGCCATTTATGGCACTTTTGATGTGATAAATGGCACTGTTAATGCCAAAAATCAAACTTTAACTTCCACCCATCATAAATGACATTTTGAATTCAATTTATGTCATAAATGGCATTTCCAATTTAATTACAAACATGAACAAAAAAACATCAAAAAACATGGACTTTTTGGGCCTACAAATGTTATTGCAAAAAAAATACCAAAATTTTGGGCTTCTGGTTTATTATTCTCAACATTCTCACCTTCATTTTAAAAAAAAATTATTGAAATTCATAAGTGGGAACATTTTTAATGAATTTTTTCAAAAAAATGGGCCATTTTACCAAATTGCCCAAAATAGAAAAATTGGGCAAAAAAAAAAATTGAAAAAATTTGGGGACCTTCACATCCCATGTCAGAAAAAATATGGCAAAAAAAAATGTTAAAAATTCTCAAAAATGAGCCTGAGGAATTTTTATAAAAAAATTAGATTACTTACGTGTTTTTACCATAAAATTACGTGTTTTGGCCATAATTTGGTAAAAACACGTAAGTTTATGGTAAAAACACGTAAGGGCTTACGTGTTTTTACTAAAAGCTTACGTGTGTTTACCAACACCCGAAATTTATTACTTCAATTTTATACATGTCTTCTCTATGTGTCAGTTCTTGCCATAACTCTGTTTGTCTTCTATTATCAGCAGTGACCTGATTCAATTGAATTGTTAAGATTGATCCTTCTTCTTGTGAAGAATCAAAACACTTTTTCAAGGCAATTGTATATGTCTTTACTTCACTAAAGGAATTTGAAATGGCATCAAGGACTTTTTTGTTATCTGTCTTGATAATATTTATGGCTTGTTTAATTCTTGTTTCAATTATGTAATAAATATTGAATTTAGAATATTTGTCTGTTAATTCTCTAATAATGGGTGATTGTTCATTTGTTTTATTGCCAAAATAATTGTCATTATTTGAAACTTTAATTTCTCTTAAAACTTTCTCAAAACACATAAGTGCTCCATGTATTTGGCTAATACTTAAGTAGTTTGATTTAAGATTGTTACAAATGGTTTCATTTTTATCAGAAAGATGTACTTTCATGTCATTTATAGCTTCATACAGCTTTGGGATAGCATCAAAAATGTCAGAAATCATTTCTGATATTGCAATCTGGCTTCCTCCTTTTTCTGTAATGTAATCATTGTTCTTGCCATCTAAAATACATTTCCCATGGAATCCTGCTGAATCTTTGGGATTCTATAACCCTGGCTGTAAGGCTTTGTGGCTGGTGCCTTGCCTTTTCCCTTGTTCTGAGTTTGTGGCTGCTTTGTCACATTGGAGCTGGTGCTGCTGGCTACTGGGGCTGTTTTTGGCACTTGCTTGGGTTTTGGAGGGTTGATTTTCCTCCATTCTGTTGTTAAAAGCATCATTTTCTTCTTTTCCATCAATGGATGCCATCCATTGAGTAACTTGCAAGTGTTGTGATTACCCAGGAATCTATTTACAGTCAGGTAAGAATTGATGTGGTTTTTCCACAGATCTGCAAGGATCTGGTACTCTTTGTGCTGCAATGCATTGTTTCAAGCCTTCTGGCTGGCTTTGTATATGCCCACTGAGGCTTCTTGTGGCCGTGTCAGCTCTTTTTGAAGGTAAAACAGTATTATGAGCTTCAGAATGACATAATTTATTCATTTGGAAGTCATTAACTGACCCTTTTCCTTCTGTAACTCATTGGCTTCTGCCATAATCACATCTATGACCTTTTGGGGAGCTGCTTGAGGGATTATACCTGGCTCCCAATCTGGTTGAAGGCATAATGTATGATTAAAAAGCTTAAGATAGTAATTTAATGTCAAAAATCTTACTATTTGCCAAATTCATTTTTTTATGAAGGGTATTACTTATATCCAAGCTAAGTAATTAAGAAGAAATTGGTTCTGGTTGATTTTTCTGAGATCTAATAATTGTACCATTATGCTCAGAATTCACAGTACTTGCAGGAATAATGCTTGTTCATGTTGAGGCTGTTTCAATATTTTCATGTCTTACCACATTTTCAGACACTAAAATTAATGCAAAAGCCAATTGCTTGAGTAAAAAAAATACTTTTCCAAAAGAGAAATGAAACGTAAAGCCTCACTTCTTATATGAAAAAAAATATTTTTTATGGATTTTTTGAATTATAAGTATTTTTTATATTTCTCCAATTTTTCAATATAAGAAAAAGATTTAAAAAGAGTAATGTCACAGGTAAAATATCATGGCTGTCCCCCCAAATGTAAGGTGTGGAGATGAAACTTTGATTAAATATCAAATACTTTTCCTGTCCTCAAAATTTGTATAACGTCAAAAATGATTAAAGAACAGTATGAAATATTATTTCCAAGAGAAAAAGATGCCAATGTCATTGTTTTCAATTGTATAAGTATAAAAAACAACATTATAAAGATTTATTGTTTTACCAACAATAAAGATTTATCCAAAAATACTCTAGAAGACATATTTAAGCCTACAAAAGAAATTTCTTCAAGAGCAATTTCATTCAATTAATTGAGCAAAGAGCTGCAAGCAATTAATTAAGGAACAAAGTCTTTAAAAAGATATTTAAAGAGAAAACACACCCAAAAGTGACCAGGGTGAATTTGGAAACAAAGTGACAAAGCTAACAGTGATGAAGGATGCTTTAATTCACTTATGGGGTGGTTCAAGGGGTAAAAATGATACTAAGAGTTACAAATAAGAATTATAATAATTTTTCACGTGGTTAAAAGGTTAAAAATGATTTAAAAAGGGTTGCTGGAATATTTTATTGATTTATTTAACAGTGTTTATACTAATTATAAAAGGAAAAGATTCTGACATGAAGAGAAAAGTGGACCAAAGAAGACATTCTTTTATAGCCATCAATTTTCTTACTCCAAAAGTGAAATTTACGCTTTTCAGTCGTGGAAAATAATCTGACAACAGAACAGCCAATTATGGCTTCATTGAACCTTGTTTTAGACCAAAAAGGGCTGGTTTTAGCCATTTTAGACCCTTAAATCAGCCATAGCTACAGTAATAACTGGTCTGGACCATTCAAAACATGTCAGAATGTGTGTAAGAGACATATAAACCAGCTAAAGTGGTTTTTACCAATGTTGGTTTAAATTAAGGGTAGCTTTACCCTCTTTGCAACAGTTAAAACTGCCCTGGTTGGTATCAAAACCTAATCATCAATTGAGACACAGACCCTGTGACTCAATTCAAGGCCAAAAGTGATGAACATTTGTGTGGATTTTGACATCCCAAGTATTGAGTTCCTTTTTCCCCCCAGAATTAATACTTCCAATTTATTTTTTCTTTAATTCCTCATCATGTAATACACTTGTAATCTACACATACAATTCAATTTAGGTTTACAGTACAAGACTATAGTAATTGACACCTCATATGTAAATTCCAGTTCACTTATGTAATACACATGCACATTTTGACATTTCAATTGAAAATACTTCAATTCTTCATAAATTCTAAGCTACACACAACACCTCAATTTTAACACAAAAATTGATGGCTAACACCACATTTTGTGTGAATTAAATTAAGGTTTTGACAATTTTCAACTTTTGTACAACAAATACTAAAAGCTTAAGTTAAGCTTGTTTAGAGTTGAGTTACAGAAATTTTACCCAGAGGTGACCCCACCTTATTTTTTATGAGGAATCCAATGGTGAAGTGATTTTCTTATGTTTACTTATTGGATAAAAATCTATAATATATGATATGTAAATTTTTACCAAAAATATTTTAATTTCACTAATTCTATTAAAAATTCATTTTTACTTAATTTTTTCAAGCAAAAATGTATTTTAATAATTTTAAAATTTACTGTAATTTTTATTTTGAATTAGAATTAAATTTTTATTTTTGTATATATATTTTTATTTTTCTTTTGATAATGTAACAAATTCATTTTATTTATATTTGTATCTTATTTTGTTATTTGTGCTCTTTTGGGTATATGAAAATACCTCCAAGGCTCACAAATAATACTTATTTTTTGAAACCCTGGTATATTCAAGTCAATGTTTTTTCAGTACTTCAAATGAACTCATAAATTATAATAAAATCCAAAAAAAGAAGAAAATTAGAAGCTTAAAGTCATGCTGAGGACCTTTTAATTTAATTTATTTAAAATCCCTTTAAAATTAAACAATAATTTTTATTTAAGTAAATCAAACAGCCACAAGATACAAATAAAATCAGAAAATAGCAGTTTGATGTCTTTCTGAGGAATTTTTGGAAATTTGTAGCCCTGTGGAAATTAAGCATAAGCAATGTAAGATAAATTCATGATCCATAAAAAAGAATCAAAAAAAAACATAAAGATTGAGCCATGATGGGTGCTTTTAAGTTTTCTTTTTTTATTTTATAACCATCCTTTTTACCTTAATTATTTCATCAAAAAGTGATACTTAAATATCAGTAAATCCAATAATCAGCAATCTAATAAATTAACATAAAAGATGAAATTGAGCAGTTCAATTTCTTGCTCAGGGCATTTTTTTAATGTGTTTGACAGCCCTGTAATAAGTACATAATTTTTTCTCAGCTGGTTAAGATAAAGAATTACAAGATGAAATAAAAGTATAAAGCAGAAGCTTAATGTCTTTCTCAGGAAACTGGTTAGCCCTGTAGCTAATCAAAAATGAAATGTGTAAGCTTCATGTAATATTAAGCAGAATATGCAAAAAAAATTCAGCAGTTTTATTTGTCTTGCAGAGAACATATTTTTACTTTCATTTTTCTTTTTTCAGGAATTCTTTCTTCATATCTTGAAAAATAAATCATATAAGATCTAGTTTTTTAGTAATATAAAAAAAATAAAAATAAACATGAAATTCAAAAAAAAGAAACAAAGAAGCTTAGAGCCATTTTGAGGGCTTATGTTATTTTTCTGTTTTCATTTCAAAAAACTACTTCAAATTTGAAAATTAGAGCTTGTTTTGTATATTTGAATACCTGTATAACTTAAAACCAAATATGTGAGTATAATTATTCCAGTACAAAATCAAAAGTAGGAGTTTAAAGCTTTGCTTGGGGATTTTTTTAATTTATTTTTTTTAAAAACATAAATAAACCAAAATCCAACAGTTTAAAGCCATGTTGAGGGATTTTTTTATTTCATTTATCGTAAAGCCCTGGAAAATTAAAGAATAATTTTCAGTTAAGTAAGTTAACAGACACTAGATAAAAAAGAAAAAAAGAAACCAGAAGTCCAATGTAATGCTTATGACAATTTTTAATTCCATTCCTGCAGCATGATAAGAGATATTTTTCAAAATAAGATAGAATAATAAGAGTGAATAAGTACTAAATAAAAGATAAAGAAACACAGGTAGTCTAATGTCTTGCTGAGGAAATTTTTCTATTAGTTGTGGCCCAGCATGAAAGAAAAAAATAAAAAGTGTCATCCATTTTAAAGAATAAAAGCAGCCAGAACTATAATGAGGAAAGAACAAAAAAGCAGTTTAAAGTCTTTCTTGGGGCTCTTTTTGATTTATTGTGTGTATGTAAGCCATTTATGTATGTATTTATATACAAATATATATATATTTGTGTTATCCAGCATAAACTTCTCTTCTTTTTTATGCTATATTTCTGTAAGCATTTTTTTTGAATCCCCCTTCACTAAAGAGTCTAGGATGAGTTTGAGTGGGTTAATTAGGTGTATTAGTGCTTAAATACTCCTTATGGAGCTTATAATGCAGTCAAGAAAGCTAAATTTTGTTGTTGAGAGGGCTAGAACACTCTTTTATCACTTAAGACCAATTCGTGTGGCTGATTTGGAACAATAATGCACTCTGACTTCCCCTGTGAGGTGTACAAATATCGACAACAAAGCGCACTGTGTAAAACCTAACCTCAGGAGTAAACTCAACTCAAGAATTATAATTAAAATAATTAAAAGAAAAAAATAAAAAAAATCCTCAACATTCTCTTCACATTTTTTTTAATCTTTCTTTTACTCATTTTTCATTCTTATATATAGTGCCATTCATACATCACTACTCAAAAAATAAAAATAACAAATAATATTTTCTTTCTTTTTAACCTCCACTCTCACTGCTCTTCTCTGTGTGATTGGTGAGACCAACTTATTACCTTCCTGATAATTTTTTTGTAACTCACAAAAATTTTCTTCTTTAGTGATTTACTTTTACATCTGAAACCTCACCGTTGTTGTCATTAAATTCATATTATAGGTTTGTTTTCAGGGTACAGGTTATATTGTTTCATTTCTTTTTTTACCTCTCCATGTACATAAATTATATATTGAAATAGTATTGTAGTTTTTTTTAAAAAAACTTAACAGATTTACAGTCTTCATTGACTCAAGAATTTTTAAACTAGAAAACCTGACTTCAAGATGAATACTAATGAACAAAACAATGACCTGCAAAAGATTATTCCTATCCTAACTGATGGAAACTACTTGGAATGGAAGCTACAAATGATTATCTGTCTGAAACATAGAAGAATTTATCAATATTGCATAGAACAATGCATACCAGGTAATGGAGTAACACGAACGCCAACAGTAAAAGCAAAAATAATAAATGCCAATGTTGAAGCTTGTGGATTAATCACCAACTTCCTTGACTCCAGAAATTTTTCAGCTCTGGTCACATCTGAAGAAACAACACAAAACAGCTACTTACTCTGGAAAACAGTCAACAAAAGGTTTGTGTCATCAACATTCAACAGCAAATTCCAAAAATTAACTTCTGACGACATCCTCAAGTACTTTATTGCAAATACTCGAAAATGTCTCAGTGACATGGCATCAGTAGGTATAGCCGTTGAAGAATAAATACTTGCTTTCTCAATTCTCACCAAATTACCTGAAGAATTCCATTTGTTAATTGAAAAAGTTACTCTAAATGCTGATACTCAAGGAAATCCAGATGCCATTATCAACGTGCTGCATGAAGCAACTCTTAAGGAAGATGCTCTATTGATAGACACTACTAGAGCTCTAGTACTAAAAAGGATAGTTTTCCATCAAAATTATTCAGTACTGTAGCAATGGAAAACATAATCCACTTGTCACCATGCATGGAACTGAAAAATGCTGGCAATTACAACCTGAAATAAAACCTGAAAGACAATAAAGAGATAAAGAACAAAAAGTTAACTTCACTATAGCCCAAGCTTTATTCTCACATAACTCAAGAAAATCAAATCTATCAATAACAATCATACTGGACATGGGAGCATCTAATCATATTTTCAACAACAATTTTTTTTTGAAAAACTTCATCTCAATCATCATACTAAAATAACTACTGGATGCAGCAAGTCTAACTTAACCTCACAAGGAATGGGATTAGGGAGAATAGTGGATCTCCTTGGTAGCTTGTGGCTGTTACCTAACAGTGTATATGTACCCCTTCTAGCTACTAACTTGTTATCCCTTTCTAGCATAGCAAAGAATGAAACAAGAATCAATAGAACTGCATCCTATTTTGAGGTTTATCTTGATAGTTATCATAAACCCTCCTTCATCTGTCCCATTATGAGTGGCATTTTAGAGACTCAGGTCATTCTTTCAAATTCTCGCTGCCTAAACACTCAAAAAATGGAAAATGGTGATTTGTGGCACAAACAATTAGGGAATATGAATAAAAATGACATGAAAAATGTGAGCCTTAGAGGTAATTTCATATACCCAAAAGTCCACAAATATAAAAAATAACATATTAATATAAATAAAATGAATTTATTTATATTATTAAAATAAAAATCAAAATATAAATATAAAATTATATTAAAAATAAAAAATTAATTACAATTTAAAAATAAAAATACATTAAATTTTGTAAGTATAAAATTACATTTATACTTGAAAAAATTAAGTAAAAATGAAATTTTAACAAAATTGTGAAAAAATAAATAAATTTGGAAAAAAGTTAAATAAAATTTATTATAACTTTTTATCCAATAAATAAATACATAAAAATTATTTCACCATTGGAATCCTCATAAAAAATCAGGTGGGGTCACCTCTGAGTGAAATTCTTGTAACTCAACTCTAAATAAGCTTAAATTAAGTTTTTAGTATTTTCAATACAAAATTTGAAAATCCTCAAAACCTTAATTTAATTCACACCACATGAGGTGTTAACCATCAATTTTTATGTTAAAATTGAGGTGTTGTGTTTAGTTTAGAAGTTATGAGGAATTGAAGTATTTTCAATTGAATTCAATTGAAATGTCAAAATGTGCGCGTGTATTACATAAGTGAACTTTGATTTACATATGAGGTGTCAATTATTACTGTATTTTACTGTACAATTTAATTGAATTACATATGTAAGTTATAAGTATAATACATGATGAGGAATTAAAGGAAAAATAAATTGGAAAGATTAAATTTGGGGGGGAAAAGGAACTCCAGCTCTAAATGGGGGGCTAGACCCCCAAAATCCTTGCTGACAGGCGTGGGATGTCAAAATTCACGCAAAAGCTCATCACGTTTGGCCTGGAATTGAGTTACAGGGTCTGTGGACTCAATTGATGATGAGGATTAGATACCAACTGGGGTAGTTTTAGCTGTTGCCAAGAGGGCAAAACTACCCTTAAGATAAAACAATCATAGTAAAAACAGTTTTAACCGGTTTCTACGCCTCTGACACACATTATGACGTGTTTTGAAGGCTCTAGGCCTGGTATTGCTATACTAATGGCTGATTTAAGGGTCTAAAATGGCTAAAAATGGCTAAAAATGGCTTAAACCAGCCCTTTTTGGTCTAAACCAGGGTTCAATGATGCCGTAATTGGCTTTTCTGTTGTCAGACTGTTTTTCACGACTGAAAAGAGTAAATTTTACTTTTGGAGTAAGAGAATTGATGACTATAAAAGAATGTCTTCTTTGCCCCACATTTCTCTTCATGTTAGAATCTTTTCCTTTTATTAATTAGTTTAAACACTGTTAAACCAATCAATCAAAGATTCCAACCACCATTTTTAAATAATTTTAACCCTTTTAACCACGTGAAAAAATCATTATAATCATTGTTTGTAACTCTTATAATCATTTTTACCCCTGAACCACCCCAAAAGTGAATTAAAGCATCTTTCATCACTGTAAGCTTTGTCACTTTGTTTCCAAATTCACTCTGGTCACTTTTGGGCATGTTTTCTCTTTAATATTCTTTTTAAAGACTTTGTTCTTCAATTAATTGCTTGCAGTTCTTTGCTCAATTAATTCCAATTGAAATTGCTCTTGAAGAAATTTCTTTTGTAGCCTTAAAATATCTCTTGTAGAGTATTTTTTGGATAAATATTTATTGTTGGTAAAACAATAAATTTTTATAATATTATTGTTTTATACTAATAAAGTTATAAACAATAAAATTGGTGTGTTTTCTCTTAAAAATAATATTTCATACTATTTTTAACTGAATTTTACCTTATACAGATTTTGAGGACAGGAAAAGTACTTGATTTTTAATCAAAGTTTCATATCCACACCTTACAAAGAAGCTGGTAAAGACAACTGAAATTAGTAACATCTGCGATGATTGTATAAAAGGTAAGATAACTCAATTTCCTTTTAAACATTCTCTCAAGGTTGCTAACCATATTTTGGAAAACATCCATCTCAATCTCTGCGGACCTTTTCAAATTCCTTCAATGGCCTGTGCTAAATATTTCCTAATCATCGTAGATCAAATGAGCGGATTCATTACCACCAAGTTCCTCAACAATAAAATTGATTGCTTTAATCACTTTCGCATTTTCAAATTATCAGTTGAGAACAAATTTACAAATAAAATCAAAAATATATCAACTGATGGAGGAGGAGAATTCATTAATAAATCATTCAAAAATCATTGCATCAAATCAGGAAGCAATCACATAACGAGTCCACCCTACACTCCTCAACATAATCCATTTGCTGAAAGAGTTAATTGATAAATACTTGAAAAAGCAAGTTGCATATTACTTCAATCTAAACTACCAATAAAGTTCTGGGCTTAAGCAGTACCAACAGCAACATTTCTTTTTAATCTAGTCCCTAAACACAAAAATGAAAGAACACCATATGAGATTTGGGAAAACTCAAAACCACCTCTTCATAAATTAAAACCATTATCAGAAACAAATTTGAATCAAAGGCATAGGATGGTATTTTCCTAGGCTATGAAAATGAAGCCTCCAGCTATTGTATTCTAAGAGTCTCCAATCAAAAAAATCCTCATTAGCAAAGATGTAATTTTCTATGAAAACAGATTCCCATCATTACCTTCTCAAAAACAACTCACAGAAGACGTTGACAGGACTCTTTCCTATCCTAGTCAATCAACAGAAGAAGAAACATATAGCAACTCCAACACAGAAGATTGTTCCTTAAGTATTGACTCAATCTCCTTAGATAAAGAAAGCAAAGAAATATTTGTTGATGCTTTGGAGAAACAACCTAAACGAATTTGAGTAATTGGCCCTAGACACCCTACCTTGATTTCAAGTGAAATAGATAGCAACAGCATCCTTCCTTTTTATCAAAGGCAAACCAAAACAAATCTAACAAATCTTACTCAAACTCCAAAAACGTTCAATGAAGCTATAAACAGTCCAAATAAAGAAAAATGGAACCTCACAATAGAAAAGGAAATTCAGAACATTGAAAAATTAAACATGTGAACTCGCAGAAATAAAAAAGATGATGATCACCCAATATCTAGCACATGGAGTTTTAAAGAAAAGACAGACGATACTGGTAAGACACTTGAATACAAAGCTTGACTATGTGCTCATGGCTTCCACCAGATAGCAATCTTTTACTATCAAAACACTTTTGCACCAACTAGAAGATTGTCCTCCCTACACACACTTATCTCTTTTGCAGCAATCTATAAGTACAATTTTCATCAAATGGATGTACAAAGCGCTTTCTTAAATGCCCCATTACAACAGGAAATATGCTTAGAAATTCCTCAAGGAATCCCAGCAAACAAAGAGACTCAGGCCTTACAACTAAACAAGACATTGTACGGACTTAAACAGGATTCTCTAGCATGGTACAAACACCTTTCGAGCTTGTCAATCATGTGAGGATTTCAATGTTTGCTTACTGATCCCTGTGTGTTTTGGATACAAAGCAAAAATCCCATTTGGATCTATGTTCATGTTGATGACCTTGCTATATTTGGTCCAAACTTAGAAGATTTTAAAAGGGAAATCAAAAACGAGTTCAACATGAAAGATATGGGCAAGGCTAACTTACTCTTAGGAATAAAAATTAATCATCTTGAAGATGGTTTTAGTCTTGATCAAGAGCACTACATTAAAGAATTGGCTGATAAATATGATATGAAAATCTTATGCCGTCAAACACACCCCTTAAACCACATCTACAACTCTTAATATCCTCTGATAAAGAACACAAATAACTCAACCACTTAAACATCAATTACTGAAGCGCAGTTGGATCATTACACTATATTAGCTCCAATACTTGTGCAGACATCACCTTTGCAGTTAGTCATCTATCTTAAGTCCTTGAGAAACCTGGTTTATCATATTGAAATGCGTGCATTCAAGTCCTTCATTACTTGTATCACTCTAAAACGCTGTGTCTCACATTCAAAAATCATGGTTTTCATCATATCAAGACCTATGCAGATGCAGATTGGGGAAATAGCCCTGTCGATCAAAGATCAGTCTCAGGGTTCACGGTCAGTAAAAATCAACACATGATATCCTGGCACTCAAAAAGATAACAGACAGTTTTCCACTGGATGACAGAAGCCAAGTATAAATCTCAGTGATGCCACAAAAGAAACTACGTGGTTAACTAATCTCATCAATGAAATCCAACTCACAACATCTCCACCTGATCCTCTTCTTCTTAATTACAATAAAGTAGTGATTGATTTGGAATTAAAAGATGCTAATCACAGTGGCTTCAAAACTAAACACATGGATATTAAGTTCCATTATATACGAGAAGTACTTCAAAAAGGTATCATGCTACTAAAACATGTTCCCACTATGGCAATGAATGCCAATTTCTTGACTAAATCCGTAGGTAAAACCATTCTTCTTAAATCTCTCAATTCTCATAATCTCTTAAAAAAGAGTTCTGCTCCTTCTCCCTGATTATCGCAAGGGGGGATGTAAAAATATCAACAACAAAACTCACTGAGTAAAACCTAACCTCAGGAGTAAACTCGACTCAAGAATTATACTTAAAATAATTAAAATAATAAAATAAAAAAAATCCTCAACATTCTCTTCTCATTTTTTTTTCTAATCTTTCTTTTACTCATCTTTCATTCTTATATATAGTGCCATTTGTACATCACTACTCAAAAAATAAAAATAACAAATTATATTTTCTTTCTTATTAACCTACACTCTCACTGCTCTTCTCTGCGACATTGGTGAGACCAATTTATTACCTTACTGATAATTTTTCTATAACTCACAAAAGTTTTCTTCTTTAGTGATTTAATTTTACATTTGAAACGTCACCGTCATTGTCATTAAATTCATATTATAGGCTTGTTTTCTAGGTACAGGTTATATGGTTTTATTTCTCTTTTTACCTCTCCATGTACATAAATGATATATTGAAACACTATTCTAGTTTTTTTGTCTGAAAACTTAACATGAGGCTCCACAACACGTTGATAAGTTGTATTTGGCCTAACATAGGTGATATTACACCTTTACAATCCTTAGAATGAATTCGGATCACTGTCTTTTCTAGTTAAATAGCCTTCAAATGCGCCCATTAGCTTAATAATGGCTTAGCTTAGAGTATTCTCACGCTCGCTGAACTTCTCTTTGCCTCAGCTTGATTTGTGTCAGTAGTTGTGGTTGATTAGAGTGGACCCTCATGGTCTACTGAGGTGTTTCTCAGATTACTGCAATGTTCAAATCGTTTCAACGAAATGATTGAGGTGTTAGAAAACTGGTCAGGATTGTTTAATTTCAGTTGAAATAACTCAGGCACCAGGGCGAATCTTGCGTCAATCGTTGGCGATTGACTTCACGTCGCACCGCGGTCAGTATAAAATCTTGCTTCAGTCTTGTTAGTGTCACTTTATAGTCACTGGATTTAGTGGGTCACGTCACGTCAGCGTCAAGACAACGTCAATCGTCACATGTGTCACATGAGAATGTCACTCAAAGCCCAAACCCGTTTCAACACTATTCGCAACGTTCGGGTAATTTCACCTAATAGCTTCCGCCTCCCCGACGCTTAGCATGCTTACACGCCCGCACCACCCTCCAGATGAGACTCTGACACTGCCTGCCCCCCATCTCCGTCCTCACCACTCCTTACGCTTTCACACCCCCACCCTTACCATCCTTACGCTTGTGTAGTGCCCTCCCAACATGCTCCCGACACTGGTTACAATCCTTACGCTCGCGCAGTGCCCTCCCGACATGCTCCCAACACTGCTTACGATCCTTATGCTCGCGCAGTGCCCTCCCGACACTGCTTACGATCCTTACGCTCACGGAGTGCCCTCCCGCCATGCTCCCAACACTGCTCACCATCCTTACGCTCATGAAGTGCCCTCCCGACATGCTTCCGACACTGCTTAAAATTCTTACGCTCGCGCAGTGCCCTCCCGACACTGCTCACCATCCTTACGCTCACGGAGTGCCTTCCCGCCATGCTCCCAACACTGCTCACCATCCCTACGCTCATGAAGTGCCCTCCCGACATGCTCCCGACACTGCTTACGATCCTTACGCTCACGGAGTGACCTCCCGCCATGCTCCCAACACTGCTTACGATCCTTACGCTCACAGAGTGCCCTCCCGACATACTCCCGACACTGCTTAAAATCCTTATGCTGGCGGAGTGCCCTTCCGACACTGCTTACAATCCTTATGCTCGCGCAGTGCCCTCCCGACACTGCTCACCATCCTTACGCGCACGGAGTGCCCTCCCGACACTGCTCACCATCCTTACGCTCATGAAGTGCCCTCCCGACAGGCTCCCGACACTGCTTACAATACTTACGCTCGCCTAGTAAGTACCCTCCCGACACGCCTCCGACGCCGCTTACCATCCTTACACTTCCGTACTACATCCATAGTGTACAGTGGCTTGTTGGCGTACACAATGGACGCCATCGCCGAAATATGCTGAGTGGCCTTCTCTGCCAACAGGACCTCAGGGGAAATCGGTCAGTATATTCACAATGTTGTGGTTAGGGTTTAAATCATGAGACTCACAAATTAAGACCTAATAAGTGGACTATTTAAGACAAGAATTGTGTTTCCTGTTTCCCCGACAAAACCATTTTATTTCATATCATTCAAATGGAACACTTTGCTTAGTCCTTACCTCATGAGCGTTGAATAGTTCAAAAGTTGACTTTAGTAGGTTTCTCACTAGTCAACTTTATTCAATGTCTCACAGGGAAGTGATTTCATTTGCATGATATGAAATAATTTGCAAAACATCGCCTCCTTCAATTTCCCGCCAAATCGCATTTTGCAAATGCAATTATTTTACTTCCACCTTTTTTCTTCAATTTGGATCTTTTTATTCAAAAATTTTCAAACAAGTTATCAATCAACTCATCACCATCTATTTGCTTAATAAACTACCTCCGCAATGGCCCAAACCCAGGGAAATTCAACAGAATTTAATGAACGACCAACTTCAGCCCCAGAGAGTGGAAGTGAAATATCTGATATGGCCAGTAGTTGTGAATTAGGAATTGAAGAAGAGAGCCAGTCACATGAAGATAATCAAGATCCACCAGTTCTTCCAGAATGTGAGTATACATCCATCTTGAGTATTTCTAATCTCTCAAAACCTGATATTGTGTCATAGCCTTTATTTCAGGTCAACCTCCAAGCTCTCAGAAACTTAATTTTAAAAGTTATGAGAAGGAATAGACTGTTGAACCTTGTGCACCGACAGAAGATGATGGGCAAGATGATGTAATTTTCAGTGGGGAGGTGGAAATTATATCCAAGGAACAATTTGTCTCCAACATTGCTCAAACAATCCCAAGGCTCGAAAAAATCCAAAATGATAGTAAAATTCCTGATTATGTGCGTCAAAAGATTGCTGAAGCCATGAGCCTCCTCAAAATGGATTTTAACCGTAAGTCCATTACTAATTAAAAACAAAATTGATAAAAATAGCTGCTTACAATATATGGGCAGGTGTGGAGGTGGGAGAATCTCTACCTGAAGGATCTTGAGTCGTAATTGGATTTCCAGGCAAAGGTTTAGGAAAAAGACCAAATATACATGCGACCAAAAAAACCAACAAAAAACGCTGTACCTTTGAAGCCGCAAAGGATTCCCGGGATCAAGGTGATGAAATGATCAATGTTGAAGTGGACCATATTGATAATGAACCTCCGCATACTGAACCCCCCCCATACTCAATGAAACAATCCATGATGAAGCTCCACATACTGAAAGCCCCCCGATACCCAATGAAACAATGCATGATGCAACCCCTCCCGCCTCTCCTCGGAATATTCAAGCCTTTCAAGAAAGGGAAACAATTAAACATGATACAATGGGACGAGATATGACTGATATAATTCCCGACGCTGAGCCCGAAGTGTCATCCGCTGCGAATTTTCAAGGAATATTTTTATCCCACATGGAAGAGTTTGCAGGCATTTTGAATTATCATTCCAATATTTCTCAACAATCATGGAAAAGGGGGCTTGATAATATCAATAGGATTTACAAAAATAGATGGGACAATTTACCAACAAAGGATGCTCATACATTCCTGCCCGTTGGTATTAAGGTGATCAGTAACCGAGATCTTAAAATGTCATCTTGGCTGGAGGACCTTGAGATGGCAGGTGAGTTTTTTTTTATCTTTGTGCATGATACTTGATTATTGGCTGTTGACTGGTGATATAAATTGCAATATACAGGGTTAGATTTTTTTAAGCCAACCAAAACAGAAGCGTTTTTTGATCACAACATTTGGAATCTCAAATTGATGAAGGAATCAGCTAAACCTCCAGATAATCTCCCAAAATCTGAACACTCCTTCTTCAAAATGGTTCAGAGCCTTCTTTACCCCGCAAATCCAGTTAAACATTTCTGGGCAAATGTTATGTTTGAATCCATTAGTTTAGTCTCATACGATGTGATTGCACCCAAACCATATGTTGCACCAACATCAAATTTGACCGATCCTCTTGGACTCAAACATGGAGCAGTTGAATACCTTGCCTCCTGCTTGAGTAAATCAAAGCAACATGCAACCCAACTCAGCATTGAAGGTGGCGGCGCTGACAATGAGATATCCACAAAGCCGCACAAGAACCTGGAGGATCTAATGGATACAGTTATCCATTTGATGATTGCGTACAACATGGTACGTGCACATACAAAGGTCGAAGTTAATGGCATCAAAGGCAAACTCACGAACTCAAAAAAAAATGAGGCCATCAAAGATCTTTTGGCGTGTCACAAGAATCTCGGAATAAATCGAATTTGCTATGGTATATTAGCGGCATTCTGTGCGGCGGGGGTTCGTGGTTTGATGGTATGCTCAGATGACTGGAGAACAAGCTCAGTTAAAGGGGCTTTATCACTAATTGACATTTCCGCAAAACTTTCAGAGGGTAAAAATCTAGTGGAGCCAGTGTGGCTACGTACTAATATGTATATATGTAATTTACTGAATAAACGTTTCTTCTCATCAGAGTCTTTTAACCCCACTGTACCTCTTAGATTTGAATTTGCACGATACTTAGTATTAGACTTTGGTGATGCCTGGGTGGCGAAACGCGGTCTTGGTTCAAGTGATGAGGTCACCTTGACGGTACCCAGGTCAGCTAAACTCACAACCAGGATTGACCCGTTTTAGATTAGCTTTGTACTAGATAGATTGTAATTTAATTTTGCAAAGTGATTTATGAATTTAATAATCATGACTTCCTATCCTACTACTGCCCGGATGCCACAGTCTGAGTACCAATAGTAATTGTACGGCGGCATGCCTCCATACATCATTTCAAAGACTCTGACAAGACGCAAGCTGAGTCAGGTGTTGTGCCCGCGAGTAGCACACGCGGGGGCATTGCGGGAAGTCGCGTTTATCACTTCCCGCCAGCCCATAATAAGCAAAATGTTACTGTGTCTTTCAAGCGGACTGGGATAACTAGGGATCCGCAGCAGGATGCATATTGCATTTGCATGTGCTTGCAATATTCCAAATGGTTGGATTGGAAAGTGATTGCATGGGAACATCAATATGTCAAATTGAATAATGCACTATCCACTGCAATTTTTAGGTTCAGGTATTTGAGATCGCGAATTCGCAAAGGTCAGGTGTGATCTTTCTTTTTAGCCGCAATTAAAAAAGATTCATTGTCCGCAATTCAATTTAGGTGGTATTAATAAATCAGTAATCATTTGGTTTCATTTCATTTTCTGCTGCAAGCATGCCATTCACGAAAAAAGGAAAAGAGCGTAAAAGGGAACTCGCCAGAAAGCGTCGGGCTGAGGAAGGAAAGTGTGAGTTTCTTGCTTAATCTCAGTGTATATATATAGATATATATATATGCTTCCACATTTATGTGGCACCCTCATTGAGCCCCACGGAAGAACATTGGCTTTAGTCGGTTCAGATTGTGCCAATGTCATGTGGGCTCCAACAGGGAAGTCAAAGGATGTGTGCCGAAGAAAGCTCCTTGGGCATTGGGCACCATTCTGGACTCAAAACTCCTTAGCTTCAAATGGCAGGAAGCAGTATCTGATATCTTGTCTGCTTCAACACAAAGTGATCCCTCAACCACTCGGGAATAGTCGTACATCCCAAAAGATAAATGAGGGCAAAACCAACCGAAAGCAGAGGTTTTTTTCCTCCTCTCGAGCAACAGCACAAATATCAATTCCAGTATCAGCAAATATGATGCCAAGTGAAATTCGGAGCCTTGTGGATGTCAATCAGATCAAATGCATTCACTTTTGCCGTGTGGCAATTTTCTCTTCAACCGGATTACTCATTGCCCTTGTTGAATTCCGACCATTCACAACAATGAGTGAAGTCGAGGTCAATCAATGGGATGAATTATCACAATTCTTATTTCGCGAAAAGAGGTTCACTGACCCTATTGCAACAAATGGAGCATTACTGGAGGGATTTATGTTGGCAATTGGGTGGCGCAAATGCACCACGAAGAATGAACAATTTGGTCTGTATGGTAGTGCTGGCAAAATTGAAAATGCAAAAGATGAATGGCGGGACCGAGGTGCCAATCTTAGCTCGGTGGGTCGCATTCTAGGTCAATCCTTACGATATGTTGGGGATAATTTATTTCAGAAGATTCAAAATTGCTACAACTCATTGGG
This sequence comes from Austropuccinia psidii, assembly GCA_023105745.1. Classification (NCBI taxonomy): domain Eukaryota; kingdom Fungi; phylum Basidiomycota; class Pucciniomycetes; order Pucciniales; family Sphaerophragmiaceae; genus Austropuccinia; species Austropuccinia psidii. Next base: position 41,878,549 of record JALGQZ010000003.1, read on the forward strand.
GGTTCCGTCTTTTGATCAAGTCAAGTATGAAGGCAATAATCCCGCAAATCAGGGTGCATGTGAGTTTGCTTCGGCACTCACTTTCACCATGAATGGATTCAAAAACTCACCTCATCTTGATAAGGATGCATTGCTGTATGCTTCGGGATGGTGGTTTCAAGCTGATAAGGAGACCGGCCAAATTCAAAGAGATGCATCAAAGCGGTGTACAGGGGGGAAATTGATTTTCCCAAATGAGCATTTTTGGATTGATCTATCCGATTGTCATGGGCTCATTCAGGTAGTGTGGGCCAGCAGTACATTTCTTCATTATACTGATCCAGCACAGGACAACGAAAGTACAACACTAGTGGGTATGTCCGCACAATGCTCAAGGAGGTTGGCAAAAACAATGTGCCGAAAAAGCCACGGCTATTATGAGATTGGCAAGGGAGCAGCCTATCAAATCAGGGATGGTAATACAATCTCAGCCCAATTCAAAGAGTGAGGCAGTCGGAATAGCAGCGTGATTGGTAGATAATGGTGGGGTAAGTAAGGCAGAGGACAATATACACCAGGATTGGATGGTTTCGAGTGCGGGAGATGGGGTGTCTCACATGAAAAATGGGTGAAGTGGATTATGTACGGAGGCATGCCATCGTACATATGCCAGGTTTGTTGCTCTTGTCCAGGATCCCAACGCTTCACACGCGAATCCTTATGCTTGTGCAGGTTCCGACAATGCTAAAAGTTCCTTACGCCTATGCGGGCTGCCGACGCTTCATATGCCAATCCTTACGCCTGTGCACGTTCCCGACAGCTCACACGCCAATCCTTAAGCCTGTGCAGGTTCTCAAACGCTCACACGCCAATCCTTACGCCTGTGCAGGCTCCGCAAAGCTCACATGCCAATCCTTACGCCTGTGCAGGCTCCTGACAGCTCACACGCCAATCCTTAGGCTTGTGAAGGTTGCCAACAATGCTGACAATTTCTTATGCCTGTGCAGGCTCCCGACAATTCACACGCCAATCCTTACGCCTGTGCAGGTTCCCGACAGCTCACACGCCAATCCTTACGCCTTTGCAGGCTCCCGACAGCTCACACGCCTATCGTTACGCTTGTGAAGGTTCCTGACAATTTAACCAATTCAATACATGACTAAGATTAATAGCGTGTGACCATAGGAACGGCAATTTCTCATCAATCTGGAGTGGATTGCTCACATGCCGGAACCTCCCGCTTTTTTACAGTTAAGATTTGATATGGCTCTAAACAATGGAGGAAGAAAATATAGGAGGCAGGAATGGTGACTATTGGCGCATTTTTGGCAAAAGATTTTCACACATACAAATACTAACTCAAAATTTTGGTGGGGCACTTATGAAAATTATTCTCACACAATAGTAAATATGAATCATTGAGGAATTATAATAAATTCACGTGAACAAAGAACGTAAGAGAAATTGAAAATATCTTTCATTGAATACAAAAAATTTATCTAAAGGAGTGTATTACAAAAGGTAAAGAGAGGAAAGAATACGATTTTTTTTGTGGATTTTCTTTTTCTAAGAATTTTGAGACTATCCCGGTGATGTCCTCCATTGGATAAGCCTCCATCGCCGTGCCAAGGAGGGAGTTTAGTTCCTCCCGGAATTCCCGGTGCATCCATGAAAGGAATCATGTGGAGCAACCGACGATGCTCCAACAAGATTCGGTTGATCGATTCGTGGACGATGGCTCGAGGAATCATTAGTATCGGGCGCAGGTCGGTGAATTCCTGGCAAGCATCATCGTAGGAATGAGAGGAGCTTGGCACCGGGGGGGAGGAGGCGGTTGGGTTCTCGGCGGCAATGGGAGGGATATCCGGGGAAGGAACCGGGGTAGGAGTGGTGGGAGGGGGAGGGGGAGGGGGTGATCCGACTGGCGTATCGTCGATGATGATAATTGAGCGGGGAGTGGAGGGACGAGCTGGAGATGGTCGAAGGAGGGGTGAGGAAAAGTTGAGTTGAGTTAAAAAAGTGAAATAGGGACTTACCAAAAGGTTCCTCCGTTGATTGCATAAAAGCCACCTCAGGTTGAGGCTCACGAGTCGCAATGTCCTCAGGTGGTTCGGAGGATGGACTCGGGCCAGGAATAGGTGGTTCATCATGCTGGGAGGCTTCTACAAAAGGAGGAAGAGTCAGTTAACTTGATGCAAAAGTGAAAATGAGAAAAGAGAAAGTTGGCTGCTTACCGCGGAATAAGTCCTCAGACCATCGGGTGCCACTCGGGCCTGGAGTGGGTTGCCGCAGGGTTTGCTCGCGAGGCAAAGTAGGAACGGGAGAGTCTTGTCGGGGGGATTCGGGGGGTTTGGTTCTATGAGTAATGGAAAAAAGTGAGTATTATTGCATGAAGATAAATGAGATAAGGAGGAGAAAGAAAACTTACTTTGGCGTTTGAATCCCATCGGTGACAAGACATAGTGACGATCAGCCCAAGCTTGAATGTCCTCTTTCCATCGCCATCCTTCATCGGCCGGATAATCACTTTGCTCAGGTCGAGGAGTGAAGTGACCATCGGATGGGGGGTGGACAAATCAATGCTTGAGGGGACTGGGCTAATTGTCCTGAATCGTTCCCGCTGGCCTGTTTGGGGTCCCGGGGTCCATTCCCGCTCGGAAATGGTTTCATCATCATCGGCCACAAAGGAGTCCTGGCGAGGGCGTCTTGGGCGGGAACTCCTCTGGCCGCGGGGTCGGAAGGGGCGGACAACGAACGAACATTTCTTGTGTGCTTGTCGGCAAGCATCACAAGCGTCGGTCGTCGTCGAGGAACGAATGCAGGGGATACCCCGCTTGGTGCATAACGTGCACGACATCTAAAAAAAAAAAAAACAGGTTAGTAACTGAATAGAAAGTAAGCAATCAAGAAAGAAAAGGAAGACATACGATGATTTATAATTTTAAAACGGAATTCAAATTAAAAAAGCGCTAGTAGGAGGTTTTTAAAAGTCTAGAAGAGAGTCGTGAAGAAAGGGAATTATTAATATTGGATCATAATGTTGACAAAAGTTTAATTGGAGAAAACGTACAAAGTAGATAGAAGTGGGGTTCTGAAAGTATTAGCAGGAAGGGGAGTGGGGTTAGTCAAGTGCGAAAGAAAAGACTGGAAAGGCAGGAAGACAAGGGGGAATACGCACAAGAAGGACAAACACGGTTGAGGTTGAACGAAGTGGAGCGGGTGAGAGAGAAAGTGAAGTGCGTGTCGTGTGAAGATGGTCTTTTATACCATGGTGAAGCTGAGACGATCTCAGCAGTTTCAGCACCCGCAAAAGTCTCAGCTTCAAGGCGTGTGGGCAAAATTGAAGCTGAGTCTCAGCGAATGCTGCAACTGGGAAGTGCAATGCTTGCGTGAGGCAGAAGAACAATGGGGGTCTGGCTGAGTATTGCAATTTATTGAATTGTCAAGCTGAGTCAAATCCCCTTTTTTTCCTTAAATTGCCACCCAATCACCCAGGAGGGTGGTCGTGAGGCCCTTGTTGAATGTGCATTGTGGGTGCAATGCACAAGTGACCCATGCAGAAAAGCACCCGGTGCATTTGGTCACAAGTGACCGCGGCGAGATTACCGGCCATATGGCCTGGTAATAGTATGTGAACAAAGGGGGGGGCTGTAAGACAAGTGAATACAGCGTGAGCTTGCCTCGACCCATTGCTCAGGTTTGGTTTCGGGTCATAATTGAAATGCTCAGTGATTGAACTATAGATATAACAATATCAAATGCACCATGCTGAGCCATTGCTCAGTCGTTTTTGTATGCGCGCACTCTGAGCATTTGGCACAGCATCGGATGACATTTCAGCCAGGTGCAGCATTTCACATGCTTTGGGGAAGTGCTCCAAACTGAGCCTTCCAGTGAGCTATTGCAGAATTAGTTCATTCCATGGCTTTACTGAGCACTTTCAAACGGTGCTTTTGACCATGACATGCTCAGCTTGCGTGTGCAATTCGGGTGAAACGCAATGCTGAGCATGTGGCACATGAGCTACATAAATGCAAACGATTGGAAGGTGCATGCACATTTGCTATATGCATGCAGGCTCAAGTAGTATTACACCTTCCTGATCTGTACAGTACAGTCGACACTGTAGTACGCAGTACACCTTTGTAAATGTATGCTGCGGGGCAGAGCAAAACCTGTTCAACAATGTAACATGCAATCACGTCAAGCCATCGAGTCATATCTCTCACCTGCATCCCTTTGATGCACCTTGTTGGACAGCTCTGCCTAACTACGGCACAGATGCGCATGTAATCCAAGTTAATGTAAGTGGGTCATAATGGGATGACTTAATATTTGGGTCATACACAAAGAGTTGATTCACTCCGGTGCCATTGTTGGGGCAAACAATGACTGGCCCGCTTGTTCATTGTTGGGCAGCCACATGCTTTCATACGCACCCCCGATGGGTCATACACAGGCAACTTTCACACGCCTGGAAGACATTTTACTGCCAGTCTTCCAACTGCCTATTTTCTTGGTCGGGTTGTCAGCTTGACTGCAGACGCTCACCCGCTTGCGCGTGGAAACCTGAGGCCAATCAGTGTGGATTTGCTTCAGCCTCATCCACATTAGAATAATCCCAGCCTATGATTGCTGAGGCTGGTCATGTTTGCATGGGTATCTCCCACCGCGGGTCATTTTCTTCACGTTCTCACACGCCCCGCGCAAGTTGTGGCACCTGGCTTGCAGCCAAAAAATCCCTTGGGTGTGTGGCCTCTTTCTCCGGAGTTTTGTACGCGCGTGAGGCAAATACCCGGATGCCAATCTCGGTGGATTAGTACTCGCCTCAAACGCAATAGGGGTGAATGTATATGTGGATCACGGCTCATGGCTGGCACCCCCTTTGATCATCCCACACATTCCCCCCTGAAAGCCCAGTAGGCATCAGTCAGAAAAAAACTTCAGGCAAAACCAAAGTCATGTTCGGTGGCATGCCACCGAACATATCTCACCCGCCCACACACAAACATCCCCACAGTGAAATTGCCCTTTGAAACTGCCAAAATTTCCCAGTAGGTCCCTGTGCGAGAATTGACCTGGGGAAGATATGCATCCATGTTTGCTGTCACACCAGCAAACATGACTGCATGCCTCTAATATGCCCTCCACAATAAGCTGCTACAACCCACCCAATTTCGGATATGCTAATGTCAACCTTGTTCCACCAAAGGTTTCGTCACTTGCTGCAGATCCAGCAGTCATAATGGTGCACCCACATTTTGGCCACCTTGCCTTGATATATGCCCCAAATCGGATATGAAAATTATCAGCCCAAGACGCCCACCCCCATCAAGACCATGCATGTAACCACAGGCCATCCCCATTTTGGCCTGTTGCTGCCACTCATATAAGTTCCCCACCTGCACTTATTCCTCTTCATTCCCTTTAGCTAACCCTTCCTGATCATATATATCCCAACTGTCCCCAAATAATTTAAAATAGCCATCATGTCAACCCCTTCACAACCACTTTGCATTGGGATGATTAATATTTGTATTCAAATAAATAGTGATATAACCTTAAAGCCTGAGAATTCCCACTTAGGTTCTTGGATTATCCTATGGCACAATCAGCACAACATATTCGTATATCTCCCCAATCACCAGCATGCTATTGGCTCTCTCCCGGGAACCCTTTCCCAAACGTTGATACCATTCCTTGGGGCACCAAAAACGTTCATGCACTGTGGTCCTGGTGGGGCATGGATTGAAAATTGCCAATCCAATCCTACTCAAATATTATTTGTTGAGGGAGTATTTATGACTGATGCAAATGATCCCTCCTCATCTCAGAAACCCAATCTAGCATTGATGTTCTTCACATGGTATCCAAAAATTCTATTCATAATGGAAACCTTTCGAACACAAGATTTCAAGCTTAAAATGCCCAAAGAATATGACTGTACTACTCATTGTCAATGTCAACTCTTTACTCTGACATTTCCCGCTTCAAACTCGACGCCTGCTTCATATCCTGCTGTTTCATCATTGATTTCCAAGCAAAAACTGATACAATTACCCAGTGGATCAGACCTCCCCATGATAACCCCGCCCCATGCCATTATTCAAACCCCCCTCCTCCCTCATCAAAAGACCGGACTAGCTTTTCTCTGGGATTGAGAAATCCCCAATGGCCAATCAGCCTGTAACCTTTGGGCAACCTCACCCCCAGGATCCACTTTTAATGCCAGGCACATCATTACAAACAAGGTCGTTAGCTCATTTGAATCCCTTTCGACCAATACCCCTCTTGGAAGACTGCTTGCGGATGATATGGGATTAGGTAAAACCATTCAGGCCATTGCTCTAATTGGTACCTCCAAGGAGCGTATGATTGCAAACCCCCATCGCTCCACGCCCACCATGATCATCTGCCCCCCTTGCTTAATTACCAACTGGCAATCAGAAATATCCAAGCATGCTCAGGCTGGAGCACTGCATGCCAAAATCTACCATGGTCCCACTCGTCACTCATTATCCCAAGCCGACATTTTAAAATATGATATCATCATCACTTCTTACAATACTATCACCCAAGAATTTAAGCAAACCAATCCCTCTACATCATTCATTTTTCAAATCAATTGACATTGTATAATCTTGGATGAAGCACAGTGAGTGGCTGAGCTTAAATGATTCAAATTACCTTTTATATCCAATAACCCTTGCCCCCTCTTATAGCTATATTCGCTCTCAATACACTGCCACTCACCGTGCCATTAATAGCCTCCTTTCATCCCGTCAAATATGTTTAATGGGCACACCTATTCACAACACCATTTATGACCTTTTGGGCATAATATCATTCATCACTCAACCCCAGAGCGCCGATCAAGATAACTGGTCACCATTCATCCTGAGTAGTCTTTCAAAAGGTTGCAATGATATTTTGCATTTGGCATTGCGGCATTTAAGTTTGCGCCGCACCAAAACCACACATCTCGAATCCCTCCCCACTATTAGCCATCATTATGAGCTGCTCCCACTCAACCCGACCATGCAGCAAGAATATTCCACATTATATGAAGAATTCCTATCATCCAAAAGCAAAGGACCAGGAGAGTTTTTCAGAAATATTAATAAGCTGCGAATATGTTGTAACCATCACATCATGCTTAACACAATTGCTGTCAGGCTGAGTCTATGATAAAGGTGTATATGAGTATTTACAAGCTTTAACTATGACTGTGACACGGTAAAAAGGGTTTTAAAACGTGATAAGATTGATAATAGATGATTTAATTTAAGATTTAAAGGGCTTTACTATAGAGATATAGTGGTGGTGAGCGCTGTTGAAAGCCCTGGGTGCAGCTTTACCTGTTGGGTTACAATAATAAAGGCTACAATACTTTAAATTAAGAGTATACCTGATTATTTAACCAAGAGTAAAACTGTTTTTGACAGTTTACTACGTAGGTTATTCAAGAGCAGGATGAGGAAAGGTTTTTGGCTGTGAAAAGCCCTCCTTTTATCCTGAAATTGAGGTGGAAAAGCTGCTAGACCTTTCCACGTAGAGGAAGTGAAGATTTTTCACTCTCCTGGACAGGCTTGTGGTTTGCAAACAGCCTGTATACCATGTATTGGGCTCAGATGTGGTTTTGAAACCACATCTGGGAAGTTTTCACCAATACAGGGTGAAAATTTTCATCTGGGGACCTCACAGCCTGATTCTGACGTGTATGACGCGTAGAATGCTGTACAGAAACTGTATGGGACCCCAGTATTGACAGACATATGAGGTATTGAAGTAAAAACATGCTTCTTCGTCTATTTGACACCTCATATTCATGGTTATGGGATATTATCCCATGGTAAGGCTGTATCTGACAGCAGGTGGGATTTTGACCTTGAAATGGTCATAACTCTGTCAGTTTTTGAGATATCAAGCTCAAAGTTGGTTCATTGAATAGCCCTGTATGGGCTCTACACAATGGTACCCAACTTGACATGGCTATCATTAGATATGACAAAGTTATCCCATGTACAAGTATTTTTGTACATTGGCGTGGTCTTGTCACAGGGGCTCTTGGACAGAAATACAAGAGTGGCCTGGCACTCAGCAATCAGGGAACTCACTTGGAAGACTCCAAAAGGATAAAGAATAAAAATAATAAGAATGAATTCCTCTAAAAGATATGCAGGTACAAGATGAGATGCAAAAGAGGAAAAGGAAGCCAAATGGCCAAAGAGCCAACCAAGTAAGTCCTTCATCACTGTTTCAACCTGCCAAAAATGAATAATGGAATTAGTAAGGATATGACCACCAAATATCCATTGACAGGCGAAGGAAGAGAAAAGAGAAAGGTGCTAAATGACTGACTTAATAATATCAGTATTTGCTTAACTAAAATGAAAAGAAAATAGAGATAAAATAAAATCAAAATATATTAATTAACTGGGGAAAACCCCCCAGGGTGGAAAGGGTAGCCGGTATATGTGAAAAGTTGGGAGCTTGAGTTCTTCAGGCTGAAAACTGATCTGTATTGATCCTTGAGGCTGTATTGATTGTTTTGGGAATTGATACAGCTGGCTAATATTGAAATTGAATTGGGTTGAATGAATTTCCCATGATTGAAAATGAAATACAGGTCTTGATGGATCCAGACTGTATTGAAATGAATATGGTTGCCAAGATGGATTGAGTGGAGCTTTGACACTTGACAGCTTCTTTTTGGCACTGCCTCTTGAATACACTTGAGAATGAATTGACAGTATTCCCTTGGAAGGAATACTTGGAGTGAGAATAACCAATGACTGCTTGATGGCGTCATTGGTCTTTGACGCTGGAACACTTGCTCTTGAGCCTTGATGATTCCTCTGAATCATTGGGTGCCTTGATGACGTGATGAGATGTTGGAATGTTGAAATGAGCATTTGATATTGCCACCATTGAATTGCTGTTGAAAAATGATGCACAAAGATATATAACATCATTTATGGCATATTGGTTGATTGGCAAGAAGATTACGTCCAAAGGTCTTGAGGTGGAAAGGCAGAGGGAAAAGGATGGATGTAATGGCTTCAGAGCTTGGAATGGTGTTTCTGGGCCTTTTGGGGTTTTTGGCCATTTTTGGGTTCTGAGCCAAAAACTGGCCCAAAAGGCGGGAAAGTGTCTTTTGGACACTTTGCGTCAAAGTGCGCAAAAATGCGCAAAATGCGCAAAAGTGCGCAAATGCGCAAAGTGCGCAAAAATGCGCAAAATGCGCAAAAGTGCGCAAATATGCGCAAATGCGCAAAGTGCGCAAATGCGCAAAAGTGCGCAAAATGCGCAAAAAGTGCGCAAATGCGCAAAAATGCGCAAAAGTGCGCAAATGCGCAAAAATGCGCAAAATGCGCATTATGAGCCCAAATGGCCAAAAACAGCCATTTGGGCCATTTCCCCTGGTTTTGAGGGAAATGACCAGAAATACCCATTTGGGCATAAATTGCCGCTATGGGTGCTGGATTGAGGTGAAGGGCCATGAAGGCCCCAAAACACAAATGGCCATAAGATAATGACGTGGCCATATTGGCCACTGGTGATGGATATGGCCAATTGGCCATAAAAGAACCGTGGCTTGATATGCCATATGGGGATCCAAGGAGGTGAATTGCCATGGTTGTGACAGTACCCCCCACCTTGAAATGGTGAGCTCCTGAGCACCAATACAAGGTGAAGCCTGTTGAGGCTATTGGAAAGATTTTGAGAGAGTGATTCAAGAGGACTGATTAAGATAAAAATTTGAAGACTGATATTAAAAATTGACATTTGACGCAGGACTTGCTTGATCTTCTTTTGACATTGGCTTCTTGATTGGAATTGAATTTTAAAATGAATGAAAATTTTTGACGTGATAATTGACGTGATAAAAGGAAATTTAAAATGAAAGTAAAATAGAAATAAAGAATGAAAATGAAATTAAGAAAAGAAAAGGAAAAAGAAAAAGAGAAATGAATTGAATCTTGAGGAGGTTCCAATCTTCATCACGGAGGTTGATAACTGATTTTGAAATTGGCCAAGGACCTGGAAAGATAAATTTGATGCCAGGTGCTCACAAAGTGGCCAAGGTGATGTTTTGACAAGATTGTAGACCCCTCAGGGAAGTGCACACCAGGAGAGGAACTTACTTTTGGTAATTACCACTCCCGCCAGTGCCATAAAAATAAAACAAAACTGTTGAAGGAATGAATTTGAATTTGGAATCTTGGAAATGAATTGAAAAGTGAATGGCCCATTGTCCCAAGTAAAAATGGCCATAAGATTGGAAATGAAGTTGAAAGCCATGCCAAAGATCTGTGTCCACAATTGCAAAGTGCTCACAGAGTGGCCAAGGTGATGCTTACAACAAAAAAGAGTAGAATACCCCTAAAGGTGCATACCAGGAGTGGGACTTACTTTTGGTAATTCCTCTCCCCACCAAGCACCATAATGAATCAAGCTTTTGAAGAATTCAGCCCAGGCTTGTCAGGATATAATGAATGAAAATCTTTGACAAGTTCAGGACAATTCTTGAGGTTTTCGGTTGGTTCCCAAGTGGATCTTTCTGGGTCTTGACTGAAACCTTTCCATTCCACCAGATACCATAATTTTCCTCTCTTGAGCTTTGAGTCCAGTATTTGAGAGACTTCCCATTCCTCTTCTTCTTCAATGGTGATTGGAGGAGGAGGCTCTTGATGCCTATTTGGGATTGTTGACGTCTTGACTGGTTCCAAAAGGGAAATATGGAAAACTGGGTGGATGGATTTCCATTGAGATGGAAGCTTGAGGTGGTAGGCATGAGTGCTGACTTTCTTCAAGATTGGAAAAGGACCCAGCCATCTTTCAGACAGCTTTTTGGTGGGTCTGGTTGATTTGATGTTCTTGGAAGAAAGCCATACCATGTCACCGGGATTGAAAACAGGTGGACTTGCTCTACTTTTATCTGCATACCTCTTAAACCTGTTTATGGCAACTTCAAGTTCTCTCTTGACATCTTGCTGTACTGATTGGATTTTTGTTGATAACTTTCCAGCTGGAGTGTCTTGAGTGATGTGAACTGAGTCAAAATGAGGATCTCTTCCATAAACAGTGAAAAATGGTGATTGTTTTGTTGAAGAGTGGTCAGAGTTATTGTAGGCAAATTCAGCCAGAGGGAGCCAGGTGTTCCAATCATCTTGATGATAACTGACATACATCCGAAGGTACTGTTCTAGTATCTGATTTACCCTCTCTGTCTGTCCATCAGTTTCTGGATGATAAGCAGTTGACAAGTCTCTTGAAATCTTGAGCTGCTGACAAAGGTTGGTCCAAAAGGAAGAAACAAAAAGAGAACCTCGATCACTAACAATGCTTGAAGGAAGGCCATGCTTTGAGAAAATATTCTTGATGAATAAATGGGCCCAATCTAATGAAGTGATTGAAGCTATTGTTGGAATAAAAACCGCCATTTTTGAGAATCTGTCCACTATGACTAAAATTGAATCAAAGGAATTGGACAGTGGCAATTGAGTGATGAAATCCATTGAAAGACAAATCCAAGGACCACTTGGAATTGGAAGAGGCTTGAGAAGTCCAAACTTCTTGTGATGAATATTTTTGTTTCTTGAACACTGTTGACAGGATGAGACATAATCCTTGATAAATTGAGTCATGCCGGACCAGTGGAAATCCCGCTTGACAAGTTTGAGAGTCTTCTCTTGGCCAGGGTGTCCAGCTAGAGGAGAGTCATGCCGATTTTGAAGTATATTGAGTTGAATTGTGGGGTCATTTGGGACCACCACCCGATCTTTGAAAAGGAGAAGTTTGGAAGAGGAATCAAGAGAATAATCTTGGACAGATTTACCGTTACCCAAATCTTCAAGGACACTTCTATATTGAGAATCTTGCCATACTGCCTTCTGAATTGAATCAATCAAATTTGAAAATGAATCCACCTTGACTGCAAAAAACTTTGAGGCTTGAATTTCATCTTGCTTGATTATCTTCTGATAGTTCATTGGATTCTTGCTGATGAAATCCTCCCCCCTCTCCGGGTAAACGTCGTCCCGACGTGACAAGGCATCTGGAAGGGTGGCCAAGCGGCCAGGGCGGTAAGTGATTGAGAAATGAAATTCAGATAAAAATTCAGCCCAGCGGGCTTGACGGCGAGTGAGAATCTTGGAAGACATGAAATATTGAAGAGATGAATGATCGGTGAGAACTTCAAAAGGGGAAGAAATGGAAAGAAGGAAAGCTCTCCAGCGCTTGAGAGCCCAGACTATGCCAAGGAGTTCCTTGTCATGAATCTCATAATTGAGCTCAGCTGGGAGAAGCTTGCGGCTATCAAATGCAATGGGATGTTTTCCTGAGTCAGAGACCTGACTCAGTACAGCACCCAAGGCATAATCTGATGCATCGGTCTCTACAATGGTGGGTAGAGAAGGATTGAAATGAGAAAGGATTGGAGCAGTGGTGAATGCCTCTTTGAGTTGATGAAACTGTCTAAGAGCTTCCTCATTGAGGGGAAAACGGGAATCTTTCTTGAGGAAACTTGTGAGTGAACTAATTTTCTTTGAATAATTCTTGATGAAACGGCGGTAAAAATTGGCAAAGCCAAGGAATGATTGAAGAGCCTTGAGGTTTCTTGGAGGTGGCCAATTGAGAATTTGCTGGACTTTTGCTTGGTCCATCTTGAGGCCTTCAGAAGAAACTACATAACCAAGATATTCCACACTAGAAACATGAAATAGGCATTTGGACGCCTTGGCAAAGAGGTTATTGGCTCTGAGTCTGGAAAGAATAGTGGACACATGAGTGACATGTTCTTCCTCAGATTTGAAAAAGACCATAATGTCATCCAAATAAACCACAACATAAACATCAAGAAGATCATAAAAAATATCATTGACGAGATTTTGAAAAGAAGCAGGAGCATTGGTAAGCCCAAATGGCATAACCAAGTACTCATAACTACCATATTTGGTTCTAAAACAAGTCAAATGTTCATCACCTTCCTTGATTCTGAGCAGGTTATATGCACCACGCAAATCAATCTTGGAGAAGATAGAAGAACCATTGAAAACAGTGAGAAGCTGATTCATAGGAGGAACAGGATACTTGTTTTTCCTAGTAACAGCATTGAGCTTGCGGTAATCAACACACAAACGGAGGCCACCATCTTTCTTTTTGACAAAAAGAACAGGTGCTCCTGTAGAAGAGGAGCTTGGCCGGATGAAACCTTTCTCTACATTCTCTGAAATGTAGGCCCTGAGTGTATCTGACTCTTGGTTTGATAAAGAGTAGATCACCCCAACTGGAGGTAGAGACCCCTCCAGCTCGATATGATGATCACAGGCGCGGTGAGGAGGAAGTTTCTCTGCTTTCACCTTGGAAAATACATCCAAGTATTGGTGATAAACAGAAGGAACAACCTTCATCACGGTTTCTATTTCTTCTGGCTCTTCCTCTTCATCCCACAACTCCTCCAGGGAGTCATGATAAGATGAAGGAGGAAGGTCCATATTCCCAAAGAAGAGATGAAGTGAAGATACAGAATTATCTTCTCCAACATCTTGAATCTCTTTGAAGACTTCATCTCTAGATGATAGTAATGACTGATGGGAATTAAGGGAAGGAATATGGACAGAAGACGGAAATGATGGTGTTCTAGAATCACCAACCAGAGCTGCACATGATTTGGCAGAAGAAAAGTCATTACTACAAGAAACAGAAGGATCATGATAGTCCTTATGATCAGAATTAAAGGTGATCAATCCTTGCCTCCAATCAATAAATGGATTAAAATGATTAAGAAAGTCAAAGCCCAATATGAGGTCTTCTCCCTTGGGAGTATCAATGACTAAAAAGTCCCATTCAAAGCTTGGGAAGGAAGGGAGCTCAACCATATATTTAGTATGGTGAGTCACAAATAAAGAAGGAGACTCAGAGGAGTCAAGAATAATAAGGGGAATCTTCTCCGGGAGTTCTGACATGGTCAAAGAATACTTGTGAACAAACTGCTTTGCAATAAATGAGTTGGTAGCACCAGAATCAATGAGAATACTGTAAAACATATCAGAGAGAGAAGAAAAAACAAAAAATTTAAGAGAATTTTTGACACCAGTATTCAGAATGCACAATTGTGCTCTGGATGGAAAACTGTGAAGACCATTGAAAACAACATGATCTTCACTCAGGCTTTTCCCTGGCTGGGAAATTTGCCTGACGGTTGGGTAAGCTTGTTTTGAGGCCTTTTGAAACAGGACTCAAGACTATGCTTCCCACCACAATAGGTACAAAGACCCTCCTTGATTCTTCTTTCTTTTTCAGAGTTCATGAGCTTGAAATCTTTATTCAACAAAGACAAATGGGGCTTGTCCCTCTTCTGAAAATTCTTCTTCTTCTTATGACTTGAACTTGAAGAATTTTGAGGATGAGAAGAACTTGACTTTGAGGCTTCTGGCTTCTTCTCTTGATGATGACTCTTTTCATTTTGCCTCTCATGGTACCTGGTATCAAGTTCCAGGGTAACGTCCATTAAGTCTTGAAGAGAGTCAATTCTTGAAGGATGGGAGGCCAATTGATCCAAAATCCTGGATGGCAATCCCTTCCTGAAATGATGGATGAGAGCTCTTTCACCCCAATCCCCGATGCTTGAGACTAAGCTTCTGAAATCAGCAATGTATAAAGATACATGCCCACCTTCTTTCATTCTTAAAGAATCCAACTCAGCTTCTGCTTTTCTGACTTCATTCGGGTCACCAAATAGAGTGAAGAGTTGAGATTCAAATAACGGCCAAGAATTGAGAAGGTATTTTGAATCTTGATTGGTGAGATTGGAAAGATAAGGCTCAATCCATTTTGCAGCGCTGCCAATGAGAAATGAAGTGGCATAAAGGACCTTCTTTCTGTCTTGAGCGAAGTTTGCCGGATCATTATGAAAAATCAATTGACAAGACTGAATAAAGCTTCTAACTTTGAAGGGCTGAGTCCCATCAAAGCATTCCGGTGCCTTCATAGATGGAGTCTTGAAGGCTGGTGGTCTTGATGCTTCAGAAGATGAAGCTGCTTGAAGATTGGCCATAATCTGAGTCATTTGCTGCATGATGGCCAATAAAGATGGTTCAGACTGATGAGAGACAGGCTGATTAGACTGGGCTAGAGTTGGCCCTCCAGTACTTTGGGATGCCTCCACCGGAGCAGGGACACCTTCAGTACCATCAGACTCTTCCTCTTCCACAGAATTCTCCTCCTCCTCTTCACCATCTTCACCTGGACCTTTGAAAATAGTCCTTGAAGTTCCTGGAAATCCGCCAACTACTCCTGAGAATGAACATGATCTTCTTGGCCCTCTTCCTTCCTTCCTGGATGGTGCTGTTCCTTCCATGCGGGGTCCTCTATCTAATTGGGCCCTCAGTTGAGGAACTGCTGGGGTGCCATCTAGAGGAGCTCTTGGAGTTGGAGTGAGAACAGCTTGAGCTCTGGCCTGAGATCTTGTCTGTCTTGCCGGAGGTGAATGTTGAACAGGCATGATAACAGGAATAAAATTGAATTAAATGAATAAGAATCAAAATTTGCTTGAAGTGAAAAGAGTCAACAATCAAATCTTGAGGAAAATGAATGAATCAAAATGAAAATCTTCAAGTACGTCAATAAATCAAAATCAAATGAAGTCTTGAAGTCAAAAAATCAATGAATCAAATCAATCAAAATCAAAATCTTGCAGAAAATCAATCAATCAAATGAAATCTTGAAGAAAATCAATTTATGTCAAAATTCTTGATGTGAAAAATCAGCAAAATCAATGAAATCTTCAGGTCAATCAATTTTCTTGAGGTCAAAATCAAATATGTCAAATCAATCAATCAATCAAAATCAAGTGAATTATTCTTTAAAAATCAAAATTCTTGAAGAAAAAATCAATTATGAATCTTGATGTGAATAACGTGTCTGAATATCTTGATGAAAAATTTGAAAATCAAAGAAAATCAAGATGACGCCTGAATTATGAATGAGAATGAAAATTTGATGATTTGAAAAGATTTAAAAAAGAATAACAAAAATAAAAAATGGGTCAGCTTTCAATTTTAAAAATGAAGAATGAATGAAAGAAAATTGAGAGGTGGGATGAAGCATTAGGTTCATAAGCGTAAAAGAATCATAATTTCGATGAAATGAGTGAATGAAATTATAAAGAAAGAATGAACAGAATGAAAAAGAAATTATGAGTTAATTAATATAATGTCACAGGGGCTCTTGGACAGAAATACAAGAGTGGCCTGGCACTCAGCAATCAGGGAACTCACTTGGAAGACTCCAAAAGGATAAAGAATAAAAATAATAAGAATGAATTCCTCTAAAAGATATGCAGGTACAAGATGAGATGCAAAAGAGGAAAGGGAAGCCAAATGGCCAAAGAGCCAACCAAGTAAGTCCTTAATCACTGTTTCAACCTGCCAAAAATGAATAATGGAATTAGTAAGGATATGACCACCAAATATCCATTGACAGGCGAAGGAAGAGAAAAGAGAAAGGTGCTAAATGACTGACTTAATAATATCAGTATTTGCTTAACTAAAATGAAAAGAAAATAGAGATAAAATAAAATCAAAATATATTAATTAACTGGGGAAAACCCCCCAGGGTGGAAAGGGTAGCCGGTATATGTGAAAAGTTGGGAGCTTGAGTTCTTCAGGCTGAAAACTGATCTGTATTGATCCTTGAGGCTGTATTGATTGTTTTGGGAATTGATACAGCTGGCTAATATTGAAATTGAATTGGGTTGAATGAATTTCCCATGATTGAAAATGAAATACAGGTCTTGATGGATCCAGACTGTATTGAAATGAATATGGTTGCCAAGATGGATTGAGTGGAGCTTTGACACTTGACAACTTCTTTTTGGCACTGCCTCTTGAATACACTTGAGAATGAATTGACAGTATTCCCTTGGAAGGAATACTTGGAGTGAGAATAACCAATGACTGCTTGATGGCGTCATTGGTCTTTGACGCTGGAACACTTGCTCTTGAGCCTTGATGATTCCTCTGAATGATTGGGTGCCTTGATGACGTGATGAGATGTTGGAATGTTGAAATGAGAATTTGATATTGCCACCATTGAATTGCTGTTGAAAAATGATGCACAAAGATATATAACATCATTTATGGCATATTGGTTGATTGGCAAGAAGATTACGTCCAAAGGTCTTGAGGTGGAAAGGCAGAGGGAAAAGGATGGATGTAATGGCTTCAGAGCTTGGAATGGTGTTTCTGGGCCTTTTGGGGTTTTTGGCCATTTTTGGGTTCTGAGCCAAAAACTGGCCCAAAAGGCGGGAAAGTGTCTTTTGGACACTTTGCGTCAAAGTGCGCAAAAATGCGCAAAATGCGCAAAAGTGCGCAAAAGTGCGCAAATATGCGCAAATGCGCAAAGTGCGCAAATGCGCAAAAGTGCGCAAAATGCGCAAAAAGTGCGCAAATGCGCAAAAATGCGCAAAATGCGCAAAAGTGCGCAAATGCGCAAAAATGCGCAAAATGCGCAAAAATGCGCAAATGCGCATTATGAGCCCAAATGGCCAAAAACAGCCATTTGGGCCATTTCCCCTGGTTTTGAGGGAAATGACCAGAAATACCCATTTGGGCATAAATTGCCGCTATGGGTGCTGGATTGAGGTGAAGGGCCATGAAGGCCCCAAAACACAAATGGCCATAAATGGGCCATAAGATAATGACGTGGCCATATTGGCCACTGGTGATGGATATGGCCAATTGGCCATAAAAGAACCGTGGCTTGATATGCCATATGGGGATCCAAGGAGGTGAATTGCCATGGTTGTGACAGGTCTGGTCAAAAGCTGTATTAAGCTTGTTTGGCCAATAACTTCTGTTGTAGTTGAGTTATGAGAAAATGGATGGCACCATCAGATAGCCCTGATTGTGCTTTTTCCAAAAAGACCCCACTTCAGGTATCTCACACTAAAACTGTAAAAGTTAGATGAGAGGTGAATGTTTTGTTCACCCTTATTTGGTCTGAATTTGACCATAACTCAAGTAATACTGGTGCTAGCTCAGTTTGGCTGGTACCATTGGATAGCCCTGGCTTAGAGCTTCATTTTGAATACCCATTTGATGGGGTTAATCCTCTCCTTCTAGATTTTAGATGAGAGGTGAAAATTAAGGTTTATGCTCAGCAATAACTTTGAGCAGGAATAACTTTGTTGTTTCTTGTCCTATGGTGATGGGACTTGTAAGATGTGACTATGAAACTGATGATAATATTACTATTAATCAACAGTACTATGTCTGTTCTTATGAAATATAATAATAAAAATTATTATAACCACAATTAAATAATTATAAAATTATTTCTTTCACGTGTTATACACTACTAGTGATTATAACAGTGAGCAGTAATTGTCTACTAGAATCAATTACAAGAAGAATTTAATAATAAAAACTTCTTTTATTAAAATAATAAAATTATTTTAATATATATTTTTATCTTTTACAAGAATAATTATAAAGATAATTCTTGAAGAAAACTATTACTAGAGAAAAACTTTAAGAATTAAAGATAAATGACTCACTAATACTCCAAAGAACTTATTGATAGATATAAGTAGAGAAATTTGACGTAGAATTGTGGATTTTAAGGGATCAAAATGAATTTATAAAGGTATTACAACAATATATAGTTGATTTCTATGATTTCACGTCTTTCTGATTGATTCTGAAAGAATAAAACACTTAAGAAAAGTTTTAACTAATACTTACTTGTTGGTAAAATTGATATAAATGATTTAATAAGATGATGATACGGAAAAAACAGCAAGAAGAGGCTTCTTTTAAGTCTACAACAGCTCACAGAGGCGTGCCATGGAGCAAACTGAAAAACCAGTGAGTGAGAAAACAATAAACCTTTTTGGATTAATGATTGCATCATCTGTTGTCACGTAAGATTATCATAATTACTTAATTAATGCTTTTACGTGACTACCAACCCCAATATGGTTAAGAATAAAAGGAGTAACATCTGTAAGTCTTCTTTTATTCTAAAATAATCATTTATTTCTCAAAGTTATCAATGTTATTGCCAATTTTATCACAGGTAGTAATTACTGTGAATTTTTGAAGATTCAGTGTTTCACGTAGAATGGTCAAAAATGGACTGTAAGTAAAACTTTTAATTTTACTAGTAAAACCATAATTCTTTTTGGTTGTACCATATAAGATACAGTTCTTCATTGGTCCTGAAAGTTTCAGGAAGATTCATTAAGAATTGTATTTTTAATGAATTTTTGAAGTTTTTACCTCATTTCTACGTAGAATTGCAAATAGCAGTATTTTGCTGGTTGCTATGAGGTAAATCAATGAATATGGATCCCAAAAGGGTTTTAATTACTCTTTTAGGGTCTAGTCATGGAAAGGCATCAAGAATTGACGTGGTTACAGGAGTCTAAGTAGCTCATTACCTCCTTGGCACGTCAAAATAGCAGGTTATTTGCTATTTTTCTTGTGATTACAGTAAGTGTAACTTGGTAACCAAGTTCCCAAAAAGTTTTAGTTTACCAATTGGGCCAAGATGAGCCATGGATCCATGCTCTGGAGCTATCCACGCCTCTGAGGCCTCAGAAGTTGGGTACCCTGGCTCTCTTTGATGTCTTTTGTCCCCCTTGCTTATTTTTTACGTCAAAATAGTAATTTAAGCTTAAAGTGAGATATCCACTATGGGTGTACCAAAAGTCCATGTAGGAATACCATGATATTAAGTGCTCAAAACATGCATAACACTATTCTTAGTGTATATGTAACATGGGATTTCTCACTTTCCCATTATTTTGGCTAAAAATCAAGAAAAACAAAAATTTTCACGGATCTTTTATGTGGTATTAATGATGTGGTATTGAAGTATTTTCCATTTTACCACCTCAAATACTTAAATTGAGCTTATTCACTCTATGGAGCTACCCTAGGTGAATTTTTGTGTAGAATCCAAATCTGGTCTTAAATCCATGGATTTACTTACTCAATAAAAAGTTATTCATCTTTTCTGAAATTGAAAATGATGAATTTTGGATATATGCATGACTTATGAGTTTTGCATAATTCAAAATTTCTTTTTAAGATAATTGTGGCCTATTTGGGTATGTAAAATATACCTCAAGGCTCACAGGACTTATATTTTCAGAAAGAGGTAAGTTTCCTCTTTCTTCTGATACCTTTTGAGCTAATTTGGCTCAGTTCCATGTTTTGGTGGTATTTTGGCTATACCATTGGTTTATGGTATTTTGGCTGTCATGCTTGTGCTCTGGTTTTGAGTCACAGGCTGACAATTGCGGAGGCGGAGTTGGAAGACCCCGAGGGCAGGAGCACTCAGGATAACTCCCCAACAATCACACGAACTATTGTGGATGTGAAAACATGCATGATGAGTAGTAAAATTGCACACCTCCTACAAAGCTTAATGAAGAACAAACAAACAAGGTGTGGTCCAACCAAATCGGTGGTTTATACCCAATGGACCCAATTTCTAGATTTGTGCGTTAATTCTAATATGCATCCATTACCAATTGACTCCATCTGACTTTTTTATATTGTAGAATCGGTATTGCTCTTGCCCATCACTCTATCCTTTCAGCACGAATTGATGGAACAATTACACCACGAGCACAGGACAAGGCGCTTGAGAATTTCTTCAATAATCCTGAATGTGAAGTACTCATTGCATCCATTGCCGCGGCTGGAACTGGCCTCAATATAACTTGTGCTAATATAGTCTATTTAATGGTGAGGGGCCCCCCAAAATTCTCCCCTGATTTTCGGACCCTGACATCCACATTTCCAGGAGCCCAATTGGAACCCAGCCATTGAGGCTCAGGCTGTTGATTGTCTACATCGTATTGGCCAACAACGACCTGTACAGGTCATCCACTATATCACTCCTCATTCAGTTGAGGTCAACATGCAGAAGGTACCTTTCAAGCTCATCTTTCACTTGATTGTATTACTATTCTGAAATCCTTCCTTATGGGAATGTCATATTCCAATCACCAATAGGTCCAAGAAAAGAAAAAATCATTAACTGCGTGAGCCTTACTGGTATTATATAATTTGTGATTGACAAAGTTGATAACTCCTGTTGACTCTGGCACAGGTCCACAATTATGAACACCATGAGCTGGATCAAACTTCTTCAATATTTGCTCAATGAAAATGAGCAATAGAGTATTATTGCTAAGGGAGACGGTGATACATTTCAATTCATATTGTCTATATTCTAACATATTTAGCAAGTTGTTTCATCCTTAAGAGATAATAATCAGATTTTATTACACCTGCACAAATAATTCACAAAATTTTAATTTGTCACAGTGCTATACCGTGACAAATTACTAAGTTATTGCAGAGCATCACCATTCGGCCTAATAACTGGCATGTCAAGTATCTTGAGGGCGCTAGTCTGCATCTTACTACAGCCTTTGAGCCAATCTTGATCAAATACCTGAAATGATAGGCCTTCCGGAATATCACCGTCATCTGTCGATTGTAATTCTGGCAATCTATCAATAGTTTTTTTACCCTTTTTTTAATCCGATTACAAAACTCTATGTCTCTATCCATTTTCAATACCAAATCATTAAATAACTGGGAGCGCCAGCGTAATCCCACTTTGCGGTAAACTTGACGGCCATTTTCCAGTACCTCCTCAGTATCTGAGCATACTCAAGGGTCATTGAATTGTGATGCTAGAATGGGAAATTTAGCCGTATCACACCATTCACGATGGCGCTCACAGGTCTGCACATAATAAAGTAGATCATCATCAGACTTGGTCCACAATGAAGAAGAGATACAGTAACTAACTCTTTGACGAATCTTTGCGAGCTTTTGATTCTCCTTCTTTTTTATCAAATACTCCGCATCCTTTTGAATAGACTTCCATTCTCTTTTCAAATAAGTGAAATATCGCTCCATTAAATCTGCCACGACCCCATAGTTGTTATGATCCTTGTTCCAACAGTAGTGATGATACTCAGTGCTGACAAGTGCAAGACGGAATGTACGGTAAAACACCATAGACATCAGCTCGTTGAGCGGATGTTGCCATGAGCTCTCCCAGTCCCAAGTGAATCGCTTTAGTCCTAGCTTGTGGAGCTCATTTTCGCAGTAGCTTTGGAAACCCTGAGACTGAACCTGTGTTGATGGCTCATTGAAAACATCCTTGGGGACATAACCGAGATGACCAGCCACTTGAATTGCAATTTCACGCTCTTCTGTGCTGGGTGGTGCTGGTAGTGAGGAAAAATCCATATCCCTAACTTTGAGTAGGAACAGGCAATGTGCGTGTACTGCTGATCTCATTCCATGGACATTCTCTGGAAGTTCTGCCTTCAGCCATTTTTGTTGCACCTTCTGGCTTGCACATTTCGCCACATTGTGAGCTTTGCGGGCCTGGTTCCTTTGCTGTCTGACCTCCGATTGTTCAAGCATACTCTGGGCAACGCCCAGCTGAGGATGGGTGAACTCACTATTTGATTGAGTGCCTTTCTCATGCGCTGTGAAATTTTCCCTCCTTGGTTCATCATTTCTTTCACTTTGAGTCGGAGACATGTTCTCATCCTCATCATCCACAATTCTTTCTCTTGATGTACTGGCATGACCCGTTCTTGGTTTGGAGGCATATGGATGATGACGTCCAGTGACTTTCTCTTTATGGACCAGAGGTGAAGACGCATAAAGTTCATCCCCTGCCATGCAAATCATCAGTTAACACATCAAAACATTAATGAAGACTGGTCATCCTCACGATCTTCAATTGGCTCCTGAGATCGGACTGACTTGCCTTTAGGTGCCATATCTAACCCATGAAACAAACATATTAAATTGTGAATAAGTTTCTACTCCAAAATTCAAATGACTTACTTTGATGAAGCGTCAATCCTGGATTTCCCTCCGACAGACCGCTCCAAGTTACATTTTCCAAAGGTCTTTTTCGTCGCCCCCCATCCACGTGCCTTTCATCACCCACATGAACCTGAGAGCCTGATGGAATATTGAGGGTTGGCTTTTTACTTTGGCCAAAGGGATCCTGGGATGGGACTGTATTCCGACCGGGATTAAGGAGGAACTCACGTGGAAATTTTGATTGGGGATTAGCGTGTGAGGAGATTTGAGGTGTGCCTTCTGGCCCCTGAGACACATGAATTTGTGTATTAGTGGGATTCGGGGGAATTGGAGTGACGGAAATATTTGGGATCGACCAAGTGCTTGAAGTTGGAGCCTTTGGATTGCCCACATCAATGTTAAGACCTGATACATGCATTGAGGATGCGATAGGGGTTGTGAGAGGAATGTTGGGACTCAATGGTGACTGTGTTTGAACATATTCTATGCTAGATTCACTATTTGAGTCATGAACAGAACCTGAATGGGATTTATGTGACTTGAAAGATGACATAAGGGCCGAAAAAGTACACTAATATTTTTAACTAGATAAAACACCTCAGTATTATTATAAAATAGAGTGATATGAGATGAAATCTTTTCAAATTTAGAATAGAGAAATTCTATGAATAGTTGGAACTAAGTGTTGTGTGGAAGTCGGATAAGACTCTTTTGAGGAGAATCCTCCCTGCCTCCTCTTGAGCTCCTCCGCTTTTGTCGGAAACCACCCTGCACGGCCTACCAGCATATGATGTGATATTTCCTTGATCTGAAAGGGGACCCATCATCCATAAGTAATCATATTTGGTAACATTTCCGCCTCCCCATTGTCACATCTTGTGAATTATCCAAACTGCCAATATATGCATTGAAATTCCACAACATTGTACATCTGTAAAGGGGTATATTCATGAAGGATTTACCCACAAAAGAGACATCACCTTTTCACGAAAGGCAAGACAATCCAAATCACATTCCAACTGATTCAAAGCCCGCCGCACTCAAACCAAATACCAAGACTTTAGCTGCACTCCAACCCCTTATGTAATAGAGTTATATAGTTATGTCTGTAATAAGGTTTAAACCATGTATGATGGCGTGCCAGCGTACATGGATTAAATGTTAATCCCCTCAATTCAATGGTAACACTTCACTAATGGAACCCCCTCAATGGTCAAACCCGCACTATCACAATGTGTAAATAAACTAGAATATGTATGAGCATTGAGCAGCATGGCATTTTACCCAATTAAACGCCTAACCAATTCTGCCATCCAGATGAGACATGTTAAACTTTATCCACTGCAGCTCATGCACCATTACAAATGGGATAAAATCCTCAGCTAACTCAAATCATCTCCCCCTTCATAAATAATCACTGAATTTTATTTCCAATTAATAACACTCCTAAACACTTTCACATCAACCATAGATATTTATACACAAACCAACCGTACTCCCAATTCCTGCAACAATGACAACCCGGCCCTATTCCTCAATGCGTATATGCATGTGTCAACACTGCTCAACTCAAACACACTCTTCCCCTGAGGGTGATAGGCAAGGAGTTGCCTTCACACATTTCCAATATAAACAGCACATTAAAAAGCTCAAATCAACCATTGTACCCAAATCTCTTCCAAACATCCCTACTTCTGCATCAGGATCTGGGTGCCCACAAATTCTATTGGATCAAATCTTCCCAGCTGATTATTCACGTTTTACCCAAAGCACTTTCTCAACTCCAGCGGGTCTCTATTCAACTGCACAGAAACCATATAGTGGCAGTCAAACCCTTCCCCCACAAGACCTAGGAATGATAATATATGCCATTCTATCATTAAGGTCTAATTTACCCTGCAGGGCTTCACGCATACTCAACCCCGCCCTGAACCTGCTGATCAAGTCCAGTATCTCAAGCTCAGCTGGTCCCCCCGCTCCTGCATTCCATATACCTCAAGATCTGAGTACCATATTTGAACATCTCCAATTGGAGCCAGTGATTCAAAACTATATATGCTGTCCTCAATGTTTCTCTCTTAATGGCCTTACTGAATCAGTCACAACTGACCAACCCCACTGTCAACGCCATAATGACCCAAATGATCATGATCCCCCTTGCACACAATCATTAGGCAAATTCATCTATTCATCTGAACCTCACACCCAAAACACAACCAACATGAAGCAAAAATTTATACCAACAAAACATTTCATTTATCAACCATTCAAAAATTGGCTTGCCAGATTTCTCCAGCGGGCTGGAATTATGGACATTCTGCATCAACATCAACAATCCCAAACTCCCGAAGATTCCCCAAAACGTGACGTCTGGGATGGATTGGTCTGGAGACGCTTCACTGGCACTAGAAATATCCATGACCCCCCATTCATGTCCATTCCTGGTGCATTGGCCTTCTCCATATATGTGGACTGGTTTAATGCACATGGAAAGTCAACCCGGTTGGCTAGCATTGGACCTATCATGCTTATTTGTCTTAATCTCCCCCCAAGTGAAAGATTGAAGCCCGAGAATGTCTATGTTGCAGGAATCATCCCTGGTCTGAAGGAGCCAACTGCGCTTCAATTGAATTATCTATTAATGCCACTCATCAACGAGCTCAAAGAGCTATGGCAAGGTTACCATTTTGCACCCACCTCAACAGGTCCATCAGGATCCTTTATCCATGTTTCCATCCTCACAGCCATTGCAGATGTGGTTTCCATGCACAAGCTTACTGGATTTATTTCCCATTCAGGAAACCACTTTTGTAATTTTTGCACCATTCACAAAGCTCAAATTGAAGAAATTGGTCCTCAATTTCACTACACGCGCTCATACCAAAGTCATAAATCAACCATTGCCAAATGGCTTCGGGCAACCCCACAACAAAGACAAGCAATTTTCTCTGAGTATGGAGTGCGATATTCAATTTTGGAAGACCTTCCGTATTGGGATGCAACCAGAATGGTTAATCTTGACATAATGCATAATTTAATACTTGGAATTTTGAAGGATCATGCAACTTTCAAATTGTGCATTCCAGAGTCCAAATCAAAAATTTACTTCAGGTCCCGCAGGAAATCCAATGACACCAACAGTTCAGACTCAGATTCCAAGACCTCCAACAGCTCTCTTGATAAAATCACATTGAGAGAGGCCCGCTCCCTGAGAAGAGATGCAGAAAAAATAATAAATGAGCCACTCCTCACTACTTCCACCCAAAAAAACTACTTCCCAATGCCCACCCCTAGCACAGAACATCCATCTAGTGGTTCTGCGGAGATTCCTTCATTTGATGCCGATTACATCCCCACTTCTGAAATCCCCTCTGAATTGGATATCACTGCACTGAGTGATCACCAGATCAAGGGTGAGGCTCTTGAGCATCTCCGACAAATCATATCTGAGACCATAATTCCCTCATCTTGGACAAGAGTTCCCGCAAAATGGGTTCCCCCTCTCATGGTAGCTTAAAAGCCGCTGAATGGGCTCTCTTATATAAGGTCTATATTCCATTTCTAATGCTCAGTCAACAGATGTCATTAGATGCACACCAATCTGCCAACACTCAAAGAAAAATGGGACAGTCAGAAGAACTTGCAAATGAACTAGCCAAGAATACATTCCATTTGATTAGTGCTATCAACATTGCCACAAGCTGGACTGTTTCAATAGATGATGCGACTTCATTTGCTGAACATTGAAAAAAATTCCGCCTTTCCAATCAACACCTGTTCCCAAAACAGAAAAGTAAACCAAATCATCATTTTGCTGATCATATTCCCAAACTCTTCCAACGTTGGGGCCCAGCACAAGCCTCAGCCACATGGGGTTATGAGCGCTTGATTGGAGTATTTGCAAAGTTGCCAACAAATAACAAGATATGTACGTCAATTAATAAGATCAATATATTCACATTGATTAAACACCTGAGCTGAATAAGACTAACTTTTTGCAACTCTGAATAGATGATATAGATAAAACCTTACTTCAACATATCTGTCAATGTTCCAACCTTTCCGTTCTCCTGAAATCCCCATCTGTGCCATGTGAAATAAAACAGCTTTTCGAATCACAGCCACCTGCCGTGTTCAATCACCATAAATATAACAAGCCATCCCGCCATGACCAACAAAATTATGATTGCCTGGTTGAGTACTTACAGACTTTTCATGCAACAAGGGAAATGGTTGATTGGATCAGCTTAGACAATACCGTGCAATCCACAAGTCATCCCACTTCAAGGATTGTCTCACCTTGGTATTTTCCAGTTTCAAACATTAATATGGGGAACAATATATTTTCAACTGAATCCAAAAATGTCAGCAACAGTGTGATATGTTTTCAAAGGGGCAACTCACGACAATTTGGTATTATTGATAGCATTTTCAAAGTCTCTGAGCCATCTAGCATACTGAAAAGTAACTTTCTGATTTTAAAAACTTTGAAGATTGATGTGAATTTTTTACCAGATTGGACGTATCTCAATATTTATAAAGCTGTTGGTTTTGATGATGGACACTTGATTATATCAGAAGAAGAAATAGAAGGTAACTGTGGATTGTATGATAACAAAGCTCTGTCATGTGGACTGCTTGTAATGATAAAGCCGTTATTTCATGATATTTAGTCTACAAAAATGCAAATCTCTCAGATTCATTAGCAATTTTGCTAGTGAAATAATTGCCTCAAAATTTAGTGACAGAGACATGCCATTGTGACAAGCAAAGCCCATTATTTCACATTGCCACAAAGAACTTACTATTTTGACATTGGGTACAGTGTGAATATGCCAAGTCCAATGATCAAATGACCCACACACTCACCTTTCACAGCATCCAAAATTTCTAACTGCGCCATCATCATGTTGGAAGCGGAATCGGCTTTTGCGTACCCACACGCGCCAATGCACACGCCCACACACCCGCACACGCCAATGCACACGCAAACCCACCCGCACACGCCAATGCACACGCAAACCCCCCGCACGCGCCAATGCACACGCCCACGCACCCGCACACCCACCCGCACACGCCAATGCACACGCAAACCCACTCGCACACGCCAATGCAAACGCAAACGCACCCGCCCCCGCGCATGCACACGCACACTTCATGGATGACCTGGTGAAGTCAAACCCCCCGCCTACATCAAGACTGGCTGAAGGACATCTTTGATGTGTGTGTGTGCAAACAGACAGGTCTGGTGTAATTTTTACCAATCATCGGACGGTTGTGGGATGATCAGGTGGTGAGGAATCTGAGTTGAAGGCACAGGGGAACCAATATTATTGGATGTCACAGGATTTGGTGTAAGACCAGAGTGTGGCGTGTGCTCGATGTTCGCTTGATTTTTGCTTGACGTGAGCTCGACTTTTATCCTGCTTGACGTTTGCTTGACGTGAAGTCAATCGCCGACAATTGACACGAGATTTGCCCCGGTGAGGGCTGGCTTCCAGGCTCCACAAGTTGATCATGACCTTCGGAAGCAGTCAAAAATACCCCTTGGTAAGGTTTTAGTTGCCTTCTGAGGTTTTACTCAGTCTTGAGTGTGATCCGAAACTGATCAATTGATGATGGCAGCTACAAAATAACATCCCAGGAAAAATCAGGTACCAGAATCAAAGCTGTCATTTCTGGTACTAGTCATAGTAGGAAAAGGCCTGTATATAAAGTTCGTTCTTTTAGGGCGTTACTCAGTGAGATCCTTTGTAATTTTTGGCTTGTATTGGGAAAAGACCCTTCTGGGACCGTGCAGCAACTTCCATGATGCACTTTAACAAACGTCTCAGGCACAACTCCTTAAGATCACAAGACTTCATCACTTACATCATTTGTCTACGTCATAAGTCATAGAAACTGTTGTATTTACTATTTAATGAGCAGTCGTTGTAACTCTAGCACTCCCCATGTTGTACTGCTCTCCTTCTACTTTGCCTAACAGGTTCTCTGCCACTCCCCTCTTTGATGTATACTTACTGGAATATTGACTCCTGTCAATATCCTGCCTAAAAGGTTATTCAGTGTATCTCTACCTAGCAACCTTATGCAATTATCTGATGTTGTACTGCTCTCCTTCTACTTTGCCTAACAGGTTCGCTGCCACTCCCCTCTTCGACGTATACTTACTGGAATATTGACTCCTGTCAATATCCTGCCTAAAAGGTTATTCAGTGTATCTCTACCTAGCAACCTTATGCAATTATCTTATGTTGTACTGCTCTCCTTCTACTTTGCCTAACAGGTTTGCTGCCACTCCCCTCTTCAACGTATACTTACTGGAATATTGACTCCTGTCAATATCCTGCCTAAAAGGTTCGCTCCCACTCCCCTCTTCAATGTATACTTACTGGAATATTGACTCCTGTCAATATCCTGCCTAAAAGTGCCCTGTTAATAGATTATGAGACCAGAGCTCTAACCAGCTTAAAAAGGAATACTTCATCGTCACATTGTCACCAAGGGAAATGACTTCAACCCAGAACTTTCCGACAAATACAAACTTACTGGATGCAATTACATTGATTGGAAACAACAAATGCGTTCCCTCCTACTAATAAGAGGATACTATGATATGGTCACAGGGCAAGAATAGCCTGAAAAATGTGCTGAACAAGAAAAAATTGATCCCGACAGAAAACATATTGCCTACGCCATTATCAGTCTAAATTGCGATGTCAAAATAGCCTCCCAATTTGACAACAAATGCAATCTAAATCCCACCACTCTATGGACTTTCCTAGAAGAATTTTACTTGCCAAAAACCGTAAAAAATCAAGCCACTTACCTTAGCAGGATTTTCTCTACCCCATTATCCAACGGAAACCTAGCACTAGGAATTGAGAAAATCCAAGAACTCACTTGCAACCTATGCAGTTTAATTGACGATCAAGCTGTAAAACCTTCTATACTACTTGACTCCGTTGTTGCTCTGTGGGTAATTATCAGTTTACCTTCGGAATACAAGCTGATTGGAGAAATTCGGCTCAAGGAATGCAGAATTAAAAAAAGGAGCCCCTCCTTAGATGAAACGATAGAAGAAGTAAGAAGTGCTATTCAAAGAAACGAAGAAAGCCAAGAAAAGCAAGCTTACATGAAAAAAATAAAGAAAGAGCTAACTCTGAATCCCATCAAAAGCCAAATTATCCCACTTGCAAACCGGGGTATCACAATCCCCTTACCAAGCACTCTGATGAAGAATGTCAAAACTTGAAACTCGGTAAACCAACCACTGCCCTACTTTGTGGAATTAATCAACAAGACAGAAATTCCATCATACTTGACTCCAGAGCATCCAACAGTATTTTCAACAATAAAAGACACTTTATCTCCTTTATCCCCAAAGAAGAAGAAGTAATCCTCACCGATGGCTCCTCCATAAAATCTCTGGGATCACAAACCATCCGCATTGAGCTATCTCATTGCTTTTTAAAAATTAATAACTGCCTTCTTATTCCTCAATTGGCAATTAATTTATTAAGCATGAACACCTTCATAGTGGCAAAGTATTCTGTTACAAAAGGAATCTCTGCCAAAAGCTTTGTTGTCACCAGTAAAGACAACAAAGTCATTATCGATGGAAGCTTTGAAAGTGGAAATTTCATCATTCACCAAAGCAAAATAAATGCATTCAGAGCTTCACTATCTACTCCAAACACTACTGTCCTTCACCAATCGAGTGGACATCCTTCATTAGAATACTTCAAGAAAATTTATCCAGACAAAAACATCTCATCATATAACTGTACCACCTGTGACTTAAGTAAAATGACGAAAATTCTGTTCAAAGGAACCTTCCCTCAACCAAACCACAAGCTTGAAACCATTCATATGGACCTATGTGGTCCAATATCTCCAGAATCCATTTTTGGTAAAAAATACTTCCTGCATATTGTCAATGGATTCTCTCACTTTGTATGGATATTTTTTCTAACCAACAAATCATAATGCAAAGACTATGTAAAAAATCACATCAACAAAGTCAAACGACAGGCAAATTCCAAAGTTTCTAACCTCATTTTGGATAATGGATCAGAATCCAAAAACACTGATCTCCAAAACTTCTTCAAATCAAAAGGTATCAATCACCTTACCTCGGCACCCTACACTCCAGAACAAAACCCCTTTGCCAAAAGAGGAAATCGAACAACTGTAAACAAATCCAGATGCCTACTACTTGACTCTGGACTTGATCTTACTTACTGGGCAGAAGCAGCGAATACTGCTGTTTACTTAGAAAACCTAACTCCGCACAAGTCTCTAAACTTTGAGACTCTGTTCTTTAAGTGGTTCAACAAGAAACCATCCCTAAAATTCTTACATCCTTTTGGATGCAAGGCAATCTATCTAGACAACTCTCCAAAAAGTAAATTCAGTTCCAGAGGAGGGGCAGGCGTCTTTCTAGGCTATGGGGAGGGGCATCTAATGTTTCGCATTTTAGATCCGGAGACAGGTAAAGTCAAAACTACCCATCATGTTAAATTTAATGATCATGTTTTTCCTTATAAAAATCAAGAAAATATTAACCAGAATACTGAATCTTTTGGTATTTCTGGAAGCTTAGATATTCCTAGTAATACACAAATTAACTCTAACTGCTCTGAAATCCCCAAAACTCCATATAATGTGGAACTCAGCCCTAATGGAGGAAATGATAACAATCAAAATGTTACCACAGATACTCTTAGGCAATACAAGGGTTACTCTTGGACGACTGAACCTGTGGACAATTCCAAATAAATCACGAGCAATCTTGACCCTGCTAACATCCTCACCAGCTCCCGTCGAACAAAGAAATTAGCTAACTTTGTTGAAGCTATTGTATCGGATCCAAAATCCTTCTCTCAAGTGATTCATCATCCTGACTCCAAACAATGGTTAGCGGCTATCGACAATGAACTTTCCAATATGAAAACACACCAAGTTTGGTCTTCCCATGAACAAGACAAATCAATTCATCCTCTTACCACTACCTGGGTATTTAAGAAAAAAACGGACGCAAATGGGAATTTAACCAAATACAAAGCAAGACTCTGTGTCAGAGGCTTCAATCAACGAGAAGGAATAGACTACAACGATGTGTTCTCTCTGACTGGGCAGTTAGCCTCTCTCAGACTCCTACTTACACTTGCTCATCAACACAGATTTCAAGTTGACCAAATGGACGTATGATGTGCTTTTCTTAATGGAATTCCTGACAAACCGTTATACATCTTCTGTCCTGATGGCTACAACAAAGCATCAAAAATTCTGAAATTGAGCAAGTTGCTGTACGGACTGAAACAGAGTCCACGATGCTGGCACAAGGCATTAAATGAAGCCCTTCTTCAAATGGGTTTAGTTCCCACAAAAACTGATTCTTGCTTGTACTACTTGTCAGACCATAGCAAACCCATGTGGCTCTTTGCCCACATTGACGATCTGATCTTCAGTGGATGCTGGAATGAAGATTTCAAAGCCAAAATCAAGTTTTTTTTTGACAGGGAAGACCTTGGAGAGGTTAAATACGCACTTGGAATTTGAATCACTCAATCCACAGAGGGAATATAAATGATCCAAGACAAGCTCGTCCAGCAAATTCTGTCTGAATTCAACCTTGAAAATGCCCGACCATTAACCTCCCCCCTTGCAAGTAATATCAATGACCTTAAATCTCCTGATCTTGAACCATGCCAGAATCCCCCTTTCCACTATCAACGGGCTATCGGACTGCTTCAATACTTGGTTCAAGGAACTCGCCCCGATCTTGCTTTCAGCACCTCATTCATGTCACAATTTCTGGAATCCCCGTCCGAAATACATTTTAAAGCCGTAGAACACATTTTAAAATACTTATTAGGCACCAAGGGACTGACACTGCAACTTGGCGGAAACAATCTCCAACATGACTTAAATACCATAATAGGTTTT
The DNA here is from genome assembly GCA_023105745.1 of Austropuccinia psidii. Classification (NCBI taxonomy): domain Eukaryota; kingdom Fungi; phylum Basidiomycota; class Pucciniomycetes; order Pucciniales; family Sphaerophragmiaceae; genus Austropuccinia; species Austropuccinia psidii. Next base: position 41,911,359 of record JALGQZ010000003.1, read on the forward strand.
TCCGATGCTGACTGGGGAGGCTCAAAAGAATTCAAGTCCTTCTCAGGTTCTCTGATTTATTATCAAGGGGCAATTGGGTGGCGTTCTCACAAACAAAAAGTTGTTGCACTATCATCTGCTGAAGCGGAATACAACGCTCTAACAGAATGTAGTCAAGATCTTCTTTGGCTAAAACAACTTATTTACAAAATCTCAACAATCAAATGTTCTGGAACCCTCTTTTCCGACAATCAAAGTGCAATAGCCATTGCATCTAATCAGATCTATCACCATGGTACTAGACACATCAATTTCAGATTACACTTCATATGCGATCTCATTGAAAAATCCGAAATACGAGTCCAATACCTTCCAACAACCGACATGGTTGCAGATTCTCTTACAAAAAACTTTCCAATTCAAAAAATCAAAAACCACCTCAAAAAAATGTTTGGAAACGAAGCAACAGTCCCTAGGTATGGCGGTGTATTGGGAAAAGACCCTTCTGGGACCATGCAGCAACTGCCATGATGCACCTTAACAAATCTCTCAGGCACAACTCCTTAAGATCACAAGACTTCATCACTTACATCATTTGTCTATGTCATAAGTCATAGAAACTGTTGTATTTACTATTTAATGAGCAGTCGTTGTAACTCTAGCACTCCCCATGTTGTACTGCTCTCCTTCTACTTTGCCTAACAGGTTCGCTACCACTCCCCTCTTTGACGTATACTTACTGGAATATTGACTCCTGTCAATATCCTGCCTAAAGGGATATTCAGTGTATCTCTACCTAGCAATCTTATGCAATTATCTTATGTTGTACTGCTCTCCTTCTACTTTGCCTAACAGGTTCGCTGCCACTCCCCTCTTCGACGTATACTTACTGGAATATTGACTCCTGTCAATATCCTGCCTAAAAGGTTCGCTGCCACTCCCCTCTTCGACATATACTTACTGGAATATTGACTCCTGTCAATATCCTGCCTAAAAGTGCCCTGTCAATAGCTTGTTTGGCTTCAAATAACATGATTTGCTGCTTCTATCTGTTGTATAAATGGCCAAAATGGTCCTAATTAGCTTTACCAAAAGAGTGTTGATAAGGAAGATCTGCTCATCTCAACAGTTGAGATAGTTAATCTTTTTCTTATTATCATGTATTACTACCTATTCGTTCAGTCAATTACATCATTTTTGTTAGGTCTGGTCTCCATTGTATTAGCTTGAAGATCAACCAGTCCTGTTTTAATATTTAATGAGCTAGGATAAACAAGTAGCTGTGTCTTCTCATCCAGCTACTTGTTTTCTTTTCCTAAAGTCACTTTTGTTCCTAACGCACCTCCACTGTTGAGCTTCTTTTAGGTGTGCTCTTCTATTGTAATCCAGCTACTTGTTTTCTTTTCCTAACATACCTCAACGGTTGAGCTTCTTTTAAAACTCCCCTACTGGGAATAAGGTGCTCAGAACTGCACAATGAATTTTGCAGTTCAGTACTAAAGTCTTATGCCAAGCACAAACAGTGTGGCATTTTACTACAACTTTTTCAGCAAAAATACAGGAGTCCAGACCTGGAATCGCAGCTGGTAGAACCCTGGTTGAGATCCTATAAGGATAACAAGTTCTTCCTTAGAGATGGCCTGCTCTACCACAGAGAAAGACACACAAGTGCACTCACAGTGGTAGACAGGGACCACATCTCCCTGATCCTGCAGGAATGCCATGACTGCCCCTATATGGGACACATGAGTGAAGACAGGACCAAAGAGAGGGTAGCAAGCACAGCTTGGTGGCCCAAGTGGGAACAAGAGTTGAGTGAATACATCAACACTTGTGAAAGATGCCAAAAGACAAATAGGAAACATGGAAAGAAGTATGGGTTACTTCAACACATAGAAGAACCCAAACACCCATGGGAAACCATCAATATGGACTGGGTTACAGGACTTTTCACAGGAGGCAAAGAAAACTACAATTCCTGTTTAATAAGAGTTGATAGATTCAGAAAGAGTATGAGGTGTCTGCCATGCCATAAAGAAGACACAGCCATGGATACTGCTCTTTTATTCTGGAATAACATCATATCTACCTGTGGAGTCCTCAAGATTATCAATAGTGATAGGGACCCAAAATTCACATCTGAATTTTGGACCAACTTTTATGACATGCTTGGCACCAAGCTTGCATTTTCCACAGCCTACCATCCACAAACAGATGGCCTAGCTGAAATGATGATCTAGACAATGGAGGACATCCTTAGAAGGTTCTGTGCCTTCTGGCATGGAATACAAGGACCATGAGGGATACACCCATTACTGTGATACCCTCCTACCAGCTGTCCAACTGGCTTATAATACAAGTCAGCACTCTAGAACAGGAAAAACACCTGCACTGGTAGAGAAAGGGTGGAATACCCTTTTACCTGTGGACCACTTGAAGAAAAACCTTCTAACCATCCACCCCACAGCCAAAGATTTCCATGAAATGTGGAAGAGGGCTTGTGACACAGCTTCCAAATGCATGGCTGAGGCAAAGGAGTATAATAAGCAGAGGTGGGACAAGTCACACATGGAACCTGACTTCAAAGAAGGGGACCAGGTGCTGGTGTCTACACTAAGATTTAATAATCTCAAAGGACCTAAGAAGATGAGAGACTCATTTTTAGGGCCCTTCACTATCATTAAATTGATAGGGAAAAATGCAGTGGAAGTCAAACTCACAGAAGAATTTTCCAGGAAACACCCAGTCATTCCAGTGAGGTTAGTCAAGCCATACTTCCAGACAGAGGAGGATAAATTCCCCTCCAGGAAGAAAAACCTCACACCACCAGAAATAGTGGAAGTGGAAGACTCCCCTGGACCAGTGAAGAGAATCATCAAGGCCAGGAAGATCAGACTAAATGGTAAGGGTCAGAGACAGTACTTAGTCAGATTCAAGAACCAGACAGCTGATAAAGACAAGTGGTTGGCAGAAGATGCCATACCAGATGGGAACTTTTATTTAAGGAGATTCAGAACCTCAAAGAGGACTGAAAATTCTCATAAATGATGAGCCTTTTTTAGAGGGAGGGTATGTCAGCCTGTGACTCAAAACCAAAGCACAAGCATGACAGCCAAATACCATAAACCAATGGTATAGCCAAAATACCACCAAAACATTGAGCTGAGACAAATCAGCTCAAAAGGTATCAAAATAAAGAGGAAACTCACCCCTTTCTAAATATACAAGTTCCATCATCATGGGACAAATAATAACAAAGGTATTCCCGCTCAAAGTTGTTGCTGAGCATAAATCTTAATTTTCACCTCTCATCTGAAATACAGAGGAACCGTCCTAAACCCATCAAATTGGTATGCCAAATGGAGCTCTAAGCCAGGGCTATCAAATGGTACTAACCAAATTGAGCTAGCACCATTATCACAGGAGTTATGGTCAAATTCAGGCCAAATAAGGGTGAATAAAACATTCACCTCCTATCTAGCTTCTACAGTTTTAGTGTGACATACTTAAAGTGGGGTCTTTTTGGAGAAAGCACAGTCAGGGCTATCTGAGGGTTCCATTAATTTCCCCATATCTCATCTAGAACAAAAGTTATGAGGCAAATAATCTCAATAGAGCTTTTTGCCTAAAACACGCATGTGTACAAAAACCCTGTACATGGGATAACTTTACCATATTTAATGATAACCATATCAAATGAGGTACCATTGTGTAGAACACATACGGAGCTACACACCAAACCAATTTTGAGGTTGATATCCTAAAAAATAACAACGTTATAGCTGTTTTAAGGTCAAAATCCCACAGTTTGGCCAATACAGCCTTACCATGGGATAATATCCCACAACCATGATTATGAGGTGTCAAGCATACAAAGAAGGTTGTTTTTCCTTCAATAACTCATAGTTCATTCCATACTGGGGTCCCATACAGGTTCTGTACAGCATTCTATGTGTCATACACGTCAGAATCAGGCTGTGTGGTCCCCAGATGAAAATTTTCACCCTGTATTGGTGAAAACCGCCCAGATGTGGTTTCAAAACCACATCTGAACCCAATACAGTCTATAAAGGACTTTTTTAAACCACAAGCCTGTCCTAGAGAGTGAAAAATCTTCATTTCCTCTACATGGAAAGGTCTAGCGACCTTTCCACCCCATTTCAGGATAAAAAGGGGGCTTTTCACAACCAGAAAAGCTTTCCTCATCCTGATCTTGAATTCCTTTGTATTAAAATGTCAAAAACAGTTTTACTCTTGGAAAAGAATCAGGTTATACTTTAAATCTTAGTATTGTAGCTCTTATTATAGTAATCCAGCTGGTAAGACTGCACCCAGGGCTTTCAGCAGTGCTCACCACCACTATCTCTTGATAGTAAAGCCCTTTTTATTTTATTAAATACCCTTATTATCTTTAAAATCTTTTATTCTAAATTTTTTTCTGTGTCACAAACATATTTAAAGTTGTAATTAGTCTAATTTACACCTTTATCATAGTTTCATCCTGACTTTCTTCCAGTGGATCTTGGGCAGATACTTGGTATATATTAAGTGAAAATTTGTTTTCCGTGTTGGTACCAATGGTAATGTGCCTGCTTTTACTGTTGTAAATGTCAATTCCATACATCCTCTGGTAATCTGTCCCCAGTAAGAGCCCTTGGATGTTGGCATCATCAAGCACTACAAAATCCGGATTGAGTCTGATATTACCCTTCTTGTGGGGTATAATTATCTTTTTGATAATTGTCCCAATGGAATTCATCTTCCCTGAAGCACTTTTGAAGTTCTTTGCCTTGGTGGGCAAGAGCTGGTTTTCCCAATTTGGGCAGTGGTTATCCAGATAATTTCTGGCCACTATGGAGCAGTATGCTCCACTGTCAATGATCAATGGATGGTGCGCATTTTCAATACAAATAGTCACTTTTGTGGCTTTTTCATGTATGTATTCCATTCCTTTGGTTGGTGTAGCCAAATTTTTGTGCATCCTGTGTGTGTTTGCACAAGTTTTTGTTGGCAGTATCTTGTGGCATGCCTGCTTCCAACTGTATGTCCTGTATTTCTAGTGGGCTTTCCTCTTGGAATTCCCCTAGAAATTCTTCTTTTGGGTCCTGCTCTTCATCAGATTGTTCTCTGATGGCATCTCCCATAGAGTCTGAGTCAGAGTCCTCTGTTGGGGATTCCTCCTCTGGGACTTTCTAAAGGGCATAGACTTTTTTCTTTTCCTTTGAACAGTTGTTGGCATAGTGGTCTCTTGAACCACAATTGTGACAAGAATGTTTCTTCTTAGCCACTTCTGCCACTCTTTCCTTAGGTTTACCTTTAAAATCTACCCTGAAAGGTTGTTTCTCTTTGAAACTACTGCTTCTATATGGGGTGAATTTCCCTATATTAGTCCTTTTCCATACATCTTGTAAGGTATTTTCAATGTCATCTAGAGTTCAATTGTGGTTTTATCTGCATTTTACTGCATGCTCTAGTTCTCCCAGCATTTGTGTCAGAAGTTTGTGATTCTTAATTTGAGTATTCATTTGAGGATCAATGGCTTTGAGTCTTTTAGACTGTCTAAGACACCACTCATATGGATCTTTGTCCACCGAGTATTTGTCACTTTCAAATGACACAGTCGTTTGCCATATCCAAGTACCATTGCTGTACTTTTGGATAATTTGACTCTTCCACCATGGCCAGTTTCTCCTTCCATGGATTTCTTTCATTTATGTGTACCATATACTAGCATGACCTTTAAATGCTGTATTGAGTCTAGCACTAATCCAGTAGTCTGGTATGCTTGATACATCAATGAAAAGTTCATCAATATAATCTATGAGTTCCATATGATCATATTCTCCTGTTTCAGAGAATTTGGGCCAGCTTGAGGCCTCAGGAATCTGTTTCAAGGCTTCCCTTTCAGAATAAGACATATTATCTCCATCCTGGTATTGTGATGGATATCTTGCCTTATTAACCAACATGGCATCTGGTTTGATGTCATCTTAGTAATATGGATTATCCATAACATGGCCTTGTGGTTGGGGCTTGATGTTATGGTAGACATTAAACAGTTTTTTTTTTATGTCTTGTTGCATACAATCCCTGTCCATCCTTCTGTGGTGTTGTTCTTCAAAGACTATTTTCAGTCTTTTGTTGGTTTCTTCAGAGGCTTTGCTCAATTGAGCGTGTCCTTCTTGAAGAGTTTGAAAAATTTTATCCATGGAGGCTGTTAATTTTTTCATCCTCTCATGGCTTGCTTCAAGTTCTGCAAACTGCTTTTGGGTTTGCTCAGCATATTGGGACATTTGTAACCACAGTAAATCACTGTTTAAGGTACTCTCAGGTGAGACAGCCTTATGTTCAATCTGAGTGGGGGTAATATTTCTATTAAGGGGACTATTGATTCTAGGGTCATTTACAACTACTTCTGGTTCTTGTGTACTTCTTTCACCAATTCCAACAGATTATGGATCATTGGGTCTGACTCTCTCTGCCTTTGGTGAAAAGAGGTCTTGCTCTTGCCCTTGTGTCCTTGTCTTCTGCTGGAACCCTCCTGGGAGTGTGAAGAATGGTGACTCTTGGCCACTGACCTGTTGGTTTCTGAATGGTGTGAAGCGACTGGAGAGCTGATTTGGCCTGCTCCTTGTGAGCATGAAGGAATCTTAATGTGCCCTGTCTGGGTCAGTTGTTCTTCTATAGCTTGGATAGTGGCTTGATTCTCCCTTATCCTGTTTTCCCTCAACTCCAGGAGTTTGAACTGCCTGCTGGGATTCCAACCTTTGGTGATTATCATAAGGTCTTTGAAGTCTATCTCTTTGAGACAGATCTTCTGGCAACTTTCTCCAAGTTCTTCCAGTGAGATGCCAGGTTGAAAATCTTGTTTTCCATTCCCCATTGAAATAAATCTTTGAGGAGTTGGTGGAGCTTAAGAGCTTGATCCATATCTTTCCAGTCCTCTGGTTTGAGGTTCCTGTTGAATTGGAATTTGAATGGCAGTGTGGGTATGATTTCCCTCAGTGTTTTGCCATCCACCACTGTGTCCAAGGTGTCCTCTTCCAGGTCTTCTGGTTCTGGACAAGCCTTCTCTGTCCTCTGGTTGGTTCCTTTGGAAGCCAAGGTCTCTGAGGTATGCAGGTGACATATCAGTGTTTGCAAGCAGTAAAAATCTTCATGTTCTTAGGGTATTTACCTTTGACCGTGCCTTGTACAAATTTGATGTATGCTGATTTGGGAAATTCATATTTAGAGGTTACAACTGGGTTAATTACGGTAACCTTCCCTGTACAAGCTCTTAAGGTTGGTTTACCTTGTATTGAAGCAGATTTTTGTGGTTTTCTACTGCTCTGGGTTGCAATTGGTGTCCACTTCTTTGCTGTGATAAGGCCTTCACTGTGGCTCTTTCCTTTCCCCTTGCTGCCCTCTGGTTCTGAGGGTTTCACTGGTGTATTGGCCTGTGACTGGGTTTCTAGTGGTATGTAGTTTTTTTCCACTAAATCAAACAGGAAAAGAGGGCTTAATTTCAGTTAAGACTTCTTAAGATGCTGTTTGCACATCTAATAATGGCCTCTGGGCTTGTATATTACTACCATATGCCATGTATAATGACAGTGTTATTTCATTAACAATTCCACATCAGAATTACAGCTTACAGATATCTGGAATACTGTTTGCATAGTAGTATCTCACAGATTAACTTGTGATTAGCAAATATAATCTGTACAAAATGATTTGTATAAGAGGGTAGTTGAATTAACAATACACCTCACCATGCCTCAACTGTTAGTTTTACAGTAAGAGGTGTCCTTATTTAATTAAGATTTGGACTTTATTGATGGCTTAATGTGTTTCTATATGTAAAACACGCCAAAAATAAGAGGTTTATGGTATTAACCATGTAGTAATAGTATTAATAAGAATTGGTATAAGACATATACCACTCAGAAAAAATATAATAAGACATATATTATATATTTTGCAAGAGATTTTACGTCTAAAAAAATAAAACAAATGTTAGAATAGAGAATAAGTGAAAAAACTCACTCTTAAGGTCTAAAAAAGATCAAAAAAGCTTGTCCAGGCCCCAAAATGTCAGGCTGAGTCTATGATGAAGCAGTAATTAAGCTATTTACAACTTCAACTATGACTGTGACATGGTTATAAAGGTTTTCGATGATAATAAGGGTTTATAAATAAAATGAAAGGGCTTTACTATTGTGGAATAGTGGTGGTGAGTGCTGTTGAAAGCCCTGGGTGCAGCTTTACCTGTTTTATTACAATAATAAAGACTACAATACTTAAATTTAAAGTATACCAGGTTATTTTCCGAGAGGATAACTGTTTTTTACAGTTTTACTATGTAGTAACCTCAAGGGCAGGATGAGGAAACCTTTTCTGGCTGTGAAAAGGCCCCTTTTTATCCTGAAATGGGGTGAAAAGGTAGCTAGACCTGTTCACATGGAGTAAGTGAAGATTTTTCACTTTCCAAGACATGCTTGTGGTTTGAAAAAGGCCCGTATAGCCTGTATTGGGCTCAGATGTGGCTTTGAAACCACATCTGGGCAGCTTTCACCAATACAGGGTGAAAATTTCCATCTGGGGACCACACAGCCTGATTCTGACATGTATGATGCATAGGATGCTGTACAGAACCTGTATGGGACCAAAGTATTGAATGAACTATGAGGTATTGAAGTAAGAACAAGCTTCTTTGTCTGACCAACACCTCGTAATCATGGTTATGGGATATTATCCCATGGTAAGGCTGTATTGGCCAAACTGTGGGATTTTGACCTTAAAACAGCCATAACTTTGTCCATTTTTGAGATATCAACCTCAAGATTGGTTTTGTGTGTAGCCCTGCATGTGCTCTACACAATTTAACCTCATTCAATATGGTTATCATTCAATATGGCAAAGCTATCCTATGTACAAGATATTTGTACATATGCGTGGTTTTAGGCAAAATCTGTATTGGGCTTGTTTGCCTTATACCTTTTGTTCTAGATAGGATATGGATAAATTAATGGTACCATCAGATATCCCTGATTGTGCTCTTTACAAAAAGACCCCACTTTAGGTATCTCACACTAAAACTGTAGAAGTTAGATGGGAGGTGAATATTTTATTCACCCTTAAATGGCCTGAATTTGGCCATAACTTCAGTAATACTGGTGCTAGCTCAGTTTGGCTGGTACCATTGGATAGCCCTGGCTTAGAACTTCATTTTGCATACCCATTTGATGATTTCAGATGGGAGGTGAAATTTAAGATTTATGCTCAGCAACAACTTTAAGCACAAATAACTTTGTTATTCTTTGTCCTGTGTTGATGGGACTTGTATATTTGGAAAGGTGTAAGTTTCCCCTTTCTTTTGATACATTTTGGGCTGACTTTGCTCAGCTCTATGCTTTGGTGGTATCTTGGCTATACCATTGATTCATTGTATCTGGCTGTCATGCTTGTGCTCTGGTTTTGAGTCACAGGCTGACACATTCCCATTCAACATTCACCTCCTGCAAGACAGACCAGATCTCAGGCCAGAGCTCAAGCTGTTCCTACTCCGACTCCAAGACCTCCTCTTGATGGCACGCTAGCAGTTCCTCAACTGACAGCCCAATTAGATAGAGGACCCATTTTGGAAGCAGCAGCACCATCCAGGAAGGAAGGAACAGGGCCAAGAAGATTAAGTTCATTCTCAGGAGTAGTTGGCAGATTTCCAGGAACTTCAAGGACCATTTTCAGAGTTCCTGGGGAAGATGGTGAAGAGGAGGAGGAGAACTCTGTGGAAGAGGAAGAGTCTGATGGTACTGAAGGTGTTCCTTCTCTGGTGGGGGAATTCCAAGGTACTGGAGGACCAAATCTAGCCCAGTCTGATCATCCTGTCTCTCATCAGTCTGAACCATCCTTATTGTCCATTATGCAGCATATGACTCAAATTATGGCCAATCTTCAAGAAGCTTTAATTTCTGAGTCATCAAGACCACCAGCCTTCAAGACTGCATCTATGAAGGCACCAGAATACTTTGATAGGACTCAGCCCTTCAAAGTCAGAATCTTCATTCAGTCTGGTCAATTTATCTTTGATAATGATCTGGCAAATTTCTCTCAATACAGAAATAAAGTTCTCTATGCCACATCATTTCCCATTGGCAGGGCTGCAAAATGGATTGAGCCTTACCTTTCCAATCTCACCAATAAGGATTCTTATTACCTTCTCAATTCCTGGAGCTTATTTGAATCTCCACTCCTTGCCTTATTTGGGACCCAAATGAAGTCAGAAAAGCTCAAGCAGAATTGGATTCTCTACTAATGAAAGAAGGTGTCCATTTTTATTTATACATAGCCAATTTCAGAAGTTTGGTTTCAAGAATTAAAGATTGGGGTGAAAGGGCTCTTATTCATCATTTCAGGAAGGGATTGCCATCCAGGATTTTGGATCAATTGGCCCCCCATCCTTCAAGAATTGACTCTCTTCAAGACTTAATGGATGTTACCCTGGAGCTTGATACCAGGTACCATGATAGGCAAAAAGAGATGAAGCCTGAAGCCTCAAAGTCAAATTCTTCTGATCCTCAAAATTCTTCAAGCTCAAGTCAAAAGAAGAAGAAGAATTTTCAGAAGAGGGACAAGCCCCATTCTTCTTTGTTGAATAAAGACTTCAAGTTAATGAATTCTGAAGAAGAAAGAAGAATCAAGGAGGGTTGATGTACCTATTGTGGTGGGAAGCATAGTCTTGAGTCCTGTTTCAAAAGGCCTCAAAACAAGCTTTCCCAACCGTCAGGCAATTTTCCCTGCCAGGGACAAGCGTGAGTGAAGATCATGTTATGTTCAATAGTCTTCACAGTTCTCCATCCAGAGGAAAATTGTTCAGTCTGAATACTGGTGTCAAAAATTCTCTTAAATTCTTTGTTTTTTCTTCTCTTTCTGATGTTTTTTACAGTATTCTCATTGATTCTGATGCTACCAACTCATTTATTGCAAAGCAGTTTGCTCACAACTATTCAGTGACTACGTCAGAACTCCCAGAGAAAATTCCTCTTATCATTTTGGACTCCTCTGAGTCCCCTGCCTTATTTTTGATTCACCATACTAAATATATGGTTGAGCTTCCTTAATTACCAAGCTTTGAATTGGACTTTCTAGTCATTGATACTCCCAAGGGAGAATACCTCATATTGGGCTTTGACTTTCTCAATCATTTGAATCCATCTATTTATTGGAGGCAAGGACTTATCACCTTTAATTCTGATCATAAGGACTATTATGATCTTTCAAAATCTTTCAGTAATGACCTTTCTTCTGCCAAATCATGTGCAGCTCTGGTTGGGGATTCTAGAACACCATCTTTTCCATATTCTTCCCATATTCCTTCCCTTAATTCCCATCAGTCATTACTATCCTCTAGAGATGAAGTCTTCAAAGAGATTCAAGATGTTGTAGAATATAATTCTGTATCTTCACTTCATCTCTTCTTTGGGAATATGGACCTTCCTCCTTCATCTGATCATGACTCCCTGTAGGAGTTGTGGGATGAGGAGGAAGAGCCAAAAGAAGTAGAAACTGTGATGAAGGTTGTTCCTTCTGTCTATCACCACTACTTGGATTTATTCTTCAAGCTGAAAGCACAGCAATGTCCTCCTCACGGAGCCTGTGATCATCATATCAAGCTGGAGGGGTCTCTACCTCCAGTTGGAGTGATCTACTCTTTATCAAACCAAGAGTCAGATACACTCAAGGCTTACATTTCAGAGAATGTAGAGAAAGGTTTCATCTGGTCAAGCTCCTCTTCAATGGGAGCAGCTTTCCTCTTTGTTAAGAATAAAGATGGTGCCCTCCCCTTGTGTGTTGATTACCACAAACTCAATTCTGTGACTAGGAAGAACAAGTATCCTGTTCCTCCTATGAACCAGCTTCTTAATGTCTTTAATGGTTCTTCTATCTTCTCCAAGATATTTCTGCATGGTGCATATAACCTGCTCAGAATCAAGGAGGTTTATGAATATTCGACCGCTTTTGGAAGTAAATATGCCAGTTACGAGTATTTAGTTATGCCATTCAGGCTCACCATTGCTCCTGCCTCTTTTCAAAATCTTGGCAATGATATTTTCCAAGATCTTCTTTATTTTCCTTTTGTGGTTTATTTGGATGACATTATGGTATTTTCCAAATCTGAGGAAGAACATGTCACTCATGTGTCCACTGTTCTTACCAGACTCAGAGCCAAAAACCTCTTTGCTAAGGCTTCTGAGTGCCTATTTCATGTTACTAGTGTTGAGGATCTAGATTATGTTGTTTCTTATGAAGGCCTCAAGATGGACCAAGAAAAAGTACAGCAGATTCTCAATTGGCCACCTCCACAAAACCTCAAGTGTGAGCCTTCGAGGTATTTTCATATACCCAAAAGACCACAAATGATAAATTAAGATACCAATATAAATAAAATAAATTCATTTATATTATAAAAATAAAAATTGAAACATAAATACAAATTTCTATTTAAAAATCAAAATTTAATTATAATTTTAAAATAAAAATTACAATAAAATTTAAAATTATGAAAATACATTTTTACTTGTGAAAATTAACTAAAAATGAATTTTTAATAAAAATTCTGAAATTAACATATTTTTGGTAAAAGGTTATATACAATATATTTTAACTTTTTATCCAATAAATAAACATGAAGAGATTATCACACCATTGGATTCCTCATAAAAAATAAAGTGGGATCACTTCTGGATGAAATTTCTGTAACTCAACTCTAAATAAGCTTAAATCAAGTTTTTAATATTTTTTGTACAAAAGTATGAAAATCCTCAAAACCTTAATTTAATTCACACCACATGTGGTGATAACCATCAATTTTTGTGTTAAGATTGAGGTGTTGTGTTTAGTTTAAAAGTTATGAGGAATTGAAGTATTTTCAATTGAAATGTCAAAATGTGTGTGTGTATTAAATAAGTGAGCTTTAATTTACATATGAGGTATCAATTATTACAGATGTGTAATTCAAAACTCAATTTAATTACATATGTAAATTCTAATTGTATTACATGATGAGGAATTAAAGAAAAAATAAATTGCAAAGATTAATTCTGGGGGGGAAAAGACACTCTGACTCTAAGGGGGAGCTAGACCCCCAAAATCCTTGCTGACTGGCGTGGGATGTCGAAATCCACGCGAACGCTCATTACCTTTGGCATGGAATTGAGTCACAGGGTCTGTGACTCAATTGATGATGAGGGTTTGATACCAACCAGGGTAGTTTTAACTGCTTCCAAGAGGGTAAAACTACCCTTAAGTTAAAACAATGTTAGTAAAACCAGCTTTAACTGGTTTCTACGCCTCTTACACACATTCTGACGTGTTTTGAAGGCGCTAGACCAGGTATTTCTATAGCAATGGCTGATCTAAGGGTCTAAAATGGCTATAAATAGCAAAAATGGCTTAGACCAGCCCTTTTTTGGTCTAAACCAGGGTTCAATGATGCCATAATTGGATTTTCTGTTTTCAGAATGTTTTTCACGACTGACAAGAGTAAATTTTCCTTTTGGAGTAAGAAAATTGATGGCTATAAAAGAATGTCTTCTTTGCCCCACCTTTCTCTTCACGTTAGAATCTTTTCCTTTTATAATTAGTTTGAACACTGTTATACCAATAAATAACAGATTCCAACCACCCTTTTTTAATTAACCACGTGAAAAATCATTATAATCATTGTTTGTAACTCTTATAATCATTTTTACCCCTGAACCACCCCAAAAGTGAATTCAAGCATCTTTCATCACTGTTAACTTTGTCACTTTCTTTCCAAATCCACTCTGGTCACTTTTGGGCATCTTTTCTCTTTAAATATATTTTCAAAGACTTTGTTCTTTAATTAATTTCTTACAGTTCTTTTCTCATTTAATTCCAATTGAAATTGCTCTTGAAGAAATTTCTTTTGTAGCCTTAAATATCTCTTGTAGAGTATTTTTGGATAAATCTTTATTGTTGGTAAAAGAATGAATTTTTATTAAATTATTTTTTACACTTAAAAATTTTAAAACAATAAAATTGGTGTGTTTTCTCTTTAAAAATACTATTTCTTACTATTTCTAAATAATTTTACCTTAGACAAATTTTGAGGACAGGAAAAGTACTTGATAATTTATCAAATTTTCATATCCACACCTTACGTCAAGGCTCTTCAATCATTCCTTGGCTTTTTCAATTTCTACATCTGCTTCTTCAAGAATTATTCAAAGAAAATCAGTTCACTCACCAGTTTTGTCTAGAAAAATTCCTGTTTCCCCCTCAATGAGGAAGCTCTCAGTCAGCTTCGCCAACTCAAAGAGGCCTTCACCACCGCTCCAATCCTTCTCTACCCACCGTTGTAGAGACCGATGCATCCAATTATGCGTTGGGTGCTGTACTGAGTCAGGTCTCTGACTCAGCAAAATATCCCATTGCATTTGGAAGCTGCAAGCTTATTCCAGAAGAGCTCAACTATGAGATTCATGACAGGGAACTCCTTGGCATAGTATAGGCTCTCAAGCTCTGGAGGGCTTTCCTTCTTTCCCTTTCTTCATCTTTTGAAGTTCTCACCAATTATTCTTCACTTCAATACTTTGTGTCTCCAAACATCCTTACTTGCGGTCAAGCCTTCTGGGCCAAATTCCTCTCTGAATTTCCCTTCTCAATTACTTACTGCCCTGGCTTCCTAGCTACTCTTCCAGATGCTTTATCACGTTGGAAAAATGTTTATCCAGAGAGGGGTGAGGATTTCATCAGCAAGAATCCAATGAACTTTAAACAGTTCATCAAGCAGGATGAAGTTCAACCTCTATGATATTTTTAAGTCAAGGTGGAATATTTTTCAAATTTGATTGATTCAATTCAGAAAGTTCTATAGAAAGATTCTCAGGACAGAAGTATTCTTAAAGAATTGGGTGAAGGTAGCTCTGTCCAAGATTATCCTCTTTATTCCTCTTCCCAACTTCTCTTATTCAAATATCAGGTGGTGGTCCCAAATGACCCCACAATTCAACTCAGCATCCTTCAAAAGTGTCATGATTCTCCTTCAGCTGGACACCCTGGCCAATAGAAGACTCTCAAACCTATCAAGTGGGATTTCCACTGGTACAGAATGACTCAATTCATCAAGGATTATGTCTCATCCTGTCAACAGTGTTCAAGAAGCAAGAATATTCATTACAAGAAGTTTGGACTCCTCAAACCTCTTCCAATTCCAAATGTCCTTGGTTTGCCTTTCAATGGACTTCATCACTCAGCTTCCACTGTCCAATTCTTTTGATTTGACTCTGGTCATAGTGAACAGGTTCTCAAAAATGGCATTTTTATTCCCACAATGTCTTCAATCACTTCATTAGTTTTGGCCCATCTATTCATCAAGAATATCTTTTCAAAGCATGGCCTTCCTCCAAGTATTGCTAGTGATGAAGGTTCTCTTTTTGTGGTTCCTTTTGGACCAATCTTTGTTGGCAGCTCAAGATTTGAAGAGATCTGTCAACTGCTTACCATCCAGAAACTGATGGACAGACAGATAGGGTAAATCAGATACTAGAAAATTATCTTTGAATTTATGTCAGTTATCATCAAGATGATTGGAACACCTGGCTCCCTCTGGCTGAATTTGCTTACAATAACTCTGAACACTCTTCAAAAAAACAATCACCGTTTTTCACTGTTTATGGAAGAGAGCAACAATTTGACTCAGTCCAAACTACTCAAGACACTCCTGCTGGAAAGGTAACAACAAAAATCCAATGAGTAAAGCAAGATTTCAAGAGAGAACCTCAAGTTGCCATAAACAGGTTTAAGAGGTATGCAGATAAAAGTAGAGCAAGTCCACCTGTTTTCAGTCTTGGTGAGATGGTATGGCTTTCTTCCAAGAACATCAAATCAACCAGACCCACCAAAACACTGTCTTCAAGATGGTTGGGTCCTTATCCAATCTTGAAGAAAATTAGTACTCATGATTACCACCTCAAGCTTCCATCTCAATGGAAATCCATCCATACAGTCTCCCATATTTCCCTCCTTGAACCAGTCAAAACATCAACAATCCCAAATTGGCATCAAGAGCCTCCTCCTCCAATCATCATTGAAGAAGAAGAGGAATGGGAATTCTCTCAAATACTGGATTCAAAGTTCAAGAGAAGAAAATTATGGTATCTGGTGGAATGGAAAGGTTTCAGTGAAGACCCAGAAAGATCCACTTGAGAACAAGCCAAAAACCTAAAGAATTGCCCTGAACTTGTCAAGGATTTTGATTTTTTATATCCTGACAAGCCCAGCCCCAATTCTTCAAGAGCTTGATTTTTTATGGTGCTTGGTGGGGCGAGAAATTACCAAATGTAAGTCCCACTCCTGGTACACACCTTTAGTGGTATTCTACTCTTTTTTGTTGTAAGCATCACCTTGAGCGCTGTGTGAGCACTTTGCAATTTTGGACACAGATTCATGGCCTGGATTTCAACATCAAATTCCAATCTATGGCCATTTCCAATTGGGTCAATGGACCATTCTTTTTTAATCCTTTTTTCCAAGTAATCAATTTTCAATACATTCTTCCATCAATATTCCTTAATTTATGGCACTGGCGGGAGTGGCAACTATCAAAAGTTCCTCTCCTGGTGTGCACTTCCCTGAGGGGTCTAAAATCTTTCAAAAAATCACCTTGGCCACTCTGTGAGCACCTGGAATCAAATCTTGCTTTCCAGGTCCTTGGCCATTTCAGATCAACTGTCAATATCCATGGTGAAGATTGGAATCCCCCTCAAGATTCTCTTTTCTTTTGTTTTTTTCTTTTTTCTTATTTTCAGCTCTCTTTCTTAGCTTCTCTCTTGATAATTTTCAAAATTTATTTCTTATAACTTCAATTCCAAACTTTACATAAGCTCATTTTACAAAATTCAAAGTCAAATTTCAAAAGAAGACCAAATCAACCTCATCTCATATGCCAACCTCTTTACCAGTCTGAAAATTCTTTTCAAGATTCAATACCTCTGGAATCCCTACATCCAATCCATCTCAACAGCTTCAACAGGCTTTTACCTTATCTTGGTGCTCAGGAGCTCACCATTCAAGGTAGGGGGGTACTGTCACAACCCCAAATAATCACCCCCCCAATGGGTGTTGTGGCAATTTTGGCCTGAACCCAGTTTATGGTCAATTGTCCATAAAATTTGTTTATGGCCAATTAAACCCTCTTGGTTCTCTATGGCCCACTGGCCATTTATGGCCTCAGGCCATCTCCTGCCTTCATTGTCCTTATTGGCCAGTTCTCCACCTCACCAACCCCTAGGCCATTATCCTTGTTTTTGGGCCTGGGGCGTCTTTTCAGTATTCCAGGGGCCTATTGCCCCCCTAGCCATCACCAGGGCCCTTTTCCTAACCCCTTATATTAGGGGGGCTCTGGCCTAAATGGCCTTTTTGGGCCCTTTAGGCCCCCTACGGCCTCTATGGCCCACAGTCCATGGAACCATTAGGCCCCTTTAGGCCAAAAGGGGCCAAGGGGAAGTTCATGAGCCCCCAAATCACAAGTGGGCCAACCTGAGCCAGCTTTGGCAGAAAAACCCAACCAACCCAGAATTGGCCAAAACCACCTTAGGACCCAAAATTTGCTAAGAACCACAAAATAGCCATAATTCAGTCCATGGCCTCTGGCAACCACCAGAACCCACCAGCTCAGCTCCAATCAAGGATTCCCCTCAGTTTCAGGGGAAGACTTTTCCTTCCTTAATACACCCCATAATCAAGGATCCAGGTGTCAGGATGATACTATGATAAAGGTATAACTAGGCTAATTACAACTTTAACTGTGTATTTGACACGACAGAAAAATGATTTAAAAAAGATTTATAAAGGTTTATAATAAGATAAAAGGGTTCTCCTATTGAGAAATAGTGGTGGTGAGCGCTATTGAGAACCCTGGGTGCAGGCTTTATCTGTTGGATTACAATAATAAAGTCTACAATAATTAAAGATTATAATTATACCTGATTATTTAACCAAGAGTAAAACTGTTTTTGACAGTTTACTATGTAGGTTATTCAAGAGCAGGATGAGGAGAGGATTCTGGCTGTGAAAAGCCCTCCTTTTATCCTGAAATTGGGGTGGAAAGGCTGCTAGACCTTTCCACGTAGAGGAAGTGAAGATTTTTCACTCTCTATGACAGGCTTGTGGTTTGCAAACAGCCTGTATACCCTGTATTGGGCTCAGATGTGGTTTTGAAACCACATCTGGGCAGTTTTCACCAATACAGGGTGAAAACTTTCATCTGGGGACCTCACAGCCTGATTCTTACGTGTATGACGCGTAGAATGCTGTACAGAAACTGTATGAGACCCCAGTATTGACTGACATATGAGGTATTGAAGTAAAAACATGCTTCTTTGTCTATTTGACACCTCATATTCATGGTTATGGGATATTATCCCATGGTAAGGCTGTATCTGACAGCAGGTGGGATTTTGACCTTAAAATGGTCATACATCTGTCAGTTTTTGAGATATCAAGCTCAACGTTGGTTCATTGAATAGCTCTGTATGAGCTCTACACAATGGTACCCAACTTGACATGGTTATCATTAAATATGACAAAGTTATCCCATGTACAAGTATTTTGGTACATTGGCGTGGTCTGATCAAAAGCTGTATTAAGCTTGTTTGGCCAATGACTTCTGTTGTAGTTGAGTTATGAGGAAATGGATGACACCATCAGATAGCCCTGATGGTGCTCTTTCCAAAAAGACCCCACTTCAGGTATCTCACACTAAAACTGTAAAAGTTAGATGAGAGGTGAATGTTTTGTTCACCCTTATTTGGTCTGAATTTGACCATAACTCAAGTAATACTGGTGCTAGCTCAGTTTGGCTGGAACCATTGGATAGCCCTGGCTTAGAGCTTCATTTTTAGTACCCATTTGATGGGGTTAAGCCTCTCCTTCTAGATTTTAGATGAGAGGTGAAAATTAAGGTTTATGCTCAGCACTAACTTTGAGCAGGAATAACTTTGTTATTCCTTGTCCTATGGTGATGGGACTTATATTTTCAGGAAGAGGTGAGTTTCCTCTTTCTTTTGATACCTTTTGAGCTAATTTGGCTCAGTTCCATGTTTTGGTGGTATTTTGGCTATACCATTGGTTTATGGTATTTTGGCTGTCATGCTTGTGCTCTGGTTTTGAGTCACAGGCTGACATACCCTCCCTCTAAAAAAGGCTCATCATTGATGAGACTGTTCAGTCCTCCTAGAGGCTCTGAATCTCCTTGAATGGAGGTTCCCATCTGGTATGGCATCCTCTGCCAACCATTTGTCTTTGTCAGCTGTCTGGTTCTTGAATCTGACTAGATATTGTCTCTGATCCTTCCCATTAAGTCTGATTTTTCTGGCCCTGATGATTTTACTCACAGGTCCAGGAGAGTCTTCTACTTCCACTATTTCTGGTGGAGTGGTGTTATTCTTCCTGGAGGGGAATTTATCCTCCTCTGTTTGGAAGTATGGTTTGACCAGGCTTACTGGAAAGACTGGGTGTTTCCTAGAAAACTCCTCAGTGAGCTTGACCTCTACTGCATTCTTCCCTATCAAATTAATGATAGTGAAGGGCCCTACAAATGAGTCTCTCATTTTCTTGGGTCCTTTGAGATTGTTAAAGTTCAGTGTAGACACTAACACCTGGTCCCCTTCCTTGAAGTCATGTTCCATATGTGATTTGTCCCACCTTTGCTTATTATACTCTTTGGCCTCAGCTATGCATTTGGCAGCAGTATCACAGGCTTTCTTCCACATATCATGGAAGTCTTTGGCTGTGGGGTGGATGGTCAGAAGATTCTTCTTCAAGTGATCCACAGGTAACAGGGGATTCCACCCTTTCTCTACCAGTGCAGGTGTTTTTCCTGTGGTAGAGTGCTGGCTTGTATTATAAGCCAGTTGGACTGCTGGTAAGAGGGTGACCCAATCATGGGTATATCCCTCATGGTCCTTGTATTCCATGCCATAGGCACAGAACCTCCCGAGGATGTCCTCCATTGTTTGGATCATCCTCTCAGCTAGGCCATCTGTTTCTGGATGGTAAGCTGTGGAAAAAGCAAGCTTGGTGCATAGCATGTCATATAAATTGGTCCAAAATTCAGATGTGAATTTTGGGTCCCTGTCACTAATTATGATCTTAGGGACTCCACAGGTGGATATGATGTTATTCCAAAATAACAGAGCAGTGTCCATGGCTGTGTCCTCTTTATGGCATGGTAGACATCTCATGCTCTTGCTGAACCTATCAACTATGATTAGGCAGGCATTGTAGTTTTCTTTGCCTCCTGGGACAAGTCCTGTGACCCAGTCCATGTTGATGGTTTCCCATGGGTGTTTGGGTTTGTAAGGTTTGACTATGAAACAATAAGTAAAAATTACTAATTTATTACTTATTGTACTCTGAATGTCCTTATAAATTGAATAAATAAGATTAAAAATATAATAATAATGAATAATTATTATTATTATGGCGTAAAATAATTATATTATTAAATAAATATAATAATATAATTTATATTATGAAAATATAATATAATAAATAAATATATTAATATAAAATAATTAATATATTAAAAAGCTCTTTATTATTGTTACCAACAAATAATAAAGGCGTAAAAAATTGTTTTTTATTAATAAAAAACAATTAATAACAATAATATTACCAATATTAAAGTTATGAATTAATATAAATACTATTTATATTAATTAAAGAATTATTAAAAGAGTAATAATAGAGAAATTATTATAATAAGAGAAAATAACCTACTTTTAACACTTAATATAATAATTTTGAATTATTTTACGCCAAAAAATATAAATACAACCTTTTCAAATTGTATTTACAATAAAAATAAAGAAAATTACAAATTATTCTGGATTTTTATGTGGAAATGAGTTTTTAGAGAGATTTTTAACAAAAACAATTAAATAAATGATTTAACCACGTCAAAAGAGATGATTATAGCAAGGTGGTCTTTGGTCTTTAATAATATAACAGTTTTATATATAAAGAATAAAGAAATTACCTTTGATTTAATTGATTTAATGTTTTTGATGCGTCTGAGGGGAAAACAGAGTAAAAAGAGCTCTATTTATAGTAAATACCTCCCTCCTAGAGTCCAACAGGCTTCTAGTAGACGTGTACTGATCATATCCACTGGAATTGATCAATATTTTAAGGTTTGAGGGTGATTACATCATGATCAAACCATATTACATCATTATTGCACCATTATTTAGAGTTATCACTATAACTCTAAGTGTGATGACATCAGAGGCTTGGCAGAACCCCAAATTTCGTGGATTTTATTAGTTTTAATCATAAACTAATAGTATTCACCAATTTTATCACTCTTAAGACTGTTAAACTTAATTTAAGGTTACAGTATGTGATCATAACAGCTCAATTTAAGCTCAAACTTTGATCCTCAATAACTTTTAAGGTTTTCACGCTACAGCAATTCAGAGAGTGAATTCTGATAGCCTGACATAACCTTATTATGCTGCCAAGAGCTTTTCATTACATCATCAAAACTCTAATTTTGATGATTTTTCTTGTAACTCATCTTTTCTGTCGAAATTCAATATTTTAAACTTCAAACCTTGATTTCAGGGGGTTATACCCTGAATTTAATAATAAAAA
Source organism: Austropuccinia psidii (assembly GCA_023105745.1). Lineage (NCBI taxonomy): Eukaryota > Fungi > Basidiomycota > Pucciniomycetes > Pucciniales > Sphaerophragmiaceae > Austropuccinia > Austropuccinia psidii. Next base: position 41,933,001 of record JALGQZ010000003.1, read on the forward strand.
TTACATCATTCTTCACGAATGAACTAGTAGAATCCAACTGTGTATTTTTTTTAAGTTTGGAGCACTTTCACAACAAAGTGGTCAACAGCTCTGTTGATTTTTATCAATATTTCATCATAGGTTTTAACCTTGTTTATAACTTGTAAAATAAAGTTCATATCTGTGTTCTTACAGTAATTACGTGGTAACTTTATTTTTGGTTCATCATTCTATCATGTATATTTTAGAAGATATTAGCTATGATCACTGAATATATGCGTTGACCAAAAAAGTGCATATATTCAGGATAATTCCTTAAGTATTGATTTTGGGAATTAGCTTATTAATTTTTTTATATGTGGATTTTTGTGGGGAATCCACTGGTACAATTTATTTCACATGTTGTTTCATTAGTTTCTGAGATACATAAGGTTTTATGGTTTTTATAAGGTATTATACCTTATAATTCCTTAAATATTGACTTTACAGATATGCCATAAAAGTGGTATATGTGTATTTTTCCATGGGGAATCCAATGGTATAATTTATTTCACATGTTCATTCATTGGTTTTTAAGTTAAACCAATTTTAGTACCAATTTATGGTATTTTTTGTATATTTGAGTAATTATTTTTAGTGTATAATTATTCTAATTAATTTTAATATAATTATATTAAAGGTATAATTATTATTAATCCTTTTTGTGACCTTATTGGATATGTGGTCATATCTCAAAGGCTCACATTCCCTACCACCAAAAAAAGATTGTACCACAATCTGATATATGTGATTAGGGTATCATCCACTGTCCTACCTCTTCAATAGACTTTGTTAGTCTTGAAGCTCAATAATGCTTAACTTTTTATTTTTCAGGTTTTCTTTCATGTCTGAACCTTCTTAGTAGTTTATCAGCATTTGTTATATCTTTCTCAAGTAGCCATTCATCTTCTTGAGTTGAATTTCTATACCTCACAAGGTATTCCCTTTCTTTTTTGTTTCTTGTCCTTCTTTCTTTAAGGACTTTTACTATTTTCTTTTCCTCTCCTTCTTCCAAGGGGGGAATTTCAAGTGGGGGTTTATTTCTTAGTGGAAATAACTCCTTGTCACTTGAACTGTAAGGTTTTATCAGACTTACAGGGAAAGTTGGGTGTTTGTTCATTAGTTCACCTGTGAGTTCTAATTGCACAGCATTGGGTCCATGAAGTGCTTTTATCATAAATGGTCCTGCAAAGGAATCTTTCAATTTCTTTGGGCCTTTTATGTTATTGAAATTAAGGGTTGATACTAAAACCAAGTCTCCTATTTTGAAATCAGGTGGTTTATGACTTTTATCCCATCTTTCTTTTGCATATTTAAAAGAATCTTGCATGCATCTGTTTGCATGGTGTCTTGCTTTGTCAAGCATTATCTTGAAACTGCTTGCTGTTGGATGTATATCCACTAAGTCCTTTTTGAGGGTATCATAAGGAAGTCTTGGATTCCAACCTTTCTCTAGCATTGCTGGTGTTTTGCCAGTAGAAGAATGGATTGATGTCTTATATGCCAGTTCAAGTGCTGGTATTAGTGTACACCAATCATGGGTAAAACCATCAGAATCTTTGAATTCTAGCCCATAAGCACAGAATCTTCTGATCATATCTTCTAGGGTCTGTATCGTTCTTTCTGCTAAACCATCAGTTTGAGGATGATAAGCTGTTGAGAATGATAACTTTGTCCCAAACAAGTTATGGAGGTTTGTCCATAATGCTGAAGTGAACTTTGGGTCTCTGTCACTTATAATATTTTGGAATAAGCCTGTGTGGCTAATGACTTTATTCCATATCATTATGGCTGTATCCATAGCTGTGTCATCTTTATGACATGGTAAGAACATGGGAGTTTTACTGTACCTGTCAACTAACACTAGACATGCATTATAACTCCTGTCTCCTCCTGGAGGTAAGGCTGTTACCCAATCCATATGAACTATTTCCCATGGGGATTTTGGTTCTTGGATTTGGATCATCATTCCAAATTTCTTTCCTGTGGCTCTGTTGGCTTTTTGACATCTGTCACAGGTTTGGCAGTACTCTGCAACATCTTTCTTCCAATTTGGCCACCAAGAGCAGGTTTTCACCCTCTCTAGTGTCCTATCTTCTGAGAGATGTCCAGATGCAACACTATCATGACACTCATGTAAAATAGTGTTTATTAGTGTTCTGTCTGTTAAGGCCATAACACATGTGTGTTTTGTTCTATGGTAAAGGATTCCATCAAGGAGGTGGAATCTTCCTTCATCATATGCCTTTTTCCATATTTCATCTAGTTTTGATGAAAGTGATGGATCTTTGCAGTCTTTCATTAGAAGTTGGCTTAAGATATGGCAATTTTTGTCTGTCTTATAGCTTTCTTTAACTTGGTTAAAGAATTCTGTGCCAATGTCTGTAACACATATTCCTTCTATATGGTGCTCTTCTTGTGGTACCCATGCTGGATTGTCAGGGGTATTTGCTAGAGCCCATCTGCTAAGACCATCTGCATTTTTATGAATATTTCCAGATTTATGAACAATAGTCATATTTCCTCTATATTCTTGGATAGCAATTTGCCATCTCAGCATATGTCTATTTGGAGTCTTCATATTTAATAGTGATTTCACAGCATTACAGTCTGTGATTACGTCAAATACTGTGCCATCCAAATAATAATGCAGTTTTTCTAAAGCCCACACTAGGCATAAGCATTCCATTTGGCTTGCTCCATACCTTGCTTCTGTTGGCTTTATCTGCCTTGAAATAAAACAAATTGGTCCTTCCACTGGTTTATCATTGATAATTTGTGTTTGGTGAAGTGCAGCACCTAGTCCTTCTCCACAATCATCAATGTACAGTTTAAAAGGTAGTTTCCAATCTGGCATTAGAAGAAATGGGGCATTTGTTAAGGAATTTTTCAATTCTTCATATGCTTTGACTCTTTCTTCTGTCATCTCATAGACTGTTTGTTGGTCACATAGCTTATACAAGGATTTAGCAATCTTTGCAAAGTCCTTTATATGCTGTCTATAGTAACCAGCAAATCCTAGAAATGATTGCATTTCTTTTTTGGTTTGAGGCATTGGTTTAAGTAGTACTGCTGCTACTTTATTTTTGTCTATGCCTAGACTAAGGCCAGATACTACATGTCCTAGGGCTTTTAATTCACTATATGCAAAATGACATTTTTTCAATGAAATTTTCATATTTACTTGGACTATTTTCTGTAGTACCCTTTCTAGTCTTGTCAGGTGATTTTCCCAAGTTTCTGAGCAAACTATGATATCATCAATGTAGATTATTAACCATCCTTCTGATAATTCTTCAGGAAATATGGTATTCATCATTCTTTGATAATGGGAAGGTGCATTTTTTATCCCAAATGGCATTCTTAAGTATTCAAAAATTCCACAATGGACTATTATTCTTAGTAGTTTCTTGGCATTGTCTGTTAAGACATTTTGATGAAAACCCTTAAGAGCATCCATAGCTGTTATGAACTTAGCTTGTGACAATTGGGTCAATGTCTCATGGATTCTGGGTATTGGATATCTGTCTGGAATGGTATAGGTATTCAGGGCTCTGAAGTCTCCTACCATCCTTGATTTTCCATTATGCCAAGTTATAATGACAGGTGTAGTAACTTCTACTTGCTCATTATGTCCAACCTTTCTTAATACTCCAAGGTCCATTAATTCTTTAATGTGCACCTCTAAGGCTTCTCTAGCTCTTGGACTGGCTGGATAAGCAGGTCTTCTTAATAAAGGTGGGTAAGGTTTTTCTACATTAAGAATTATATCCACTTCATGTCCAATTATGGCACCTAGTGGCTCTTTGTCAGTTGCAAAGGCATTTTTATACTTAAATAAGAGGTCAATCAATTTTTCTTTCATTTTTTCTGTTAATTCTTGATTGAATTCTGCCTCTTTGAGCTGTTCAGATATAAAAAGTTCTTTTTCTGGAATTTTTTCTTCATTCTTAATAACTGTGATTTGTTTTTTGTTATTTAAGAATCCAAACTTTTGTCTTTTATTATCTCCTATGGTAAAATATCTATCCTTTTGGTTGGAGATATCTATACCATAGATTGATAAGTAGTCATTCCCAAGTATGAAATGATTACTAGTACAGTTGTCCATTACTACAAACTCTACTTTAATTCTGACACATTGTGAGGGATGAGGAAAGATTAGTGTTAAATCAATTATTCCAAGGGGCTTCATGCTCTCACTTGCACTACTAAATTTGACACCTTGTATTGGCATAAGTTTTTCTTGCCAGTCTGGGACAATGGTTTTTAAATAACTTTTGCCAACACAAGTGCAATATGCTCCTGTATCCAAGTTAACCTTTCCTTCTTGGTTATCAACCATAACAATACTAATACTTGATTTTCCAGCTGTATATCCCATTCCTCTTGCAGGTTTGGTTCTATACATTTTGGCATCTTGTATGTTTGTCAGATTTGTGTCAGATGTTCCAACTTGTGGCAAGTTTGAGTTAACATCCAGTACTTCATAAATTATATCAATATTATTAATTTGTGCATTAATTATATTGATTTCATCACTTTCAGAGCTCTCTGACTCTTCTGTCTCTTTTTCAGAGTCAGATTCCTCTTCTTTGTCATTGTGGTTTTCTGTTTCCACAATTTCATTGATCTTTGCTTTTTTAAGGCAATTATTGGCTAAGTGTCCAATACCTCCACATTTATGGCATTTTCTTTGCTCATTATTGTTGGATGTATTGGGTTTAAAGGATTCTTTTGATTTATCTTTCTTGATAAATGGTTTATTTGGGCTTTTAATGTCCAATTTTTTCCAAGTCCTGCCAATTTTTGTCCTTGTCACTATATCTTCTAGTGCATTTATATACTCTTCTGTGGAGCATGGTTCTATACACCTGCTTCTTAGGGCATGTTCTAGTTCCCCTCCACATTTTTTAAGTATTTTCATATGCACCATCTTCTGTGACATTTCTGGGTACAGTGCATTAAGCCTTTCAACTTGTTTTAAGAACCAAGTTAAAGGTTTATCTTTCTCTGGGTCAAAGAAAGAGTTTTCAAATGCATTTTCTATCTTATACCTCCAGGCATCATTTGCCCACTTGGTGATTATTTCTTGTTTCCACCAAGACCAGGTATTTTTACCATTTGTCTGTCTTATGCCATAATACCATCTTTTTGCAGATTTCTCAAATAATGAATGTAATCTTGCAGTGATTAATTCATCTGGTATGGCATAGTCTTCTTGTAACATGTCAATTGTTTTAATAAATGACATGTGGTCATATTCACCTTCTCCTGTGAATGTTGGCCATTCTTTCAATTGAGGTGCTTCTTTCATTAAGACTTGGTTATTGTCTTGGTGACTCAAGTCTGTTATGAAAGGATTTGACAATTCCTCTTTTGTTTTAACAGGGCTTCTTATATGAGAAAATGGTGTTGATAACTTTGGCATATTTAAATTAGCCTCATTAATTTTATCCATTTTTTCAGTAATAAGCCTTATTTCACTTTGAATATCATCTTTCAGATGCATTCTTGCTTCATCACTTTCTCTACATGGTCCAAAAGTAATTTTTGGTGTGATGAAGTCTTTTCTTCAAATTTTTCTACATAAATACTTAATTTATTCAATTTTTCTGTAAGATTGTCAATACTCACATCATAATTGATTGTCAAAGTCTTATCTTTGATATCTTTTATGTATTTATACAATTCTTGTTGTCCTTGTATTAATTTTTGAGTATTGTCAATTAAATTTTTTGGTTTATTATTTTCAAAAATAAACTTAATGTTGTCAATTTCTTTCTTGTTTTGTACAACAATTTTTGTTAAAGAAGATGAATTGTTATTTATTTCTTGTAGTGATAATAAACTGTCTTTAATTTCTTTTAGAGGTAATATACTATTTTTAATTTCTGTTAAAGTATTTACAACATCTTTGGACAAGGTTATTTCTTTGGGAAATGAGGTTGTCTCATTCTTTGCTCTTCCTTGTCCTTGAATTCCATCAAGGTTCTGGCCATGTTGAAGACATTGTCCATGGCATCCTTTTGGATTCTTGGGATTCTGTAGCTTGGGGAATATGGTTTCCTCCAATGCTTTTTCTTGTTCTTCTTCCCTTCTTGGGGAAGTGGGTTGGCTTGAGGCTTGCTGGTAGAAGCTACTGGGGCTTCTTCCTTGGTTGCCTCTCTCTTTTTGGCATGATAATCCTTGATTTTTTTGATTTGAGGTTTGGATGACAGTGGATTCCATCCATTGGAGTATTTCACTATCTCCTCCTCTTTGAGGAACTTTTTCAGGATGTGCCAGGAGTTCATCACTCCTTGGTGTATTTGAGGCAGCATTTCCCAGTCTTTGTCCTTGTATACTGTGTAATACTGCTTGTACTTGCTCATGTAGATGTCTATCTGAGCCCTCTGAATGTGATTTGTACCTGTTTGAGTTACTCATACTTAGTTCCAATTCAGGCTCAGATATCATGGGCATTTCTGGGACTTGCCTTTGGGATAAGGCACTTCCTTGTGTGGATTCTGTTCCACTGGGGATATTGCCCTTTCTTTTCCCTTTTGAGGGATCAATTCTACTTCTGAGTCCAGCTCCATCTGATTGGATGGAGTATTGGGAACCTCTTCTGGTAGTCATAATTAAAAAATAAAAGTATTTTAGAATAAAATTCTTTTATGGCAATTTTAAAAAGAGGTGCTCACCTTCAGAGTCTTGAATGGTGGGCCCTGGAAAGTCTAATTTCTTAGCTTTCTTTCTTTTGGTGATAACTGGTGTTGGAGAACTTTGACAAGTTTCTTCCACCAATCTCTCAACAGTAGCTTGGTTGTCTTCTGTTGGGTTATCTTCAAACACTAAAAAAAGACAAATAAATATAAGTCTTTTTATAATAAGTGTTATTTTTGGCAAGATATGGCAATTTTCCACGTAGAAATTGCTTTTATATCTTAAAAAATGAAATAAATAAAGAAATGAATAAAAATGAATAAAAATAACTTTTTTTATTGGTTTTTAATATTTTTTAATATTTTTTATGTATGTTTTTATTTTTAAAGAATAAAATAAAAAATAAATATTATTCTTATAAAATTAAATTATAATAAAAATTATTTTTAATTTATAAATTATCTTTTTTAATCACTAGAGTCACTCAAAGAAAGTTCTTGCAAGTCTAAGGATGTGAAAAACCACGTGTAAGACAGTACAATTGCTTTCCAAATGCCTCAATAGCTTTTAAAATCAATAAAATATAAAATTATTATATAATTTTATGATTATAAATATAATTTATTATGGATAAACCCAAATAGAATCTTTTTAAAGGTCTTTTAAGTAAATATCACAGCCAGGCCCCCAAATGTAAGGTTTGACTATGAAACAATAAGTAAAAATTACTAATTTATTACTTATTGTACTCTGAATGTCCTTATAAATTGAATAAATAAGATTAAAAATATAATAATAATGAATAATTATTATTATTATGGCGTAAAATAATTATATTATTAAATAAATATAATAATATAATTTATATTATGAAAATATAATATAATAAATAAATATATTAATATAAAATAATTAATATATTAAAAAGCTCTTTATTATTGTTACCAACAAATAATAAAGGCGTAAAAAATTGTTTTTTATTAATAAAAAACAATTAATAACAATAATATTACCAATATTAAAGTTATGAATTAATATAAATACTATTTATATTAATTAAAGAATTATTAAAAGAGTAATAATAGAGAAATTATTATAATAAGAGAAAATAACCTACTTTTAACACTTAATATAATAATTTTGAATTATTTTACGCCAAAAAATATAAATACAACCTTTTCAAATTGTATTTACAATAAAAATAAAGAAAATTACAAATTATTCTGGATTTTTATGTGGAAATGAGTTTTTAGAGAGATTTTTAACAAAAACAATTAAATAAATGATTTAACCACGTCAAAAGAGATGATTATAGCAAGGTGGTCTTTGGTCTTTAATAATATAACAGTTTTATATATAAAGAATAAAGAAATTACCTTTGATTTAATTGATTTAATGTTTTTGATGCGTCTGAGGGGAAAACAGAGTAAAAAGAGCTCTATTTATAGTAAATACCTCCCTCCTAGAGTCCAACAGGCTTCTAGTAGACGTGTACTGATCATATCCACTGGAATTGATCAATATTTTAAGGTTTGAGGGTGATTACATCATGATCAAACCATATTACATCATTATTGCACCATTATTTAGAGTTATCACTATAACTCTAAGTGTGATGACATCAGAGGCTTGGCAGAACCCCAAATTTCGTGGATTTTATTAGTTTTAATCATAAACTAATAGTATTCACCAATTTTATCACTCTTAAGACTGTTAAACTTAATTTAAGGTTACAGTATGTGATCATAACAGCTCAATTTAAGCTCAAACTTTGATCCTCAATAACTTTTAAGGTTTTCACGCTACAGCAATTCAGAGAGTGAATTCTGATAGCCTGACATAACCTTATTATGCTGCCAAGAGCTTTTCATTACATCATCAAAACTCTAATTTTGATGATTTTTCTTGTAACTCATCTTTTCTGTCGAAATTCAATATTTTAAACTTCAAACCTTGATTTCAGGGGGTTATACCCTGAATTTAATAATAAAAATTACATCATTCTTCACGAATGAACTAGTAGAATCCAACTGTGTATTTTTTTTTAAGTTTGGAGCACTTTCACAACAAAGTGGTCAACAGCTCTGTTGATTTTTATCAATATTTCATCATAGGTTTTAACCTTGTTTCTAACTTGTAAAATAAAGTTCATATCTGTGTTCTTACAGTAATTACGTGGTAACTTTATTTTTGGTTCATCATTCTATCATGTATATTTTAGAAGATATTAGCTATGATCACTGAATATATGCGTTGACCAAAAAAGTGCATATATTCAGGATAATTCCTTAAGTATTGATTTTGGGAATTAGCTTATTAATTTTTTTATATGTGGATTTTTGTGGGGAATCCACTGGTACAATTTATTTCACATGTTGTTTCATTAGTTTCTGAGATAAATAAGGTTTTATGGTTTTTATAAGGTATTATACCTTATAATTCCTTAAATATTGACTTTACAGATATGCCATAAAAGTGGTATATGTGTATTTTTCCATGGGGAATCCAATGGTATAATTTATTTCACATGTTCATTCATTGGTTTTTAAGTTAAACCAATTTTAGTACCAATTTATGGTATTTTTTGTATATTTGAGTAATTATTTTTAGTGTATAATTATTCTAATTAATTTTAATATAATTATATTAAAGGTATAATTATTATTAATCCTTTTTGTGACCTTATTGGATATGTGGTCATATCTCAAAGGCTCACAGGGTTCTTCTATGTGTTGAAGCAACCCATATTTTTTCCCATGTTTTCTATTTGCTTTTTGGCATCTTTCACAAGTGTTGATGTATTCACTCAACTCTTGCTCTCACTTGGGCCACCAAGCTGTGCTTGCTACCCTCTCTTTAGTCCTGTCCTCACTCATGTGTCCCATGTAGGGGCAGTCATGGCATTCCTACAGGATTAAAGAGATGTGGTCTCTGTCTATCACTGTGAGTGCACTGGTGTGCTTTTCTCTGTGGAAAATCAGGCCATCTATAAGGAAGAATTTATTGTCCTTATAGGCCCTCAACCAGGGTTCCTCCAGCTGGGTTTCCAGTTCTGGGCTCCTGTATTTTTGTTGAAGGAGTTGGAGTAGTATGCTACACTGTTTGTGTTTAGCATAAGATTTCAGTACTGCATTGAAAAATTCATTGTGCAATTCTGAGGAACTTATTCCCAGTATGGGGGTTTCTGTCCCTTCTGAATCAGTGTTTCCACTGTCAAGGGTACCACTACCTGGTGCCCATTCAGAGAATCTGAAGTTTTTCTTCCTATTTATTTCCATAAAATGGATAGGAATTTTTGCAGCAACTTCAGGGTCATAAGCTGGGTTGCTTTCGACATTGTCCAGTGGCCATCTGCTAAGGCCATCTGCATTGGTATGGCTTTTACCTTCCTTGTATATGATGGTCATGTTCCCTCTATACTCCTGCATGGCTATTTGCCATCTCAGCATGTGTCTATTAGTAGTCTTCATGTTTAGTAAAGACTTCAAGGCTGTGCAGTCTGTGTAGACTTCAAAGACTGCACCCTCCAAATAATAATGGAGTTTTTCTAGTGCCCAGACTAGACATAGCCATTCTGTCTGGGTGGCCCCATACCTGGCTTCTGAATCTTTCAGCTGCCTGGAGATGTAACATATTACACCTTCTCTAGGTTCACCATCCACAATTTGTCTTTGGTGAAGGGCTGCTCCCAAGCCTTGGCTGCATGCTGCATCTATATATAACTTGAATGGTAGTACAAAGTCAGGCAAGATGAGCACAGGTGCATTTGTGAGTTCATATTTGATCCTCTCATATGCATCCCTCCTTTCCCTGGTTATTTCAAAAACTACATCCTTTGAGCATAACTTGTATAATCTACTAGTTATGTGAGCAAAGTTTTTGATGTGGTTTCTATAGTAGCTAGCAAATCCAAGGATAGATTGCATCTCTTTGATGTTCTTTGGTACTGGCTTTTGCAGTACTGCTGCTACTTTGTTCTGGTCAATTGCCAGACTAAGGCCTGAGACTTTGTGTCCTAGAGCTAGTAGCTCTTGTTGGCCAAAATTACACTTTTCAAGTGAAATTTTCAGATTGATGGGTGTACATTTACTTAGCACTCTGTCTATGTATTGTACATGGTCTTCCCATGTCTCTGAGTATATAATGATATCATCAATATACACTACCATCCAGCCTTCCATTATTTCTTCTTGAAATATGGTGTCCATCATCCTTTGGAAGTGGGCTGGTGCATTCTTGATGCCAAATGGCATCCTGGCGTACTCATATATGCCCATATGGCATATTATTCTGAGAAACTTCATGGAGTTTGGTTTAACTCCATTTTGGTGGAAGCCTTTCATACAATCCATCTTGGTTATGTATTTGGCTTTGGCTAGCTTATCCAAGGCATGAGGTATCCTTGGTATAGGGTACCTGTCTGCTTTTGTGTAGTTATTCAGGGCTCCGAAATCTCCACACAATCTAGACTTGCCATCATGCCAGGTGATTAGGACAGGAGTGGTGATTTCCACTATTTCATTATGTCCAATCTTCCTAATGACATCCATGTCCAGGAGTTCATTGATATGTTTCTCAATCTCTTTCCTGGTCTCCAGACTTGCTGGGTAAGGAGGTCTCCTTAACATGGGTGGATAAGGCCTTTCTACATCCAGATATAGTTCTATATCATGGCCTTTGATCTTGCCTAATGGTTCTTCACCAATGGCAAATGCTGGTCTATTCTTCCTCAGCATCTTCAGTAAACTTAGCTTTTGTTTACTGGTGAGGGTAGTGCTAAACTGTCCCTCTCTGAATTCTTTCAGAAGTTCTTCCAGTGGGTCCTGAGAAGATATCTGGTATATATCAAGAGAAAATTTCTTTTCCTTGTTAGTACCAATGGTAATATGCCTATTTTTACTATTTTAAATATCTATGCCATACATCCTCTGGTAATCTGTTCCCAGTAAAAACCCTTGGATGTGGGCATCTTCAAGCACTACAAACTCTGGGTTGAGTCTGATATTACCTTTTCTGTGGGGTATAATTATCTCTTTGATAATTGTCCCAATAGGGGTCATCTTTCCAGATGCACTCTTAAAGTTCTTTGCCTTAGTGGGCAAGAGCTGTTTTTCCCAGTTTGGGAAGTGGCTATCCAGATAATTTCTGGCCACTATGGATCAATGTGCTCCACTGTCAATGATCAGTGGGTGCTGAGCATTGTCAATACATATAGTCATTTTTGTGGCTGTTCCATGTATATATGCCATTCCTTTGGTTGGTGTAACCAGGAATGTTTGTGCATCTTGTGTGTGTTTGCACAAGTTCTTGTTGGCAGTGTCCTGTGGCATGCCTGCTTCCAACTGTATATCCTGGATTTCCAATGGGGTTTCCTCTTGGTATTCCACTAGAAGTTCCTCTCTTGGGTCTTGATCATCATCAGATAGTTCTCTGATGGCATCTCCCATAGAGTCTGATTCAGAATCCTCTGTTGGAGGTTCTTCTTCAGGGACTTTTTCTATAGCATAGACTTTCTTCTTTGCTTTTGGACAGTTGTTGGCATAGTGGTCTGTTGAACCACAATTGTGACAAGAATTCTTCTTCTTTGCCACTTCTGCCACTCTTTCTCTGGGTTTGTCTTTAAACTCTACCCTGAAAGGTTGTTTCTCTTTGAAACTATTGCTTCTATATGGGGTGAATTTCCCTATATTAGTCCTTTTCCTTATGTCTTGTAAGGTATTGGCTATGTCATCTAGAGTGCAATTTTGGTTGCATCTGCATTTCACTGCATGCTCTAGTTCTCCTGGCAGTTGTGTCAGAAGTTTGTGATTCCTCATCTGGATGTTCATCTGAGGATCAATGGCTTTAAGTCTTTTAGACTGTCTGAGACACCACTCATATGGATCTTTGTCCACAGAGTATTTGTCATTTTCAAATGACATGGTCTTTTGCCATATCCAAGTTCCATTACTGTTCTTTTGGATTATTTGACTCTTCCACCATGGCCAATTTCTTCTGCCATGGATTTCTTTCATTTCTGTGTACCATATACTTGCATGACCTTTAAATGCAGTATTCAGTCTAGCAGTAATCCAGTAATCTGGTATGCTGGGTACATCAATAAAGAGTCCATCAATATAATCTATGATTTCCATATGATCATATTCTCCTGATCCAGAAAATTTGGGCCAGTTTGAGGCCTCAGGAAGCTGTTTCAAGGCTTCCTTCTCTGAATAAGACATGCCATCTCCATCCTGGTATTGTGATGGAGATCTTGCCTTATTCAACAACATGGCATCTGGTTTGATGTCATCTGGTTGATATGGATTCTCCATAGCTTGGCCTTGTGGTTGGGGCTTTAAGCTATGGTAGGCATCAAACAATTTGTTGATGTCTTGGTTCAGACACTCCCTGTCCCTGCTGCTATGGTTTTGTTCTTCAGAGACTTGATTCAGTCTCTTGTTGGTTTCTTCAGAGGCTTTGCTCAGTTGAGCATATCCTTCCTGAAGGTTTTTAACTATCTGCTCCAATGAGGCTTGAGTTTTTTCTCATCCTCTCTTGGGCAGCTGCAAATTCTGCAGCCTGCTTTGCAGATTGCTCAGCATATTGGGACATTTGCAACCACAGTGTGTCACTGTTGATGTTGCTCTCAGATGTGATAATGTTATTTTCACTCTGAGTGGGGGTAATGTTTCTATTACTAGGACTACTGATTCTAGAGTGGTTTACAACTACTTCTGGTTCTTGTGTACTTCTTTTACCAAATCTAACAGCTTCTGGATCATGGGGTGTGACTCTTTCCTCCTCTGGTTGAAGGAGGCTTTGTTCTTGCCCTTGTTGCCTTGTCTTCTCCTGGAAACTTCCTGGAATTGTGAAGAATGGTGACTCTTGGCCACTGATCTGCTGGTTTCTGAATGGTTTGAAGCCACTGGAGAGCTGATTTGGCTTGCTCCTTGTGAACCTGAAGGAATCTGAGTAGGCCCTGTCTGGGTTAACTGTTCTTCTATAGCTTGGATAGTGGCTTGGTTCTCCCTTATCCTCTGTGCCCTTGCCTCCAGGAGTCTGTGCTGCCTGGTAGGGTTCCAACCCTTGGTGATTACCATAAGGTCCTTGAAGTCTATCTCTTTGAGACAGATCTTCTGGCAACTTGATCCCAGTTCTGCCCAGTGAGTTGCTAGGTTGAACCTCTTGTTGTCCATGCTCCATTGAAACAAATCTTTGAGGAGTTGGTGGATTTGAAGAACTTGATCCATATCCTTCCAGTCCTCTGGTTTGAGGTTTCTGTTGAATTGGAGTGTGAATGGCAAGGTTGATATTATCTCCCTCATTGTTTTGCCATCCACCACTGTGTCCAATGTGTCTTCTTTCAGGTCTTCTGGTTCTAGACATTCCTGCTCTATCCTCTGGCTGGTTCCTTTGGAAGCCAAGGTCTCTGAGGTATGCAGGGGACATATCAGTGTTTGCAAGCAGTCAAAAACTTTATGTTCTTAGGGTATTTACCTTTGACTGTGCCTTGTACAAATTTGTTATCTGCTGATTTGGGCAGTTTGCCTTTGGAGGTTACAACTGGGTTAATAATTGTAATCTTCCCTGTACAAGTGGTTAAGGTTGGTTTACCTTGTATTGAAGCAGAGTTTCGTGGTTTTCTACTCCTCTGAGTGGCTATTGGTATCCACTTCTTGGCTGTAATGGGGCCTTCACTAAGCCTTTTTCCTTTACCCTTGCTGCCCTCTGGTTCTGAGGGTGTCACTGGTGTGTTGGCCTGTGACTGGGTTTCAAGTGGGATGTAGTTTTCTTCCACTGAATCAAAACAGGAAAAAGAGGGCTTATGTCAGTTAAGACTTCTTAAAAGGCTGGTTTTGCACGTCTAAGAATGGCCTCTGGGCTTGTATATTATTACAGTATGCCCTTGTATAATGACAGTGTAATTGAATTAACAATTTCACGTCAAAAATACAGCTTATGGTGTCCTGTCACACTGTTTGTGTGTCAGTATCCCTCAGATACACTTGTGGTTTGCAAGTGTATTCTGTAAAAGTGGTTTGTATACAAGTGTTATTGAATTAACAATACACTTGACCACGCCTCAACTGATGGTGTTTTAGTCAGAGGTGTCCTTATTCAGTCAAGAATACAGGACTTTATTAGTGGCTTATGTGTTTTTATATGCAAAACACGCCAAAAATAATAAATTACTGTGGGTGTTAACCACGTAAAAAATACTCTTATATTATGATTATATAAAAAAAAGGTAAAAATATATAAAATATATATATTTAAATAGAAATTACGCCTAAAAAAGGATAAAACAATGTGTTAATAAGTCATAAAAAAGAGAAAAGACTTACTTGTAAGGTCCAAAAAGTCAAAAACATGGCCAGGCCCCCAAAATGTCAGGATGATACTATGATAAAGGTATAACTAGGCGAATTACAACTTTAACTGTGTATGTGACATGACAGAAAAATGATTTAAAAAAGATTTATAAAGGTTTATAATAAGATAAAAGGGTTCTACTATTGAGAAATAGTGGTGGTGAGCGCTATTGAGAACCCTGGGTGCAGGCTTTATCTGTTGGATTACAATGATAAAGTCTACAATAATTAAAGATTATAATTATACCTGATTATTTAACCAAGAGTAAAACTGTTTTTGACAGTTTACTACGTAGGTTATTCAAGAGCAGGATGAGGAGAGGATTTTGGCTGTGAAAAGCCCTCCTTTTATCCTGAAATTGGGGTGGAAAGGCTGCTAGACCTTTCCACGTAGAGGAAGTGAAGATTTTTCACTCTCTATGACAGGCTTGTGGTTTGCAAACAGCCTGTATACCCTGTATTGGGCTCAGATGTGGTTTTGAAACCACATCTGGGCAGTTTTCACCAATACAGGGTGAAAACCTTCATCGGGGGACCTCACAGCCTGATTCTGACGTGTATGACGCGTAGAATGCTGTACAGAAACTGTATGGGACCCCAGTATTGACTGAAATATGAGGTATTGAAGTAAAAACATGCTTCTTCGTCTATTTGACACCTCATATTCATGGTTATGGGATATTATCCCATGGTAAGGCTGTATCTGACAGCAGGTGGGATTTTGACCTTAAAATGGTCATAACTCTGTCGGTTTTTGAGATATCAAGCTCAAAGTTGGTTCATTGAATAGCTCTGTATGAGCTCTACACAATGGTACCCAACTTGACATGGTTATCATTAAATATGACAAAGTTATCCCATGTACAAGTATTTTTGTACATTGGCGTGGTCTGGTCAAAAGCTGTATTAAGCTGGTTTGGCCAATGACTTCTGTTGTAGTTGAGCTATGAGGAAATGGATGGCACCATCAGATAGCCCTGATTTTGCTCTTTCCAAAAAGACCCCACTTTAAGTATCTCACACTAAAACTGTAAAAGTTAGATGAGAGGTGAATGTTTTGTTCACCCTTATTTGGTCTGAATTTGACCATAACTCAAGTAATACTGTTGCTAGCTCAGTTTGGCTGGTACCATTGGATAGCCCTGGCTTAGAGCTTCATTTTGAGTACCCATTTGATGGGGTTAAGCCTCTCCTTCTAGATTTTAGATGAGAGGTGAAAATTAAGGTTTATGCTCAGCACTAACTTTGAGCAGGAATAACTTTGTTATTTCTTGTCCTATGGTGATGGGACTTATATTTTCAGGAAGAGGTGAGTTTCCTCTTTCTTTTGATACCTTTTGAGCTAATTTGGCTCAGCTCCATGTTTTGGTGGTATTTTGGCTATACCATTGGTTTATGGTATTTTGGCTGTCATGCTTGTGCTCTGGTTTTGAGTCAAAGGCTGACACCAGGAGTGGTGCATATATGGTATAATATACCATTATGCACCATTTTGCTCAGAAATTCAATGGTGACATTTTCAGGACCAAATTACATTATGCCAAATAAATTCCCCAATCCATAACCAATTTTAAAGGAGGATGTTTCAGCTATTCAGTCTGGAAATTCCCTGGCATCTACCAGAAGATTATTTGAGGACCCCAACCCCCCGGCCCTGCAGGAGTTGGGTTTTCAATTCTCATCAGGACTATTCTAAGGGCAATTCTCAGAGGTTATCATTCATTCCAATCATTTTCAAGGCATCAAGTACTCAGCCTTCCTTGGACAACTCAATTGGTCCATACAGGCTGTAATCAAGCATCCTGTATGGCCTTGGCCCATTTGGGCCAATTCATATTCCACTGTGGGAATTCATTCACACAGTTCAATTCTCAAGATGTCCAGAACTGTATTGGTTCAATTCAGACAATACAGCTGGATTACTCACCTTCCAGGATCAGCCTTTCAGTTTTTCACATATACTGGCCACCTTTCATCATCTGGGGACTTTTTCCCCAGTTAATTAATATATTGGGTTTATATTTATCCTTATTTTCTTTTCATATATTTAAGTAAATACTGATAATGTTAAGTCAGTCTTTGCACCTTTTCTTCTTTGCCTGTCAGTGGATATTTGTGGTCATATCCTTTACTAACTTCATTGTTCTCTCTGGCAGGTTGAAACAGCGAATTGAGGATTCATTTGGTTGGCTCTTTGGCTTTTGGCTTTCTTATCATCTTGGCCATTGGCTCCCTTTTCACTTTATCTTTTGGTGTACTTGTCTTTACTTTTGTTCTTCCTTGAAGAAATATATTTTTCTTATTTCTTTAATCTTTTGGAGCCCTCCAAGTGAGCTCTTGATTCCTGAGATCCAGGTCACTCTTTCTTCCATAAGAGCCCCTGTGACACCTGCATACCCATAAAGCCCAAAATCAAGAGGGGCCCTTGAGCTTCAAATTGAATAACTCTGAGACTTTGGTGTTATAAAAAGGTCTTCCATGATATATAAGTGGAAATAATTACACTTGTCATAGTGGCATGGCATAAAGGAAGATCAAGAATTGTTGGGGAATTTTGATCTCTGAACACTTACACTGTCCCAGACAGGAATCCCATACCAAAAACTCAAATTTCCCTTACTCCAATATCTCAAGCAGTATACATTAGCACTCTGAATGCCCTTAAGGGATTCTTCCAAAATGTAGTTACACCAAGAGCAAGGAAATGCTTGAAAACTATTGTTCATTGTGGAGCTTATTAATACTTGAGGATGCCCTTTGATGTCAAAAATGAACCTTCACACTTCCAAATAATTATGAATTGAATCTTTTTGAAAGAACTTTCAGAAGGATTGTTTATCATTTATATTGATGACTTAATTATCTTTTCTGGGACTTGGGCTGAACATATGTATAGATTATCTGAGGTTTTGGTAAAAATACAATCTGAAAACATGACAATTTCTTTAAATAAATTTCATTTTTATTTAAAGAACTCAAAGACCTAGGACTGGTGGTATCTGGTCTATTCCTTGAAGTTGAGAAAACTAAAGTTGCAGCAGTACTATTGAAGCCTATGCCTCAGAACAAAAAAGGAAATACAATCATTTCTAGGATTCACAAGATACTACAAGAAAAATATTCAAGATTTTGCATCAATAAAAATACCTCTTTATCAGGTATGTGACATATATTAAGTATTTGAAATGGATTTTTATAGAGCTAAAGCATTTCAATCCCTGATACAAGCTTTACCACTTCTCCACTCCTACCGATTCCATATTTTAAGCTACCCTTTAAGCTTCACATTGATGCATCAGGAGATGGGCCAGGATCTGCACTTCATCAAGTCCAACTTATTAATGACAAACCTGTGGAAGGACCCATTATGGCCATTCTTCACAAACATGGGAATATTCACAATAATCCAGATTTATTGAGCAGATTTCCATTACCAAATGACATTTTCAATCCTGCTTATGTACCATAATAATCTTCTTCACAGCTCCCAATACAAGGAATTAGTGTTACAGACCTAAACAATACCTGCTTTGAGGAAGTCATCAAGGGCTATAATCAGGATAAGAATTGTAGCATCCTATTCTAATTACTTACTAAATATTCTAAAGATAAGTCCTTAATACATTCCTTGGATTAGATATGGCAGAAGTAATATGATAAAGGAGAATTTCATTTCCTTGATTGCATTCTTTATGATAGGACCAAACACACATGTATCATGAAAGTTATGAAGAGGTTATTAATTAATATTGTGTCAAATAAACTCCATGACAGCTCCTTCTCACGACCCCTATCTGAGGACAGAACAAGAGAGAAAATTAATACATGAAAATGGCTTCCAATGTTGCAAACGGATGTGTCAGAATATTGCAAAACCTGTTACAGATGTTAAAACGCAAATAAACTCACAGCAAAAAGACTTGGGAATATGATCAAAATCCAAGAACCCAGTAGACCTTGGGCAATTTTCCATATGGATTGGGTCACTGGCCTACCACCAGGAGGTGATAGAAGCTATGATTTTTTCCTAGTAATTGTTGTAAGGTTTAGTAAGACTAAAATATTTTACCATTTCACAAAGATGATTCAGCCTTGGATACAGCTCTTCTAATATGGAACTGAGTAATATTATGGAATGGCATCTTCACCATTTTTCTTAGTGACAGAGATCAAAAATTTACCTCAGGACTATGGGCAAATCTTCACATATTATTTGGAACCAAATTATCCTTCTCTACAGCTTACCACACACAAACTGATGGCCTAGCTGAAAGAATGATCCAAACCTTGGAAGATATGATCAGAGAATTTTGTGCATATAGCTTAGAGCTCAAATATTGTGATGGTTTCAGACTTTATTGGTGTACCCTTCTACCTTCACTGGAGCTAGAATATAAAAGATCCTTCCATTCCAGTGCCACTCAAACTCTTGCTATTCTAGTGAATGTATGGAATCCCAGACTACCCCAACATTATTTGAGGAAAGAATTAGTTGAGATACATCCCACAGCTTCTATATTCAAACAAAGTCTATAAACAGCTAGAGAGAATGAAATAAGATGAATGGGGGACTCATTGGCATATGACCAAGCCCAATGGTATACATCACATGCTACTCTAGACTTCAAAGTAGGATACGAGGTATTTGTCTCCACCACTAATCTCAATAACATCAAAGGATGAAAAAATCATAAATACACCTTTGCAAGAACTTTTTTTAACAAAGGCCTTCATGGGTAAAATTCTGTTGAGTAAGATTATCTGAGGAGCTTAGTAGTAAGCACTCTACATTTCCAGAAAGCTTGATAAAACCTTCCAAATCTGGTTATTCTCAAAAGTTTCCGTTAGGGAGTAAAGTTCCCAAGAATATACTTCCTTTTGAGTCATCTGGTACTAAGAAGCTTAAAAATTCTCTCAAAGAAAGAAAATTCCAAACTGATAGATTAAGGGAATACCTTTTCAGGTACAATGACCAAGTTGTGAAGATGAATGGTTATCAGAGAAAGACATACCTGAAGCTACCAAAATTCTCAGAAGTTTCATAAACACTAGAAATAAACATATTACAGAGTGATATTCTTTTTGAGGGGGTGGGAATGTGGGCCTTAGAGGGATTTTCATATACCCAGAAGACCACAAATAAGGAAATTCAGTTATAATTAAAAATAATAAATCCAAGTTTAAAATATAAAAAAATGAATTATAAATATAAAAATGGAATACAGATATCAAAATTAAAATTATAATTTAACATTGAAATTACATTGAAATTTAAATTTGTTAAATTACTTTTTACTTGAGAAAAGTAAGCAAAAATAAATTTTCCCCAAAAATATTAAAATTAAAATGTTTTTGTAAATTTAAGTTAATAAAAATTATTACAGATTTTTTTCTAATAAATAAAATTATCAAAATAATTTCACAATTGTGTTCCTCCTAAAAAATCAGATGGGTTTATTTCTGAGTGAAAATTCTGTAACTAAACTCTCAATAAGCTTAAAATAATATTTTAGTACTTTTTGTATGAAAATCTGAAAGTCATCAAACCTTTGACACCAAATGTGGTTTTACCATCACTTTTTGTGTTAAAATTGAGTGGGGTTAGTAGCTTATAAGATATGAGGCATTGAAAAATTCTCAATTGACTGGTTGAAATTTGTGTATGTATTACAGAGGTGAACTTGGATTTACATGTGTGGAAGCAATGATTAAAGTAGTTTACTGTAAATTTCAATTGAATTACATCAATAAGATCTCTGCTATAATACATGATGAGAAATTAAAGAAAAACAAATTGGAAAGATTAATTTTGGGGGGAAGGAATCTTGGCTCCAAGGCTTCCAGACTTTCCCAAATTCCTTTATGATGGGCATGGAATGTCAAAATTCATGCAAAGGTTCATCAATTTTAGCCTGGAATTGAGTCACATACCCTGTGACTCAATTGAGGATGAGTTTCTGATACCAAACAGGACAGTTTTCCATGGTTGAAACTATCCTTAGGTTAAAAAAATCTTATTAAAAACATTCTTAACTGGTTTTTATGCCTCTTACACACATTCTTAATTGTTTTGAAGGCTTTAAACCAAGTATTACTGTAGCAATTTCTGATTTAAGAGACTAATATGGTTGAAAATAGAATCTTGCCTTGAAGGGTGCCAGAATTCCCCAAATTCCTTTCTGAGAGGCATGGGATGTTCAAATTCATGCAACGTTTTTTTACTTTTGGCCTGTAATTGAGTCACACAGTCTCTGACTCAATTGATGATGAGTTTTTGATACCAACCAGGGAAGTTTTAACTTTTTCCAAGAGGGTAAAACTACCCTTAATTTGAAACAATCTTATTAAAGTAGTTTTAACTGTTTTTGAGATGTCATACACACATTCTGACATGTTTTGGAGGCATTAACCCATTTATTGCTAAAGAACTGGAAGATCTAAGGTACTGAAATGGTGTAAGGTTTGTCTATGAAAATCTTGATAATAGTAGCATTATCAAGAGTACTATGACTGTCCTCAGTAGAAATATATAATATAATGGAATATTATAACGACAAAATTAAATATAATTATTAAAAATAATTATATAAAAAAACAAATTTAATTATTATTATAAAATATAATAATAAAAAACAACAATAATTATAATAAGTTATAATTGTTCTATTATTGTTATAGTCACTGACAGCTATAACAATAAGAAGTGTAAAGCTCTTAATGAGAAAATTACACATGGAAAATATGAATATTAACCACTTATAAATAATATAAATATTATTTATAAAAGAATTAAAACACACACTGTGCAGAAATAATTCTTATAGAATAAAATTTTATATAGAAAAACTAATACTAGATAAAAAAGATATAGAGCTTTAGAGAAAACTTACTTATAATATTTATTTAATACAACAAGTCAAACAACAATAGTTATTATATCAAATAATAATTACAAGCTAAAAACACGCCAAAAATCAATATTTTTAAAGATAAAACAAATTTTTACAATAAAAATTATGATTAAAGAGTTTTTAAGAGGAATTTGTGGGTTTTTAAAAGATATTTAAGATGATAATTTTATATAATAAAATGTATTATTGGTGATTACAACAATAATCTGAATTCTATGATTTCAATTCTTTAATTTTAATTAATAAAGACTAAGATAACTTGAGAATTCATTTAATAATAATATTTTATATTTAATAAAACTTTACATGTTTAAATTTCTAATATGATTGGATTGATAATGAATGATGGACAAAAACAGTGATGAAAAGACTCTTTTTATGTCTTCAGAGCAGCTCTCATGATTCATAATGAATATAGAGGGCGTGCTCAGGTCAAAACTGAAAGCCCATGCTTAAAAATAAAGTTCTTAACTTAAGGTAACTTATTTTTAGTTCCAATTTAAAGTTAACAGGGTTATTCTTAACTCCATGTAGCTTTAATCCTCATTTAAACTAATTATTTCAAGTTTTTAATATAAATAAACTTATTTATATTAACGTTCATTACATGAACAATTTAAAAATAGAGTTTCAAGCAGAAATCTCTTAAACTCAATTTTCAATTAATTTTTAAAGAAATTATAATTTTCTTTGAGCTTTAATTAAAAGAGTAAATTTTCAGGCTAAATACCCGGGAAATTTTTTTATAAAAGATACTTAAAATTGAATTTATATATAGATAATATTAAATTGTAAGCTGTGTGAAACTTTCAAGCAAATCCATTAAGATTTGGATTTTTAATGAATTTTTGAAGTTATTACTATTCTTCCACGTAAAATAGCAATACACACCAAACCTTAGCTTTTGATAAGGTTTTGATGTTTGTAACTTTAAAGCTTTAAGCTTATTTAAGGTTTTTAAGCCTGATTAAGCTTTGACAGTTCTTAAAACCTTGATTTCAAGCCTGCATATTGGGATTTACCCTTTGGCAGCTTGAAATTCCTGTCCAAATTGGGATAAAACCAGTTTAAACCTTAAGGTTGGATCAAAGTCTAATCTTAAAGTTTAAATAAGGTTGAAAATCCTCCAATACAGGTGGACAACCTTAATTGAATCATTTCAGATCCAAAAAGTTGGGTACCCCAGCTCTATTTGGTCTTTTTCCTTTGTCCCACCTTTTGGCGTGGATTTTGCCCTTTTATTTATTTAAAGCCATACCATGGCTTTAAACCCTTTTAAATTGAGGTAACACGGGATTTACATTCTGTATGGCAAATCCTTAGCCAATTCAGTAAATATACACAACACCTCAATTTTAACTAAAATTTTGGTAAGTTTGCATAAACTTTATGCAACTTTAAGTTTAAGCTTATTTAAGCTTAAATTTAACAATTTTTAAAAAAAAATTAAAAAAGTTATATTAGTACTATGAGATTCTTAAATCTTCCAATAACATAAGAAATAAGTGTTTTTGGGTATAAGACCTTATGGATGTACCCTAGGTTATTTTTGGTGTAGAATCCAAATATGACATAATATTTATAAGTTTGTATATCCAAAAAAAATCTATACTCATTTTTTGTTATTTTTTATTTTAAATTCAATTAAGAAGTCTGTTGAAGACAAATTTAACTGTGTATAAAGTTATTTGTGGCCTTATGGGTATGTGATACATACTTCACAGGCTCACAAATGGCTGGAAACAGCAAAAAATGGCTGAAAGCAGTGCCTTTTTTCTAAACCAAGGTTTGATGAGGTCATAATTGGCTTTTCTGTTCTTGGTGCATTTTTAACCACTGATGAGGGTAAATTTTACTTTTGTAGTAAGAAAATTGGTGGCTATTAAAGAATGTCTTCTTTTCCCCACTTTTCTCTTCATGTTGGAATTTTTTCTTTTATAGTTAGCTTAAACACTATTAAACCAATCAATGAAGGATTTCAACCACCCTTTGTTAATCATATTTAACCTTCTAACCACATGTAAAATAATTATAATAATTTTTTGTAACTCTTATAACGATTTTTACCCTTCAACCACCCCAAAAGTTAATTGAAGCATCTTTCATCACCATCAGCTTTCGCGCTTTGTTTCCAAATTCACTCCAGTCACTTTTTTGTGTGTTTTATCTTTAATATCATTTTTAGAAACTCTGTTCTCATATCAATTTCCTACATTTATTTTCTCTTTAAGAAATTTCTTTTTCAGCCTTCAACATATCTTGTAGAGTATATTTGGGATAAATTTTCTTTTTTGGTCCAACAATAAATCTTTTTGATATCATTGTCTTATACTAACAAGGTTAAAAGGTATAAATTTGCTGTATTTTTCTTAAAACTCTCAAAATTTACAATTTCTAATGAAATCTTTCCTTATACAAATCTTGAGGACAGGAAAAGTAATTTATTTTCAATCAAAGTCTCATATCAACAATTTACAACAGACCTCTTACCATTTTCTTTAATCACTCCAGAAGATTCAATTCAATGGAATCACCTTTCACAGTCCTTATTTTAAGCGCAAAAGCACCTGTAGCCACTCACAATCAATAAGAAGATACTCTCAGGTGCAATGTGGCCTCCTGAATGGCAGAAATAAATCAGAAAGAATTAAATTATTAGAACTTATGGATCAGTAAGCAAATTTAAAAAAAATCATGATTGGAATTATTGGAAACCAAATCTAGCCAGGCTATAGTTTCACCTTTCAAAACACTTTCAACATAAATCCTCTGTACTCTTTAATGAAGCCCAAAAGAATCTTTAAAACAATGTACTTCTGTCTCTTTCCAATAATATTTGTGATAATGTAGCTCCTCAAGACTTTCCATAATGTTTAGCTTTTACCAAAAACTCATTTTCCAATAAACCACACAGGATCTCGATGCTTCAACTGTGGAAGCTGCATGTTGGATGCAATTAAATCAAATAAATGGATCACTCAACACAAGCTCCACTGAGAAATTATTAAATTGATGTTTCTTCTTTCCTGAAAATAACATGTCAGTTGATTTTTGTTTAATTCACAGAAAATGTCAAAACATTTGGAGGGCCAAGTATTATATTCATTCTACTGATAGCTCTATTTGTTCTAGTACTGATACATGCTTGTTCCTTTCTGTGCAGGTTTTCAAAAGATCTGAAAGCTTTTTTACTTACCATGAGCTAAAATCTGACAATATTTGTCAGATTAACTTGTGTATTGAAATTTCCAAAAAATAAGACATTGAAAAAGCCTATGGATTCAAAAAAGAAGATCAGGTTTTTGATTTGCCTTGATTCCTAGAACACCAAATAAGGACTTTGCATATACTTCATTGTGAATTTATTAGATTCAAAAACACATGGAAATATTGAGTTAATCACATCACTGCTTTTTGATAAAATTCATAATGGACTCCATCTCTGTTTTGGACAAATTTGACTGTACCATTGAAATGGTAAGGTCATGTTAACAAGTCATTTGAAGATTCAGCTTTCATTCTTCACAATAACCCTTTATTTTCCTTTTCCTTTCCTCAAAATTCAATCACTTACCCCTCTTCCTTTAAAATAATATTTTGATTTGTTTTTTCATTTGAGTCTTCTCAAGCCACTTAATCTCAACCTCATTCTCCTCTTTCCACTTCATTTTCCCCCAATCAGATTTTGTGATCTCACTTGCATCATGTTTTATTTAAAATGATAATGTCATATAGGCTCCATTTCTGTATCTCAAAAACAGTACTACTCATCCTAATGATGATAATTCAATATAGATTCATAATATGGCATGAAATCATTTTCATTCTTGTTTGATTAACCAATCTTTGGATTCAAATTATTAAATGATTAATTCTTAAGGTCAGTTGTAGAGGGAATTTAAAAGACAGGTTTCAAAGATAATCCCACTTTTCCTTCCTCATTGGAAAAATAATCAGTAAAATCCATAATACAAGCTGGATCAATATGTCAAGTTACTGAATGGGTACACTTCTTCCCTCCATTTGTCAAAACGCTTAGAGAGATGTGAGTAATAATGAAAAAGAGTGATTAAATACAGCATTTCCTGGTTGTTGATCCTCCTTTACTGACCCATAAGCATATATTTGATTGTTTCCATTATCATTTGGGTTTTATTTGAAGATACGTGCATCTTTTGACTAGCAATCTACCTATCAATTTGAGTCTTTCCTGAAAATATAAAGGAGATATCAGATACCCCATCACAATCCAAATACTTGCTAATCTCAGTTGAAAAATTGACATCTATATTTGGCAGAATACAAATGTCTATTGGAGCTATACTTAGTCTGTTACAAAAAGGTTCATTCATTTTCTGATATCATATGAAAAGGGTTTCCAGTTTTTGATCCATTGTATTAATACCCTTCTTGTTATCATCATTGGTAACTTCTGCCCCAGTGGATATTTTAAGATTCTTGGCTTAAATATATTTGTTTTTATCATTGGGTCATCAGTATGTTATATTTTTCGGTTCAAGTTTAAATCAATTGTTAGATCTCCTTTTGTCTTCATTTTTCATTAATTGAAACCCAATTTTCTTTGGATAATTGCGGGTGTCTAACTGAGGTCTTTCCAGAAGTTCCAAAACAGGCCTCAAGAATTCTTCTGTACTTTAAGCCAGTTTATCATAAGAAATAATTGTAATTTTTAAGATGTCCAGAGGATTTTTAATAAGCCTTAAATACATTTTCAGATGAGGTCCATTTGGGTGGAATTGGATTGAGATATGAATGGTTAATATCAATATGGAAGATGACTGAGAGATGGGGAATTTTTTTCACTTCAATGTTTGTTCATTCTAAGGATTGGAGCTCATGCTAATGGGATTATGTTTTGTAACCTAACCTCACTTGTCTACAAAATAGCCATCAGCCTGTGACTCAAATCAAGATCACAAGCATGACATCAAATACCATTAACCAATGATTTAGAAAAATTTCCACTAAAGTTAGAATGATACAAAATGGTTCATAAAAGGAGTTTCAATAAATAGTAAAGTGGCCTTTTTTCAATGATATAACTCTCATAACCATAGGACAAGGAATGACAGATTTATTCCTGCTCAAACAAAGAGCTAATCATAACCCTTAATCACCTCTCACCTAAAATCCAAAGAAAGAGGCACAGGGCCAACAAATGGGTTTTCAAATTGATGCCCTCAGTAAGAGTTATCCAATGGTACAAGAAAAACTAATCTAGAATCAAAACTACAGAATTTATAGCTAAAATTATGCCAAATAAGGGTGAATAAATTCTTCAACTCTCATATAACTTTTACAGTTTTAGTGTGATACACCTAATGTAAGGTGTGGATATGAAACTTTGATAAAAAATCAAGTACTTTTCCTGTCCTCAAAATTTGTATAAGGTAAAATTCAGTTAAAAATAGTATGAAATATTATTTTTAAGAGAAAACATGCCAATTTTATTGTTTATAACTTTATTAGTATAAAACAATAATATTATAAAAATTTATTGTTTTACCAACAATAAAGGTTTATCCAAAAAATACTCTACAAGAGATATTTTAAGGCTACAAAAGAAATTTCTTCAAGAGCAATTTCAATTGGAATTAATTGAGCAAAGAACTGCAAGCAATTAATTAAAGAACAAAGTCTTTAAAAAGAATATTAAAGAGAAAACACGCCCAAAAGTGACCAGAGTGAATTTGGAAACAAAGTGACAAAGTTTACAGTGATGAAAGATGCTTTAATTCACTTTTGGGGTGGTTCAGGGGTAAAAATGATTATAAGAGTTACAAACAATGATTATAATGATTTTTTCACGTGGTTAAAAGGATTAAAATGATTTAAAAATGGTGGTTGGAATCTTTGATTGATTGGTTTAACAGTGTTTAAACTAATTAATAAAAGGAAAAGATTCTAACATGAAGAAAAAAGTGGGGCAAAGAAGACATTCTTTTATAGCCATCAATTCTCTTACTCCAAAAGTAAATTTTACTCTTGTCAGTTGTGAAAAACAGTATGACAACAGAAAAGCCAATTATGGCATCATTGAACCCTGGTTTAGACCAAAAAGGGCTGGTTTAAGCCATTTCTAGCCATTTCTAGCCATTTTAGACCCTTAAATCAGCCATTACTATAGCAATACCAGGCCTAGAGCCTTCAAAACACGTCAGAATGTGTGTCAGAGGCGTAGAAACCAGTTAAAACTGGTTTTATTATGATTGTTTTATCTTAAGGGTAGTTTTACCCTCTTGGCAACAGCTAAAACTACCCCAGTTGGTATCAAAACCTCATCATTAATTGAGTCCACAGACCCTGTAACTCAATTCCAGGCCAAAATTGATGAACTTTTGCGTGAATTTTGACATCCCACGCCTGTCAGCAAGGATTTTGGGGGTCTAGCTCTCCCTTAGAGCTGGAGTTCTTTTTCCTCCCCAAATTTAATCTTTCCAATTTATTTTCCCTTTAATTTCTCATCATGTATTATACTTATAATTTAAATATGTAATTCAATTCAATTGTACAGTAAAATACAGTAATAATTGACACGTCATATGTAAATCAAAGTTCACTTATGTAATACACGCGCACATTTTGACATTTCAATTGAATTCAATTGAAAATACTTCAATTCCTCATAACTTCTAAACTAAACACAACACCTCAATTTTAACACAAAAATTGATGGTTAACACCACATGTGGTGTGAATTAAATTAAGTTTTTGAGGATTTTCAACTTTTGTATTGAAAATACTAAAAACTTTATTTAAGCTTATTTAGAGTTGAGCTACAAGAATTTCACTCAGAGGTGACCCCACCTGATTTTTTATGAGGAATCCAATGGTGAAATAATTTTTATGTATTTATTTATTGGATAAAAAGTTATAATAATTTTTATTTAACTTTTTTCCAAATTTATTTATTTTTTCACAATTTTGTTAAAATTTCATTTTTACTTAATTTTTTCAAGTATAAATGCAATTTTATACTTACAAAATTTAATGTATTTTTATTTTTAAATTGTAATTAATTTTTTATTTTCATATAATTTTATATTTATATTTTGATTTTTATTTTAATAATATAAATAAGTTTATTTTATTTATATTAATATGTTATTTTTTATATTTGTGGTCTTTTGGGTATATGAAATTCCCTCTAAGGCTCACATTCCCTCCCCCTAAAAAAGAATATTACTTTGTAATATTGGTGTTTCTAGTGTGTCTGAATCTCCTGAGGAGTTTGGTAGCTTCTGGTATATCTTTTTCTTCTAACCATTCATCTTCACAAGTTGGGTCACTGTACCTAACAAGGTATTCCCTTACTTTCTTGGTTCTTGATTTCCTTTCTTTAAGAACTTTGGTAATTTTCTTAGTACCAGATGTCTCAATAGGAAAGTATCTGTCTTTGTTATTATGTAAATCTATCCCATATATGATTAAATAGTCGATTCCCAATAAAAATGGGTACTAGAGCAATTTTTCATGACAACCAATTCAACTGTGATTCTCAAATTCCAATTTATGTGTTGGAATATGACATTGGTCTCAAAGATTCCTAATGCTTTCATTGGGTTACTTGTACTTTTGAATTTTATACCATCAAGTAGGTGAAATCTTCCTTTATCATATGATCCTGTCCATACTTCATCCAAGGCATGTATTAGAGAGTTGTCTTTACAGTATTTGTTCACTAATTGGTATAAGATGCTACAATTGTTATCTTGAATGTAGCTATTTCTGACCTCTTCAAAGAAGGTGGTGTTCAAGTCTGTAACACTTATTCCTTCTATTGGGATTTGGTTTTCATAAGTTGTGCCCCTTGAGCTTTTGATAAATCAAGTTGACTATTGCTCAATTGTGGCAAGTGGGGATAAGATTCCATGATGTCAAAAGTGGCATTGATATTTTCTATATCTTTTGAAGATTCAGAAAATATGGATGACTTATCATCTGAATTGTCTTCAATTATGTCATCTTTTTCAACATCAGGTCCCTTTCCAATATTAATTTCATTGATTTCCCCCCTTTTTGGACATGTATTAGCTAAATGGGTGGTGCTTTGGCAAATATGGCACTTTTTGACTGTATCTGCAGATTTATACCCAACATTATTAGAATTTTCTTTGGGGTTTTTGTCCACAGAACCTTTCCAAGGTGTATTAAACCTTGTTTCAAGATTCACCCTACTAGAACCAATTTTTGTTCTGGTGGTTACTTCTTCTAATATATTGATAATATCCTCTGCTGAAGATTGTTCAGTAGTCCTGCTTTTGATAGCATGCTCTAAGTCACCTCCACATTGTCTCAGAATTTTCCTATGGATCATAAATTCTGACATGTCAGGATATAATGCTGTTAGTCTGTCCTTTTGTTGGCAAAACCATGGTAAAGCTTTGTCTTTATCAGCATTAAATTTGGCAGTTTCAAAGGCTGTTTCAACTTTAAACCTCCAAGCATCATTTGCCCATTTGCTGATGATTTGGGTTTTCCACCAAGTCCAACTCTGGTGTCCATATGCTTGTCTTAATTTGATGTACCATCTGTGAGCTGATCTGGTAAACAAGGTGTTAAACCTGGCTGTTACCAATCTGCCTGGTAATTCAAAATCCTCTTTGATCATGTCAATACCTCTAATGAATTCCATATGGTCATACTCTCCTTCACCACTGAAGTGAGGCCATTCTTTAAGTTTTGGAACTTCTTTCAAGAGTGCTTGGCCCATTGATGGTTCCAAGTTATGAAAAGAAGTGGATAATTCATTTTTTAATTGTGAATTATCAGGATCCAATACTTGTGGATTTGAAATTCTTATGCCCTCATTTTGATTTAGAGGTGTAGACATTCTTGGTAAGGTGTTCAGTATTTGTTCAATGTCATTCATTTTACTGTTGCTGCACCTTTGGGAATTTCTGTATTCATGCTGGAAGCTTTGTATTAAATTTATTACTTCAATTTTATACATGTCTTCCTTATGTGTCAGTTCTTGCCATAACTCTGTCTGTCTTGTATTATCAGCAGTTACTTGATTCAATTTCATTGATAATTTTGATACTTCTTCTTGTGAAGCATCAAAACACTTTTTCAAGGCAATGGTATATGTCTTTACTTCAGTAAATGAATTTCAAATGTCATCAAGGACTTTCTTGTTATCTGTTTTGATAATATTTATGGCTTGTTTAATTCTTGTTTCAATTATGTCATCAATATTTAATTTAGAATATTTTTCTGTTAATTCTTTAATAATGGCAGATTGTTCATTTATTTTATTAGAAGAATTATCATTATTGGAATTTTTAATTGTCCTTAAAACTTTTTCAAAACACATAAGTGTTTCATTAATTTGGCACAGACTCAGGTTGTTTGTTTTAATGTTGTTACAAATGGTTTCATTTTTATCAGAAAGATGTTTTTTCACGTCATTTATAGCATTATACAACTCTGGGATGGAATCAAATATGTCAGAAATCATTTCTGGAACCTTAATCTGGCTTCCTCCTTCTTCTGTAATTCCATCATGGTTCTGGCCATCTGAAATACATTTTCCATGGCATCCTGCTGAATCTTTGGGATTCTGTAGTCCTGGCTGTAAGGTTTTGGGGCTGGTGCCTTCCCTTTGCCCTTGTTTGGAGTTTGTGGCTGTTTTTTCACGTTGGAATTGCTGCTGCTGGCCACTGGGGCTGTTTTTGGCACTGGTTTGGGTGGTGGAGGGTTGTTTTTCCTCCATTCTAGTGTCAAAAGCATCATGTTTTTCTTCTCCATCAATGGATGCCATCCATTGAGCAATTTGCAAGTGTTGGGATGACCCAAGAATTTTCTTACTGTCAGGTAAGAATTCATCCAATTCTTCCACAGGTCTGCAAGGATCTGGTACTCCTTGAATTGAAGTGCATTGTTGTATACACTGTGGCTGGCTTTGTATATGTCCACAGAGGCTTGTTGTGGCGGTGTCAGCTCTTTTTGAAGGTAAAATGGTATTATCAGCTTCAGAATGACCCATTTTAGTTGTTTGGAAGTCATCAACTGACCCTTTTCCTTCTGTACCTGATTGGCCTCTGCCATAATCACGTCTATTACCTTTTTGGGAGCTGCTTGAGGGGTTGTAGCTGGCTCCTGACCTGGTTGAAGGCATAATTATGGTTAAAAAGGCTTAAAATAGTATTTTTACGTCAAAAACTTACTATTGGCCAAATTTTTAGCTTTCTGAAGGGTATTACTTATGTCCAAGTTAATCAATTCAGAAGATATTGGTTCAGGTTGGTTATTTTGAGTCACAATAACAGTACTATTATGATCAGAATTAACAGTACTGGCAGGGATAATGCTGGTTACTGTTGAGGCTGTTTCAATGTTTTCCTGTCTTACCACGTTGTCAGACACTAAAATTAATGAAAAAGCCAATTAATTAAGTAAAAAAAAGGTTATTTCAAAAAAAGAAATAAAATATAAGCCTCACTTATAATATGAAAAAAAAATATTTTTTATGGATTTTTTTTGGATTATAAGTATTTTTTATGTTTTTAAATTTTTCAATATAAGAAAAAAAGATTTAAAAAGAGTAAAAAAAATATGTCACAGGTAAAATATCACGGCTGGGCCTCCAAATGTAAGGTGTGGATATGAAACTTTGATAAAAAATCAAGTACTTTTCCTGTCCTCAAAATTTGTATAAGGTAAAATTCAGTTAAAAATAGTATGAAATATTATTTTTAAGAGAAAACACGCCAATTTTCTTGTTTATAACTTTATTAGTATAAAACAATAATATTATAAAAATTTATTGTTTTACCAACAATAAAGTTTTATCCAAAAAATACTCTACAAGAGATATTTTAAGGCTGCAAAAGAAATTTCTTCAAGAGCAATTTCAATTGGAATTAATTGAGCAAAGAACTGCAAGCAATTAATTAAAGAACAAAGTCTTTAAAAAGAATATTAAAGAGAAAACACGCCCAAAAGTGACCAGGGTGAATTTGGAAACAAAGTGACAAAGTTTACAGTGATGAAAGATGCTTTAATTCACTTTTGGGGTGGTTCAGGGGTAAAAATGATTATAAGAGTTACAAACAATGCTTATAATGATTTTTTCACGTGGTTATAAGGATTAAAATGATTTAAAAGTGGTGGTTGGAATCTTTGATTGATTGGTTTAACAGTTTTAAACTAATTAATAAAAGGAAAAGATTCTAACCTGAAGAGAAAAGTGGGGCAAAGAAGACATTCTTTTATAGCCATCAATTCTCTTACTCCAAAAGTAAAATTTACTCTTTTCAGTCGTGAAAAACAGTCTGACAACAGAAAAGCCAATTATGGCATCATTGAACCCTGGTTTAGACCAAAAAGGGCAGGTTTAAGCCATTTTTAGCCATTTTAGACCCTTAAATCAGCCATTACTATAGCAATACCAGGCCTAGAGCCTTCAAAACACGTCAGAATGTGTGTCAGAGGCGTAGAAACCAGTTAAAACTGTTTTTATTATGATTGTTGCATCTTAAGGGTAGTTTTACCCTCTTGGCAACAGCTAAAACTACCCCAGTTGGTATCAAAACCTCATCATCAATTGAGTCCACAGACCCTGTAACTCAATTCCAGGCCAAAAGTGATGAACTTTTGCGTGAATTGTGACATCCCACGCCTGTCAGCAAGGATTTTGGGGGTCTAGCTCCCCCTTAGAGCTGGAGTTCCTTTTCCCCCCCAAATTTAATCTTTCCAATTTATTTTTCCTTTAATTCCTCATCATGTATTATACTTATAATTTACATATGTAATTCAATTCAATTGTACAGTACAATACAGTAATAATTGACACCTCATATGTAAATCAAAGTTCACTTATGTAATACAAGCGCACATTTTGACATTTCAATTGAATTCAATTGAAAATACTTCAATTCCTCATAACTTCTAAACTAAACACAACACCTCAATTTTAACACAAAAATTGATGGTTAACACCACATGTGGTGTGAATTCAATTAAAGTTTTGAGGATTTTCAACTTTTGTATTGAAAATACTCAAAACTTAATTTAAGCTTATTTAGAGTTGAGTTACAAGAATTTCACTCAGAGGTGACCCCACCTGATTTTTTATGAGGAATCCAATGGTGAAATAAATTTTATATGTTTATTTATTGGATAAAAAGTTATAATAAATTTTATTTAACTTTTTTCCAAATTTATTTATTTTTTCACAATTTTGTTAAAATTTTATTTTTACTTAAATTTTTCAAGTATAAATGTAATTTTATATTTACAAAATTTAATGTATTTTTATTTTTAAATTATAATTAATTTTTTATTTTTTAATATAATTTTATATTTATATTTTGATTTTCACTTTAATAATATAAATAAATTTATTTTATTTATATTAATATGTTATTTTTTATATTTGTGGTCTTTTGGGTATATGAAATTACCTCTAAGGCTCACATTCCCTCCCCCTAAAAAGGAATATTACTTTGTAATATTGGAGTTTCTAGTGTGTCTGTATCTTCTGAGGAGTTTGGTAGCTTCTGGTATATCTTTTTCTTCTAACCATTCATCTTCACAAGTTGGGTCACTGTACCTAACAAGGTATTCCCTTACTTTCTTGGTTCTTAATTTCCTTTCTTTAAGAACTTTGGTAATTTTCTTAGCACCAGATGTCTCAATAGGAGGTATAACTTGGGGAATCTTATTCCTCAAGGGAAATTTCTCAGCATCACTAGATTTATATGGCTTTATCAAGCTCACTGGAAATGTAGGGTGCTTATTGCTAAGTTCTTCAGATAACTCTACTTCAACAGCATTTTCTCCATGGAGGGCCTTAATCACAAAAGGTCCTGCAAAGGAGTCTTTCAACTTTTTACATCGTTTGATGTTATTGAAGTTAGTGGTGGATACAAGAACTAGGTCCCCCACTTTGAAATCTGGAGTTGCATGAGATTTATCCCATTTGTCTTTAGCATATGCAAAAGAGTCCTCCATGCACCTTACTGCATGCTTTCTAGCTTTGTCTAGCATTCCTTTGAAGCTAGCAGCTGTGGGATGTATTTCAATTAAGTCTTTCCTCAAGGAGTCTTGGGGTAACTTGGGGTTCCATCCTTTTTCTAGAACAGCAGGAGTCTGATTGGTACTAGCATGGATTGATGTTTTATATGCTAATTCCAGTGCTGGTAACAGAGTACACCAATCATGGGTAAATCCATCACAATCTTTGAATTCAAGGCCATATGCACAAAATCTTCTCACCATGTCCTCTAAGGTTTGGATCATTCTTTCAGCCAGGCCATCAGTTTGTGGGTGGTAGGCTGTAGAGAAAGACAGTTTAGTGCCAAATAATTGGTGAAGATTTGTCCATAGTGCTGAAGTGAATTTGGGATCTCTATCACTGATGATATTTGTAAATATCCCAGTTCATGACACTACTCTATTCCATATCAGAAGAGCTGTATCCATGGCTGTATCATCTTTGTGACATGGTAAAAAGATTGGAGTTTTACTGAATCTGTCCACAATTACTAGGCAAGCATTATAGCTCCTGTCACCTCCTGGTGGTAGGCCAGTTACCCAATCCATATGGACAATTTCTCAAGGTCTGTTTGGTTCTTGGATTTTCATCATATTTCCAAGTCTTTTGCCAGTGGATTTATTTGCCTTTTGGCATCTGTCACAGGTTTTGCAATACTCTGCATCATCTTTTTGCCACATTGGCCACCATATGCAGGTCTTCACTTTCTCTCTTGTTCTGTCTTCAGAAAGATGTCCTGAAAAGGGACTATCATGGCATTCTTTCAGTACAAGATTGATTAATGACCTGTCTACAACAGTCATGACACATGTGTGCTTGGTTCTGTGGTAAATTATACCATCCAGTAGGTGAAATCTTCCTTCATTATAAGATTTTCTCCATACTTCATCCAAGGCATGTATTAGAGAGTTGTCTTTACAGTCTTTGTTAAGTAATTGACATAAGATGCTACAATTCTTATCTTGAGTGTAACTATTTCTGACTTCTTCAAAGAAGGTGGTGTTCAAGTCTGTAACACTTATTCCTTCTATTGGAATTTGTGGTGAAGCTTCTTCTGGAACATAAGCAGGATTATCAATGTTATTTGGTAATGGCCATCTGCTTAGTCCATCTGCATTCTTATGAATATTCCCATCCTTATGAACAATAGTCATATTGCCTCTGTATTCTTGTATGGCTACCTGCCATCTGAGCATGTGTCTGTTAGGTGTTTTCATGTTCAAAAGTGATTTCACAGCTGTACAATCTGTTATTACTTCAAAAACACATCCCTCTAAGAAATAGTTCAATTTCTCCAAGGCCCAGACAAGGCATAGACATTCCATTTGACTTGCTCCATATCTGGCTTCAGTTGGTTTGATTTGCCTGGATATGAAACATATTGGTCCTTCTACAGGTTTGTCATTTATGATTTGAACTTGGTGAAGTGCAGCACCTAGTCCATCCCCTGATGCATCAATATACAGTTTGAAAGGTAATTTAAAGTCTGGCATCAGTAAGAGTGGAGCAGTGGTCAATGCTTCTCTTAGAGATTCAAAAGCTTTGACTCTGTCAACAGTCATTTCAAATACTGTGTCTTTGTCACACAACTTATAGAGTGGTCTTGCTATGGATGCAAAGTCTTTAATGTGTTGCCTGTAATATCCTGCAAAACCCAAGAATGACTGAATTTCCTTCTTATTCTGAGGCATGGGTTTTAACAATACTGCTTCAACTTTGTTTTTATCAATTCCAAGGGACAAACCAGATACAACATGTCCTAGTGCCTTAAGTTCTTTAAATCCAAAATGACATTTCTTCAAGGAGATTTTCATGTTTACTGATTGGATTTTTGTCAAAACTCTTGATAATCTGTACATGTGCTCCTCCCAAGTCTTTGAACAGATAATAATGTCATCAATGTAAATGATTAACCATCCCTCTGAGAGTTCTTCAGGGAAGATTTCATTCATCATTCTTTGGAAGTGTGAAGGTGCATTTTTGATACCAAAGGGCATCCTTAAGTATTCATACACTCCACAATGAACAATAATTCTCAAGTATTTTCTTGCTCTTGGTGTTACCACATTTTGATGGAATCCTTTAAGGGCATCCATAGTGGTTATATACACTGCTTGAGATATTTGAGTAAGGGCAATTTGGATTTTTGGTATTGGGTATCTGTCTGGAACAGTGTAAGTGTTCAGAGCTCTAAAGTCCCCAACCATTCTGGATTTTCCATTATGCCATGCCACTATGACTGGTGTAGTTATTTCTACTTCCTCATTGTGGCCTACTTTTCTTATTACACCAAGGTCCAGAAGTTCTTTGATATGAATTTCTAGAGCTTCTCTTGATTTTGGACTTGCTGGATAAGCAGGTCTTCTTAAGAGTGGTGGATAAGGTCTCTCAATGTTAAGAATGATGTCAACTTCATGACCAATAATTGCTCCCAGAGGTTCTTTGTCTGTAGCAAATGCTCCTTTGTGGTCATACACAAGGGAAGAAAGTTCATTTTCTTGTTTATCAGTCAGATGAAGGCTTATCTCAGCCTCATTTAACTGTTCAGACTTGAATTTTTCTAACTCTAAGTTGACTGGTGATACTTTGTTTACTGTAATTTGTCTTTTAAATGGTAAAAAGGCAAATTTCTGGCGCTTATTGTCCCCAATTGTAAAGTATCTGTCTTTGTTATTATGTAAATCTATCCCATACATGATCAAATAGTCATTTCCCAATATAAAATGGGTACTAGAGCAATTTTCCATAACAACAAATTCAACTGTGATCCTTAAATTCCCATTTATGTGTGGGAATATGATATTGGTCTCAAAGATTCCTAATGCTTTCATTGGGTTACTTGCACTGTTGAATTTTATACCATCAATTGGTAACAATTGGTCTTCAAAATTTGGCACACAGGTCTTAAGAAAGGATTTTCCAACACAAGAGCAGAAGGCTCCTGGGTCAAGCAAAAGTTTGGTTGGCTTGTTGTCAATTACCACTTCTGTTATACAGGAGTTACCAGCTGTATAACCTTTTCCTCTGTTTGGTTTTGTCTTCATAAGTTGTGCATCTTGAACTTTTGATAAATCAACTTGACCATTGCTCAATTGTGGTAAGTGGGAATAAGATTCCATGATGTCAAAAATGGCATTGATATTTTCTATATCTTTTGAGGATTCAAAAAATATGGATGACTTATCATCTGAATTGTCTTCAATTATGTCTTCTTTTTCAACATCTGGTTTCTTTTCAATGTCAATTTCATTGATTTTCCCCCTCTTTGGACATGTATTGGCTAAATGGGTGGTGCTTTGGCAAATATGGCATTTTCTGACTGTATCTGCAGATTTATATTTAATATTACCAGAATTTTCTTTGGGGTTTTTGTCCACAGAATCTTTCCAAGGTGTATTAAACCTTGTTTTGAGATTCACCCTACTAGAACCAATTTTGGTTCTGGTGGTTACTTCTTCTAGTATATTGATAATATCTTCTGCTGAAGATTGTTCAGTAGTCCTGCTTTTGACAGCATGCTCTAAGTCACCTCCACATTTTCTCAGAATTTTTCTATGGATCATAAACTCTGACATGTCAGGATATAATGCTGTTAATCTGTCCTCTTGTTGGCAAAACCATGGTAAAGCTCTGTCTTTATCAGCATTAAATTTGGCAGATTCAAAGGCTGTTTCAACTTTAAACCTCCAAGCATCATTTGCCCATTTGTTGATGATTTGGGTTTTCCACCAAGTCCAACTCTGGTGTCCATGTGCTTGTCTTATTTTGATGTACCATCTGTGAGCTGATCTGGTAAACAAGGTGTTAAACCTGGCTGTTACCAATCTGTCTGGTAATTCAAAATCCTCTTTGAGCATGTCAATACCGCTAAGGAATTCCATATGGTCATACTCTCCTTCACCACTGAAGTGAGGCCATTCTTTAAGTTTTGGAACTTCTTTCAAGAGTGCTTGGCCCATTGATGGTTCCAAGTTATGAAAAGAAGTGGATAATTCATTTTTTAATTGTGAATTATCAGGATCCAATACTTGTAGATTTGGAATTCTTGTGCCCTCATTTTGAATTAGAGGTGTAGACATTCTTGGTAAGGTGTTCAGTATTTGTTCAATGTCATTCATTTTACTGTTGCTACACCTTTGGGAATTTCTGTATTCATGTTGGAAGCTTTGTATTAAATGTATTACTTCAATTTTATACATGTCTTCCTTATGTGTCAGTTCTTGCCATAACTCTGTCTGTCTTGTATTATCAGCAGTGACTTGATTCAATTTCATTGATAATTTTGATACTTCTTCTTGTGAAGCATCAAAACACTTTTTCAAGGCAATGGTATATGTCTTTACTTCAGTAAATGAATTTGAAATGTCATCAAGGACTTTCTTGTTATCTGTTTTGATAATATTTATGGCTTGTTTAATTCTTGTTTCAATCATGTCATCAATATTGAATTTAGAATATTTATCTGTTAATTCTTTAATAATGGCAGATTGTTCATTTATTTTAATGTTAGAAGAATTGTCATTTTTAGAATTTTTAATTGTTCTTAAAATTTTTTAAAACACATAAGTGTTTCATTAATTTGGCACAGACTCAGGTTGTTTGTTTTAATGTTGTTACAAATGGTGTCATTTTTATCAGAAAGATGTTTTTTCACGTCATTTATAGCATTATACAACTCTGGGATGGAATCAAATATGTCAGAAATCATTTCTGGAACCTTAATCTGGCTTCCTCCTTCTTCTGTAATTCCATCATGGTTCTGGCCATCTGAAATACATTTTCCATGGCATCCTGCTGAATCTTTGGGATTCTGTAGCCCTGGCTGGAAGGTTTTGGGGCTGGTGCCTTCCCTTTGCCCTTGTTTGGAGTTTGTGGCTGCGTTTTCACGTTGGAATTGCTGCTGCTGGCCACTGGGGCTGTTTTTGGCACTGGTTTGGGTGGTGGAGGGTTGTTTTTCCTCCATTCTAGTGTCAAAAGCATCATGTTTTTCTTCTCCATCAATGGATGCCATCCATTGAGCAATTTGCAAGTGTTGGGATGGCCCAAGAATTTTCTTACTGTCAGGTAAGAATTCATGCAGTTTTTCCACAGATCTGCCAGGATCTGGTACTCCTTGTACTGCAGTGCATTGTTGTAAGCTTTGTGGCTGGCTTTGTATATGTCCACTGAGGCTTCTTGTGGCGGTGTCAGCTCTTTTTGAAGGTAAAATGGTATTATCAGCTTCAGAATGACCCATTTTAGTTGTTTGGAAGTCATCAACTGACCCTTTTCCTTCTGTACCTGGTTGGCCTCTGCCATAATCACGTCTATTACCTTTTTGGGAGCTGCTTGAGGGGTTGTAGCTGGCTCCTGATCTGGTTGAAGGCATAATTATGGTTAAAAAGGCTTAAAATAGTATTTTTACGTCAAAAAACTTACTATTGGCCAAATTTTTAGCTTTCTGAAGGGTATTACTTATGTCCAAGTTAATTAATTCAGAAGATATTGGTTCAGGCTGGTTATTTTGAGTCACAATAACAGTGCTATTATGATCAGAATTGACAGTACTGGCAGGGATAATGCTGGTTACTGTTGAGGCTGTTTCAATGTTTTCTTGTCTTACCACATTGTCAGACACTAAAATTAATGAAAAAGCCAATTAATTAAGTAAAAAAAGGATATTTCAAAAAAAAGAAATAAAAATTTAAGCCTCACTTATAATATGAAAAAAATTATTTTTTATGGATTTTTTGAATTATAAGTATTTTTTATATGTTTTTAAATTTTTCAATATAAGAAAAAAGATTTAAAAAGAGTAAAAAAATATGTCACAGGTAAAATATCACGGCTGGGCCCCCAAATGTAAGGTGTGGATATGAAACTTTGATTAAAAATCAAGTACTTTTCCTGTCCTCAAAATTTGTATAAGGTAAAAATCAATTAAAAATAGTATGAAATATTATTTTTAAGAGAAAACACGCCGATTGTATTGTTTATAACTTTATTAGTATAAAACAATAATATTATAAAAATTTATTGTTTTACCAACAATAAAAATTTATCCAAAAAATACTCTACAAGAGATATTTTAAGGCTACAAAAGAAATTTCTTCAAGAGCAATTTCAATTGGAATTAATTGAGCAAAGAACTGCAAGCAATTAATTAAAGAACAAAGTCTTTAAAAAGAATATTAAAGAGAAAACACGCCCAAAAGTGACCAGAGTGAATTTGGAAACAAAGTGACAAAGTTTACAGTGATGAAAGATGCTTTAATTCACTTTTGGGGTGGTTCAGGGGTAAAAATGATTATAACAGTTACAAACAATGATTATAATGATTTTTTCACGTGGTTATAAGGATTAAAATGATTTAAAAGTGGTGGTTGGAATCTTTGATTGATTGGTTTAACAGTTTTAAACTAATTAATAAAAGGAAAAGATTCTAACCTGAAGAGAAAAGTGGGGCAAAGAAGACATTCTTTTATAGCCATCAATTCTCTTACTCCAAAAGTAAAATTTACTCTTTTCAGTCGTGAAAAACAGTCTGACAACAGAAAAGCCAATTATGGCATCATTGAACCCTGGTTTAGACCAAAAAGGGCTGGTTTAAGCCATTTTTAGCCATTTTTAGCCATTTTAGACCCTTAAATCAGCCATTACTATAGCAATACCAGGCCTAGAGCCTTCAAAACACGTCAGAATGTGTGTCAGAGGCGTAGAAACCAGTTAAAACTGTTTTTATTATGATTGTTGCATCTTAAGGGTAGTTTTACCCTCTTGGCAACAGCTAAAACTACCCCAGTTGGTATCAAAACCTCATCATCAATTGAGTCCACAGACCCTGTAACTCAATTCCAGGCCAAAAGTGATGAACTTTTGCGTGAATTTTGACATCCCACGCCTGTCAGCAAGGATTTTGGGGGTCTAGCTCCCCCTTAGAGCTGGAGTTCCTTTTCCCCCCCAAATTTAATCTTTCCAATTTATTTTTCCTTTAATTCCTCATCATGTATTATACTTATAATTTACATATGTAATTCAATTCAATTGTACAGTACAATACAGTAATAATTGACACCTCATATGTAAATCAAAGTTCACTTATGTAATACACGCGCACATTTTGACATTTCAATTGAATTCAATTGAAAATACTTCAATTCCTCATAACTTCTAAACTAAACACAACACCTCAATTTTAACACAAAAATTGATGGTTAACACCACATGTGGTGTGAATTCAATTAAAGTTTTGAGGATTTTCAACTTTTGTATTGAAAATACTAAAAACTTAATTTAAGCTTATTTAGAGTTGAGTTACAAGAATTTCACTCAGAGGTGACCCCACCTGATTTTTTATGAGGAATCCAATGGTGAAATAAATTTTATATGTTTATTTATTGGATAAAAAGTTATAATAAATTTTATTTAACTTTTTTCCAAATTTATTTATTTTTTCACAATTTTGTTAAAATTTTATTTTTACTTAAATTTTTCAAGTATAAATGTAATTTTATATTTACAAAATTTAATGTATTTTTATTTTTAAATTATAATTAATTTTTTATTTTTTAATATAATTTTATATTTATATTTTGATTTTTACTTTAATAATATAAATAAATTTATTTTATTTCTATTAATATGTTATTTTTTATATTTGTGGTCTTTTGGGTATATGAAATTACCTCTAAGGCTCACAGCTCTAATTCAGGGCTATCCAATGGTACTAGCCAAATTGAGCTAGCACCAAAACTACAGAAGCTATGGCCAAAATATGGGTAAAGAAAACATTCACCTCTCATCTAACTTCCACAGTTTAATGTGAGATACCCAAAGTGGTATCATTTTGGAAAGAGCACAATCAGGTCTATCTAATGGTTCCATTTACTTCTCCATATCCTATCTGGAGCAAAGGTTATGGGGCAAACAACTTCCATACATATTTTGGGAAAATCATATATATGGATAACAAAAATTGAACATTCCATAACTTTGCCATATTTAATTTTAACCATACCAAATTAGGTACTATTGTGTAGATCTCATCCAGGGATACACAATGAGCCAAAATTGAGCTCAATATTATAAAAACTGATAAAGCCATAGCAGTTTTAAGCGTAAGATCCTACAGATTGACCAATACACCTTTACAGCTATTATTATGAGGTGTCAAATAGACAAAGGAGCTTGTTTATGCTTAAAAACCTCATAGCACATTTAATACTGGGGTCCCATACAGTTTCTGTACAGCATTCTACATGTCATACACCTCAGAAGAGGGCTGTGTGGTCCCCAGATGAAACCTTTCACCCTTTATTGGGGAAAGCTTCCCAGGTGTGGCTTCAAAACCACATCTTAGCCCAATACAGAGTATACAGGCCTTGTGAAAACCAAAATCCAGCACTCAGAAGTTGAAATTCACCACTTTCTCTACATGGGTGGGCTAGAAGACCTTTCCACCCCATTTCGAGATAAAAGGAGGCCTTTTCTCTGCCAGAAGAGGAATCCCCATCCTTCTCTTGAATTCCTGCGTAGTACAGCTGTAAAAAATAGTTGTACTCTTGGAAAACAATTGGTTATACCTTAAATCTTGGTTTATTTTAGCTTTTATTATTTTAACCCAACTGGTAAGACTGCACCCAGGGCTTTCAATAGCACTCACCACCACTATTCCACAATGGTAAAGCCCTTATTTTATTATTTAAAACCTTGTTTAATCATGATTATCTGTGTCACAGTCATATTTAAAGCTTTAAATACTATTATTACTACCTCATCATAGACTCAGCCTGACATTCAAGGTGACCCAACCTTGATAACCTATCAAGGTAAAATAAAAGTTATTAACCCAGATGTAACTTCTCAAGGAAAATTTCCCAAAGCTTCAGAAAAGGTTTTTTACAAAGTACAGTCAACAGTAAATACCCTAGGAACAAGAGGTTTTTTACTGATAGTAGACACTAATATCATGTCTCCTGTACACCTCAGAGACCTTGGGGTCTCAAGAAACAAGCCAAAGGAAAGAACAGGACTTTTCAGATTTATAAGATCAATTTTTTGATGAAATTGTTAATGGAATGGCACTCAAGGAAATCATTCCCACACTCCCATTCACTTTCCATTTCGACAGACACCTCAAAACAAAGGACTGGACAGACATGGATCAAGTACTTCAACTCTACAAGCTCACCAAAGCCCTGTTACAATGGAGCATGAAACACAAGAGATTCAACTGGTCTTCACACTTGGAAGTACTTGGAGAAAGCTTCTAGAAAATATGTTTTAGAGAGATATCTTTCAAAGACATTATACAAATCACCAAAAGTTTCAATCCCAACAAGCAGTTCCAACTCTTAGAAGAGGGTGGCCAAGATAAGGGGCTATAAAGCCACAATCCAGACTATCAAGGAGCAATGGGGCCAGAAAAAAGAATATTCTAACCCCTTAAGGCTCACACCGAGTAGACCAATCCAACTCTCCAGTGGCTTCAAATCACTCATAATTGAGAAACTCAGTGGCCAAAAGTCACCATTCTTGACAATTCCTGGGAGTTTTCAGGAGAAGACAAGGACCAAATTTCAATAACAGGACTTCTCTCAACCAGAGGCAGAAAGAATCAGACCCAATTATTGAGAATCTGTTGGACTTAGTGAAGGAACTGCACAAAAGCAAGAAACAATTGTAAGTACAGCTGACAGAATCAGTACATCTACAATTTCCAATGATACCTCCACTCATGAGGAACATAGTGTTGTTACACCTGAGGGTAACATAAACATTAATGAACTGTGGTTGCAAATGTCCCAATTTTCATAACAAACTCAAAAAGAGCTTGGAAGACTCCATGAGAACAGTTCAAGGTTACAAGAGATAATTACCTTACAAACCAAAACTATTCATACTCTTCAAGAGGACTTTACTAAATTAATTAAGTCCTCAGAAGAAACCAACAAAAGACTGAATCAAGTCTTAGAGGAGAAATATCACTTCATGAGGGACAGGGAATACCTGCATAAAGACATGAAAAAATTTTGAAATGTCTTCCAAA
Source organism: Austropuccinia psidii (assembly GCA_023105745.1). Lineage (NCBI taxonomy): Eukaryota > Fungi > Basidiomycota > Pucciniomycetes > Pucciniales > Sphaerophragmiaceae > Austropuccinia > Austropuccinia psidii. The sequence continues at coordinate 41,977,980 of JALGQZ010000003.1, forward strand.
ACATAAAGCCACAGAGACTGGGCCATCTTCTTGGCAATAATTCACACCTCCAAGAGGAAATCAAACCAGATGACCCAATGAAGAGTAAGCATAGATCCCCATCACCATACCAAGATGGAGATAATATGATTTACTCAGCAAATGAAGCAATCAGACAACTTCCAGAAGCCACAAGTTGTTCAAAATGCTCTGGTTTAGGATAATATGATCATATGAATCTCATTGATCATATTGATGGACTCTTTATTTATGCACCAAGCATACCAGGATACTTGATAACAGCTAGACTGAAAACATAATTGCAGAAAATTCTAGGATATGGTACACAAAAATTAAATAAATTTTTCATGGTGGAAGAGTTAAATAATTCAGAAGCAAAGTAATGGTACATAGTTATGGCAAAAGACCATGTCATTTCAAATGAAAAGTACTCACTATAAAAAGATGCTTGTGTGTGGTGTCTCAAACAGTCCAAAACACGTAAGGCCATGGATCCTCATATGAGGAATTATCAAATTCTGAAACAACTTCCAGGAGAGCTAGGACATGAATTGAAATTCACATGCAACAGAGACTGCACTATAGATGATATTTTTACAGGGGCTCTTGGGGAAAACAAGAGTGGCCTGCCACTCAGGAATCAAGAACTCACTTGGAGGGCTCCAAAAGAATAAAGAAATAAAAGAAGAATATATTTCTTTGAGAGAAAAAGAGAGCAATACAAGATATGCCAAAGATAAGAGGGAATCCAAAGGCCAAAAGGCCAACCAAATTAACCCTCAATTCACTTTCTCCACCTGACAGAAAGAACAATTGAATTAGTAAATGATATGACCACCAATATCCACTGAAAGGTAAAGAAAAAGGTGCAAATGACTGACTTAAGATTATCATGATTGAATTTAATAATGAAAAATAAAATAAAGATGAAAATAAATCCAATATATTAATCAACTGGGGGAAGAGCCTCTAGGGGTGAAAAGGTGTCCAGTATATGTGAAAATCTGGAAGACTGATCCTGGAAGAAGAGTCACCCAGCTGTATTTACTGAATTGGGTCAATACAGATCTGGCCATCTTGAAATTTGAATTGTGTGTCTTGAATTCCCACAGTGAAATATGAATTGGCCCAAAGGGTCAATGCCATACAGGTTGCCTGAATACATCCTGTATGAAACAGTTGAATTTTCCAAGGAGTTCTTGATGCCTTCAAAACTGTATTGATTTTCAAAAACCTCTTGAAATAACCCTTTGAAGAATCCTGGAGTGAAATACCAACACCTGGAAAGCCAGGGGGTTGGGGCTCTCAAATAACCTTCTGGTTGCCCCCATGAATTGTAAGACTGAGGGGGCTGTAGTCTACCTTTGAAATGGGTGATGCCTTTGAGGACTTGATTTTTATTGGCATAATTTGGTCCTGAAAACATCACCATTGAATTTCTGAGGAAAAATGGTCCATAATGGTATATAATACCATATATGCACCACTCCTGGTTCCTGTATACTTGGGTCCATTGAGTTTGGCAAGGAGTTTCCCTGATCTTGAGGAAAACCCCCTTATTGGAAGTGTCTTGGGGCATCTGGTGTTTTCCAGAGGCTATGGTTAGAATTCTGGTTCCTTGGGCCAATTCAAGGTTCTTTGGGGTTTTTGGCCATTTTTGGTCTCTTGGATTCTTGGCCAAAAACAGGTGCAGGTGGGCCCACCTGGCATTGGGGCTTCTGGACTTTCCCCCCTTGACCCTTTTCCTCATTGGAATTGGGCGAAAAGGGGCCTAACTGGTCCTGAAAACCATAGAGACTGTAGGGGACCTAAATGGCCCAAATCTGCCATTTTGGCCCCAAACCACCTAATCAAAGGGGGTGGTTCAAAGGATCTAGATAGTTTTGAAGGGCCAGAGGCCCCTGGAAGGAGAAATGACCCCCCAGGCCCAGAATTAAGGTATTGGTGTGGGGTTTGGTGGGATTGAGAATTGGCAAAGGAGGCCAATGGTGCAGGATATGGCCTGGGGGCCATGAAGAGTTTATATGGCCAAAAGGCCATTTCCTGGCATAAAAATGAGAATATTTCCAAATTGGCCATATATTGTTGGAGGCTTAAATTTCTGTAAATACCAGTTTAGACGGGTCTTTTTTCAGGGTTGTAACAGATATTTCCCGTACCTTAAAAGAAGTAAGGAAGAAGATAAATATAGGTAATTATTCCCTATACAAAGGCAACAATTTCAGAGATAAAAATCCTTTCATGGTTGAAAACAAATACAAACCCAGAGAAAAAGGGGAAGAAGTGCTTAAGAAAAATAATTCATTTCACAATTTTGGGTCCACAGACCACTATGCTAACAACTTTCCAAGGGCAAAAAAGAACATCAATTCCATTTAGCAAGTCCAAGAAGAATATTCCAAAGCTTACTTTATTTATGATGCCATCAGAAAAAACTCTGATGATTACCAAGACCCAATGGAAAAATTCCTGGTGTTTTAACAAGAGGAAACCCAGTTGGAAATTCAACACATACAGATAGAAGAAGGATTACCACAAGACCCTGCCAGCAAAAACTTGTGCAAGCATACAAAATATTCACATAACCTCCTAGCTACACCAACTAGTAGAATGGATTATATTCATGGAACATCCACCAAGATGACTTTTTGTGTTTAAAATGACTAACACCCATTAAGAATTGCTAGTGGTGCACATTTCTAAAAAAGTCTCCAAAGAGCTTTTGGAAAAGCACTTCCTAAATTGGGAAAACCAACTATTTCAGACTAAGGAAAAGAATTTCAAAGGTGAATCAGGGGATTTGACCTCCATCAGTACTATTATCAAAGATATGATAATACCCCATAGGAGAGGTAATATTAGACTCAACTCAGAATTTTTGGTGCCTGAGGATGCCCATATCCAAGGATTTATTTTGATAACAGACTACCAAAGGATGTATGTGAATGACGTTTACAACTGTAAGAACAGGATTATTACTATAGGCACCAACAAGGAAAGGAAGTTTTCACTTTATATATACCTGTTTTGTGAACCTTTGAGATATGACAACATACCCAAAAAGTTCACAAGAAATATTTAAAATAATTATACATTAAAAATAATTCCCTTAAAACTACAAAAATGCCATAAATTGGCATAAAACTTGGTTTAACTTAAAAGCCAATGAATAAACATGTGAAATAAATTATATCATTGGATTCCCCATGGTAAAATACACATAAACCATTTTTATGGCATATCTGTAAAGTCAATATTTAATGAGTTATAAGTAATAATACCTTATAAAAAACATAAATCCTTAATTATTTCAAACACCAATGAACCAACATGTGGAATATGTGGTACCATTGTATTCTCCAAACAATTCCACACATAAAACAATTAAGAAGCTAATCTCCAAAGTCAATACTTAAGAAGTTAAGCTGAATATATGCACTTTTTGGTCAATGCATATATTCAAGGATTTTAGCTAATATCTTTTGAAATATGCATGATAGAGTGATGAACCAAAAATAAAGTTATCACATGATTACAGTAGAAATACATAAATGAAATTTATTTTACAAGCTATAAACAAGGTTAAAACCTGTAAGTGATTATTGATTAAAATCAATAGAGCTGTTGACCACTTTGTTGTGAAAGTGATCCAAGCTTAAAAATAAGTAGACAGTCAGATTCTACTAGCTCATTTCTGAAGAATGACGTAATTTTTATTATAAAATTCAGGGTATAACCCCTGGAAATCATGGTTTGAAGTTTAAAATATTAAATTTCAACAGAAACAATGAGTTACAAGAAAAATCATCAAAAATAGAGTTTTGATGATGTAATGAAATTCTCTTGCAAGAATAATAAGGCTATGCCAAGCTATTAGAATTCACTCTCTGAATGGCTTTAGCGTGTAAAACCTAAACGTTATTAAGGATTAAAGTTTGAGCTTAATTTGATCATTTATGATCACTCACTGTAACTTTAAATTAAGTTTAACAGTCATATGAGTGATAAAATTGGTGAATACTGTTAGTTTATGATTAAAGCTAATATAATCTACAAATTTTGGGGTTCTGCCAAGCCTTGACGTCATCAAAACTTAGAGTTATAGTGATAACTCTAAATAATGGCGTGATAATGAGATAAGATGGTTTGATCATGATGTAATCATCACCAAACCTTGAAATATTGATCAATTCCAGTGTATATGATCGGTGCACGTCTACTAGAAGCCTGTTGGACTTTAGGAGGAAGGAATTTAATATAAATAGAGCTCTTTTTACTCTATTTCCCCCTCAGACGCTTATAAAACATTAAATCATTAAATAAAAAGGTAATTTCTTTATTCTTTATATATAAGACTTTTATATTATTAAAGACCAAAGATAATCTCATAATAATATTCATCTTTGACATAATTATTGCTATTATTTAATTGTTTTGCTTAAATTTCTCTTAAAAACCTCAATTCCACATAAAACCAAGAAAATTTGTAATTTCTCTTAAATTCTATTGTAACTACAATTTAAATAAGCTTTATTTACATTTCTGGGCGTAAAATTATTCAAAATTATTATATTAAGCATTGAAAGTAGGTTATTTCTCTTATTATAGTAATTTTTCTCTATTATTACATTTAATAATTCTATAATTGATATAAATAGTATTTATATTAATTTATAACTTTAATATTGGTGATATTATTGTTTTTAATTGTTTTTCATTAATAAAAAACAATTTTCTACGCCTTTATTATTTTTTTGTAACAATAATAAAGTGCTTTTAGATACATTAATTATCTTATATCAATATATTTATTTTACATATATTATTTTTTATAATATAAATTATATTATTATATTTATTCAATAATATTATTATATTTATTCAATAATATAATTATTTTATGCAATAATTATAATAACTCTTTATTATTAGAATTATTTTTATCTTATTTATTTCATTTATAAGGACATTCATAATACAATAAGCAAAATATTAGTAATTTTTACTTATTGTTTCATAGTCAAACTTTACATGTTGTCTAACCAAGATCCCTCAGAAAAATTACTGAATGACTATAGAGAGGGAAAATTCAGCTCTAACCTCACTAGTAAAAAAAAACTTAGTTTATCAAAAATTCTGAGGAATGAAAGGCTAGATTTTGCACTAGGGGCAGAAACCTTAGGCAATATTAGAGGCCATTATATAGAGTTATATTTGGATTCAAATAGACCTTATCAACACATTGTAAGATGACCTTCATACCCAGAAATCCTGGAAACCAGGAAAGAAATTGAAAAACATATCAATAAACTCCTATATATGGGTGTCATAAGAAATATCAAACAGAATGAGATTACGTAAGTAACCAAACCTTTCATAATCAGTTGCAATGATGGCAGATATAAATTGTGTGTATACTTCAGAGAAGTGAAAAACTACGCTAAGGCTGAGAGGTACCCTATGCCTTGGATAAGTTGGCACAAGCCAAATACATTACCAAGATGTATTTTATGAAAGGCTTCCACCAGAATGGAGCTAAACCCAGCTCCATGAAATTTCTCAGAATTATATGCCACATGGGCCTATATGAGTATACCAGAATTCACCATCCCATTTCCAAAGGAGTATGGACACAATACTTCAAGAAGTAATATTGGATGGTTGGATGGTAGTATATATAAATAATATCATTATATATTTAGAGAAATGGGCAGACCATGTGCAATACATAGACAGAGTCTCAAGTAAGTGCACACCCATTTGTCTGAAGATTTCACTCAAAAAGTGTAATTTCAGACAACAAGAACTATTGGCTTTGAGACATACAGTCTCAGGACCTAGCATTTCCATAGACCAAAATAGATTAGCAGCAGTACTTCAGAATCCATTACCGAATAAAATTGATGAAATTTAATCCTTCTTTGGGTTTTCCAGTTACCACAGAAACCACATAAAAATATTTGCCCACATAACTCACAGCTTATACAATTTATGTTCAAAAGATGTCATTTCTGAGATTATTAAGGAGAGGAGGGATACATATGAGAGGATCAAACATGAACTTACTAATACACCTTTCCTGATGTTACCTGTATTTGACCTTCCCTTTAAGTTTTATATAGATGCAGCTTGCACTCAAGGATTAGGGCAGCCTTTTACCAGAGACAAATTGTAGATGGTAAGCCTAGGGAAGGGGTAATCTGCTATTTTTCAAGGAAGCTGAAATATTCAGAATGCAGGTATGGAGAAAATCATACAAAATGTTTATTTCTAATCTGTGCTCTAGAAAAAATTCATTCCTATTTGAAAGGTTCAGTCTTTTAATTATACACAGAATGCACTGAACTTAAGTCTTTGCTCAACATGAAGACTACTAATAGGCACATGTTGAGATGGAAAATATCCATTCAATAGTATAGGGGTAATATGGCCATCCTATAGAAAATAAGGAAAGCCAAACTAACTCAGATAGCCTCAGAAGATTTCCATTGGATAATGTCAAGCGAAATCGAGCTTATGAGCCAGAGATAGCTGCAAAAATCCCCATCCACTTCATGGAAGTAGATAGGAGGAAAAGCTTCAGATTCTCAGATTTGGCACCAGAAAGTAGCACTCTAGACTTGTAATTCAAGGAGCCAAAGGGAAAGAAAAACCCACGCTGGGAATAAGCTCCTCAGAAATTCATACTAAATTCTTTAATCCAGTAAACAAATTCTATGCCAAACACAAAAAGTGTGGCATACTGATACTTCTCCTGAAACAAAAATACAGGAGCCCAGAACTGAAATCCCAGTTGGAGGAACCTTTTTTGAGGGACTATCAGGATAATAGGTTGTTACTTATAGATGTACTCCTATTCCACAGAGAGAAACATACTAGTTCCCTCATAGTGATATATGGAGATCACATCACCCTACTACTTCAAGAATGTCATGACTGCCCCTAAATGGGATGCATAAGTGTATACAGGGCCAAAGAGAGGATAACAAGCACAACTTGGTGGCCTCAGTGGAAACAAGAGTTGAGTGAGTACTTCAACACTTGTGACAGATGCTAGAATGAAGACAGAAAGCATGGGAAGAAGTATGGGATACTCCAACACCCATGGTAAATAACTAACATGGATTCTGTCAGGTTTTTCTATGAAATTCTTGATAATATTAGCAAATATCAAGAGGACTATTACTTTGCTCAGTAGAAAATATAATATAATGAAATATTATAGCCACAAATTAATATAATTATTAAAAATCATCATATAAAAAATATTTTAATTATGATTGAATAAATTAATAATGAAAAATCGTAGATATTATAATGAATCATAATTATTCTATTATTATTATAGTCACTGACAGTTATAATTACTATAATGTATAAAGCTCTTGATGTGACAATTAAACATGGAAGATAGTAATATTTAACCACTTATAAATAATATAAATATTATTTATAAAAGAATTATCAAACACACTGTGCAGAGATAAATCTTATAGAAACATGCTGTATAAAAAAACTAATACTAGATGAAAAATATAGATATTTAGATAAAACATACCTATAATGCTTATTCAATACAATAAGCCAAACAACAACAGTTATTATATTGAAGAATTTTTATAAGTTAAAACCACAGAAAAAATCAATATTTGCAAAGGTAAAACAGCTTTACATGATAAGATATAATATATAGTAGTTTTTAAGAGGAATTTGTAAATTTTGAAAAGATATTTGAGACAATAATTTTATATAATGAAATGTATTATTGGTGAGTTAAACAATAATCTAAGCTCTATGATTTCAATTCTTCAATTTAATATTAATGAAGACTAAAATACTTTTAAAAAAAATTGATAATAAGAATTTATATTTAATAGAACTTTACCTGTTTAAATGCCTAATATGATTTGAATAATAATTGGTTATTTGAAAAAACAGTGATTTGAACGCTTGCTTATGCCTGCAAAAGCAGCTCTCATTATTCATAATGGATATAGAAGGCATTCTCAGGTCAAAACTGAAAACCTATGCTTGAAAATAAGGTTCTTAATTTAAGGTAGCTTAATTTTAGTTCCAATTTAAAGTTACCAGTGCTATTATTAACAACAATTAGCTTTAATCCTCTTTTGGATAAATTATTTTAATTTTAAATATAAAATAAGTTTTTTGATATTGAATTCCATCACATGAGCAACTTAAGAATAAAGCTTCAAGCAGAGATCTCTTGAACTGAATCTTTAATTAATTTTGGGTGTTGGTAAAAACACGTAAGGGGTTCCCTGGGCCCATTTTTAATTAAAAATGAAAAACAGCCACACCTGTATTGGGCCAAAACATGCCCAAAAGAGGTTTTTTCCCTACCAAACCTCTCTAACTCCCAATTATTTCAGATTTTTTTTCCATCCCCCCCCCAACCAAAAAAGGCCAAACACCCAAATAATCCACATTATCCTTAAGCCAAACCAATTTTTTCTTTGGAAAAACAGCATTACCAAAGCCATTTTGAAAAGCTTTTCACACTTTTTTTTCTTTTTTTCCCCCAAAGACTGCATTTTCCACCACAACAACCTGCTTTCAAGCCTCTCAATTTTCAATTTTTTACCTTCCCTCATCCATTAATCCCACATTTAAACCACTTTTTTCACTCTTAACCACTTCTGTTCATTTTTCACTTCTTTTTCACATTTCGAAAGGTTCTTACCCCATTCCAAATCCCCAAATTCCCCCTTTTTTCACTTTTATACATATTTTTGATTCAAAAATGCTTCAACCCCCAGCTGAACATGAATTTCAGACCCTTGAGCTTCTTTGGCAATATGTGCATAATGCTTCCAGGGCTCAGGGGTATTCTGTGTCCACCCTGAGGTCCAATATGACCCACAACCAAATTGAAATAGGTTATGACAGGTCTGGAACCCCAAATGCCAGCAAAAGCCCCTTCAAAACAGTCACCTCAAGAAATATTGACTGTCCTTTTAGACTTTATGCCAGAAAATATTCCAAGAGTACCACTTGGACTCTTAAAGTCAAAAATCCTGAACATAGCCATGATGCCACTGAAAATATCATGGCACATCCTGCTTTCAGGAAATTCACTGAGCAAGAAAAATCCCAAATTGCTCAAATGTCTGAATCACTGCCCATGCCAAAGCAAGTTCAGGCCCAATTATGCAGCCAGGGGGAGTCTGACAGGCCTGTAATACTTCAAGACATTTACAACAAAGTCAAGAAAATCAAAAAAAACAAACTGCAATGCAGAAGGCCCATTGATTCTCTTATTGACACTCTCAAACAAGAAAATTTTGTTTGGTCCTCTGCAAGGGATTCTGAGGGACACATTACCTCCTTGTATTTCACTCACCCCCTGGCCATAAAACTCCTTCCTGGCTTTCCTCATGTCATTCTTATGGATTGTACTTATAAAACCAATAAGTACAAAATTCCCCTTTTTCATATTGTTGTATTCAGCTCAACCAATAAGACCTTTTCCTGGGCTTTTTTCCGGATGAATAATGAAACTGAACCCTCATATACTTGGGCATTATATCAATACATAGAAAAGGTCATCAACAACACCAATCTTGTTCCCCCTCCAGTCATTATGATTGACAGATATCTGGCCTTGAAAAACTCTCTTAAGAAGCTCTTCCCAGACTCCAAAGTCATGTTATACTTTTGGCACATCAATAAAGATTTATCTACTCATTGCTTGAAGAAAGTTGGTCATGGAACTGATTCTGAAACTTTTATGGGCCTTTCAAATCAAGTGATATACTTTTATCTTTCACTTTAGTTCACTTTTTTTCACTTTTTTTCTTATTTTTGTTTTTATTAATGACTTTGGGATTCATTTCTCAGGTTATTTATTCATCCACTAAAAAGGCTTTCAAAGACAACTGGAAGAAGCTTCAAAAGAAAGTCAAAAATCCTGAGGTCTTGCAGTATTTCAAAAATACCTGGCTTCCTCTGAAGGAGTATTATGTGCCAGCCTGGACCAACCACCATTGCCACCTGGGTGTGGACTCCACCTCCAGAGTTGAAGGTTCCCATGCCATGGTGAACCTTTGGCTCCAAAATTCCACTGGTACTCTCCTGGAGGTAGTTGGGGCTCTCCACATGGCATTCAGAAAACAATTTATTGAAATTATCAACAGAATCACCAAAAAAATGATTGTCCATGTCAAGAATTTTCCTCCACACATCTGTGCCCTCAATGGCAGGGTGTCTCATTATGCTCTTCAGATGGCCTTTGACAATTTCACAACCAAATTTCCTCCTAATGAAAAATGCACCAACAAATACAACAATTATCAAGGAATTCCTTGCAAACATAAGACCCAAAAGGCATTCTCCAACCACCAAAGGCTTGAAATATCAGACTTCCATCCTCAATGGCATTTGAATTTGCCTTTGAGGGTTTTTTAATTTCTTATTCTTATTTTTTTTCTTATTAACTGATTTTATTTGTCATATTCTTCTCAGGCTGGTTTTCAAAGTGATGATCAAAGTGTTGAAAACTAAAGAAAGAATGAATCCCGGAAAATATTTGAAGCTATTGGGGAAGACCTTTTTCAAAGACCAATGGCAGAAGTCACCCCAATTCTTAAACATTTTCAAGATTTTTTGACTGGAAAAGTCCCATTTGATCAAATTCCCAAGAGTCAAGAGGATGATCAATACTATGAGGACCCTCTAGAATGCAAGAATATCCATGGAAGACCTCAAGGAGCCAAGAATAAAAACAAAAATCCAAACCAAAGAGAAATTTCAAGATTTGAAATAATTGAAAGTCAATCCAAGAGAAGAGGAAGACCACAATCAAAAGTGACCAGCACAGCAACATCAAGATCACAGTCAAATGTCACCTCTCCAATTATGGAAGTGGACTCATCTGAATATTCTGAAGATTCTGAGTACTCATTATCTAAATCAATTAGTTCATAAGATTCACTACCCTCAGAAACTGAATTAAATAAATCAGAAATCACCCTTAGAAGGTCCAGAAGATTGACAATTGGAAGCAAAACCTCACAAAGAAAATCACACAACCCTGAAACTAGTTTGAAGATATATTATGTAGCTTAATTGACCTGTGAGCATTGTCAAAGCAATTATCACACAAGTGATGAATGCTCCAAGCTTTTTGTGAGTTTCTGATACTTTTTAATGCATATTTCTCTTGTTTATTTTGATATTTATTCATTTTTTGACCTTATTTTATCAGATAACTGGCTCAGAATACTTTCTCAAGTTGATATTGAAATACACCTTCAAGGCCATAAATGTCCAGGGTGATGGAAACTGTCGCTACAGAAAAGTGTCCCACTACATTTACAAGACTCAACATCAATGGGCTGATGTCAGAGGTGACTTGGCTGAAGAAATTCAACAAAATCAAGACCTTTATGAAGCCATGAAAGCCTTAATTCCCTCAGTATCCTCTTATTTGGACAGAATTGAATGGTATGAAGATGTTGGCCAGGCTCCAAAAAGCAAGTGGATGTTCATGCCTGACATGGGCGATCCAATTGCAAATAAGTATAAAAGACCAGTTTTCTTTTATTCCACAGTCCAATATTTTTCTTTTTCCCTTATTTTTGTCCTCCAAATGATAATTCCCCATTTTCATCTGCTACTTGGATAGCTGTGCTCATTTTGTTCCTTTGGACACAATCATTTCTAAAATTTATCCAGTCCCCCCATTACTGTGAATTGGGAGATTCATGCCCACCACAAGCCCTGGGGTTGGCTGATAAATTTAAGAAACACAGAATGTTGTATTTGTCCAATCTTCCTCCCCCCTCTCAGAAAAAACCCACTATTTTGGAGGTTGATTCTGATTGATTGATTTTTGTATATACAACTTATGCCAATTATCCCCCTCCTCAGTAATATTTATTGCTTAAATCCCACCTCAGCCTCCTTTTTTATCAAACATGTGGAGCTTTTGTACTTAGAAATAGTCATATGACAAACAAGGAAAAAAATCTGAAAAAATACACTTATTGCCCCTGCACTTGCTGTCCCACCAAAACAATTCCCCAAAATCATGGGCTTCTGGTTCTTTATTGTTTAGATTGAACCCTTCAATTTAAAAAAGAATGAAGGAAATTCATAAGTGGGAATTTATTAAATTAACTTTTTAAAAATAGGCATATTACAATGACGGGAAAAAACATTTGAAAAGAAAACCCTTTTTGCACCTTCACTTGTCCCACCAAAAAAACTCACAGAATTATGGGCTTATGATGCTTTATTCTTCAGATTGAACCCTTCATTTTAGAAAAAAAGCTAAGGAAATTCATAAGTAGGAAGATTTTAAATGATTTTTTGAAAACAAATATGCCATTTCTGGAATTTTGGCCAAATTTGTGAAATTTGGCAAAAGAAAATTGAAAAAACGTGTGAATATTGAAATGCCAAGTTGGGAAAAATATGGCGAAAAAATTTAAAAAGATCTTCAAAACTGAGCCTGAGGAATTTTTTTTGAAAAATAAGGTCACTTACGTGTTTTTACAATAAATTGGTAAGAACACATAAGCTTTTGGTAAAAACATGTAAGGGCATACATGTGTTTACCAACACCCTTAATTTTTAAAGAAATTTTAATTTTCTTTTATGAATAATCAAAAAGCTAATTTCAAGGCTAATCATCAATCAAACCTGTTTGAAAAAGATACTTAAAATTTAGTTCATACACATAAAAAATTAGATTGTAAGCTGTGTGAAATATTAATCAAAATCCATTAAGAATTGTATGTTTAATTAATTTTCAAGTTATTGCTATTTTTCCACATAAAATAGCAATACACACAAAAACTTAACTTTGAATAATATTTCAACACTTATAACTTTAAAGCTTTAAGCTTTTACACTTCTTAAAACCTTGATTACAAGTCTGCATATGGGGATTTACCCTTTGGCAGATTGTAATTCCTGTCCAAATCAGGATAAAACCACTTTAAACTTTGAAGTTAGATAAAATTCTACTCTTGAAGCTTAAATAAGGCTTAAAGTCCTCCAATTCAGGTGGAAAACCTTGATTGAGTTCTTGCATATCCAAAAGGTTGGGTACTCCATCTCTATTTGGTCTTTTTCCTTTGTCCCACCTTTTTGTTTGGTTTGTGCCCTTATATTTATTTGCATCCAAACTATGGCCTTAAGCCACTTTAAATTGTGCTCACACAGGATTCAAATTCTGTATGTCAAATTCTTAGCCAATTCAGTAAATATACACAACACCTCAGTTTTGACTAAAATTTTGGTAAGTTTGTATAAACCTTATGTAACTTTAAATTTAAGCTTAAATAAGCTTAAATTTAACAATTGTAAAAAATGTTAAAAAAAGTTGCAATTATACTGTGGGATGCTTCAATGCTCTAATAACATAATAAATAACCACTTTTGGGTGTAAAACTGTATTGGTTGGGTGTAGAATCCAAAACTCACATTATAATTATAACTTTGTTTATTCCAAATAAATTTATACTTATTTTTTGTTTTAAATTCAATTGATAAGTCTGCTTAAGACTAAATCAACTGTATAAAAAGTCATTTTTGGTGTAAAGTTTTGTCATACATATCTCACAGGCTCACATATTGGGAGACAGGCCTAATAGAAAGGTTTAGAAAATGTCTCAGATGTCTACCACGCCATGAAGTGGATACATAAATCAATACAGAATTGTTATTCTGGAATAAAATCATATCAACATGTGGTTTACCCAGTATTATCATCAGTGATAGAGACCCAAAATTCACAACAGAAATTTGGACAAACCTCTATGACATGCAAAGAACCAAGCTTGAATTTTCCAAAGCATACCACCCACAAACAGATAGGCTGGCTGAAAGGACAATCCATACTATAGAAGACATAATGAGGATATTATTTTACTATGGCATGGAATACAAAGATCATGAAGGATATACCCTTGAATGGTTCCCACTCCTTCCAGAAATACAAACGCCTTACAATACCAGCCAGCACTCTACCACAGGTAAGACACCTTCTCTGATAGAGAAAGGGTGGAACCCCCTCTTTGCAGTAAACCACCTGAAGAAGAATCTTTACCAATCCACCCCACATCCAAAGACTTCCATGATATGTGGAGGTGGCTGGTGATAAAGCAGCAATATTCATACCTGAAACAGGGGATTACAACCATCTGAGATATGACAAAACTAACAGGCAACCTGACTTTAGGGAGGGTGACAAAGTGTTAGTTCCTACTCTGAATTTTAATACCCTCAAAGGCCCCACGTAAATGAGATACTCATTTTTGGGACCATTCACTATCACCAGACTGGTTGGGGAAAATACAATGGAGGATAAACTCACAGAGGAACTCTCAACGAAACACCCAGTGTTCCCAGTGAGTTTAGTCAAACCTTACCACCATACTGGAGGTGTAAGATTTGACTATGAAACTGATGATAATATTACTATTAATCAACAGTACTATGTCTGTTCTTATGAAATATAATAATAAAATATTATTATAAACACAATTAAATAATTAAAGAATTATTTCTTTCACGTGTTAAATACTACTAGTGATTTTAACAGTGAGCAGTAGTTTTCTACAAGAATTAATTACAAGAAAATTTTAATAATAAAACTTCTTTTATTAAAATAATAAAGTTATTTTAATATAGAATTATCTTTTATAAGAATAGCTATAAGTATAATTCTTGAAGAAAACTAATTACTTAGAGAAAAACTTTAAGAATTAAGAATAAATCACTCACTAATATTCAAAAGAACTTATTGAAAGATGAGATAGAGAGATTTGGCATAGAATTGTGGATTTAAAGGATCAAAATGTATTTATAACAGTATTACAACAATGTATAGTTGGATTCTATGATTTCAAATCTTGCTTATTGATTCTGAAAGATTTAAAACACTTAAGAATAGCTTTAACTAATACTTACTTGTTGTTAACAATGATTTAAATGATAATAAGATGATGATGTGGAAAAAACAGCAAGAGGAGGCCTCTTTTAAATCAAAAACAGCTCCCAGAGGCGTGCCATGGAGCAAATTGAAAATCCAGTGAGTGAGAAAACAATAAAACCTTTTGGATTATTGATTGCATCATCTGTTGTCACATAAGATTATCATAATTACTTAATTGATGCTTTTACGTGACTACCAACCCCAATATGGTTAAGAATAAAAGGAGTAACATCTGTAAATCTTCTTTTATTCAAAAATAATCATTGATTTCTCAAAGCTATCAATGTTATTGGCAATTTAATCACAGGTTGTAATTACTGTAAATTTTTGAAGATTCAGTGTTTCACATAGAATAGTCAAAAATGGACTGTAAGTAAAACGTTTAATTTTACTAGTAAAGCTGTAATTCTTTTTGGCTGTACCATAGATAATACAGTTCTCCATTGGTCCTGAAAGATTCAGAAATATTCATTGAGAATTGTATTTTTAATGAATTTTTGAAGTTTTTACCTCATTTCTATCTAGAATTGCAAATATCAGTGTTTAACTGGTTTCTATGAGGTAAATCAATGGATACAAGTCCAAAAAGGGTTTTAATTACTCTTTTGGGGTTTATCCATGGAGAATCATTAAGAATTGACATGGTTACAGGAGTCTAAGTAGCTTTTTACCTCCTTGGCACGTCAAAATAGCAGGTTATTTGCTATTTTCTTAGGATTTACAGTAGTTGTAACATGGTAACCAAGTTCCCAAAAGGTTTTAGTTTACCAATTAGCCCAAGATCAGCGATGGATCCAAGCTTTGGAGCTTTCCACGCCTCAGAGGCCTCAGATGTTGGGTACCCTGGCTCTCTTTGATGTCTTTTGTCCCCCTTGCTTATTTTTCACGTCAAAATAGAAATTTAAGCTTCAAGTGAGATATCCACTATGGATGTACCAAAAGTCAATGTAAAAATACCATGATCATAAGTGCTCAAAACATGCATAACACTATTTTCAGTGTATATATAACATGGGATTTCTCACATTCCAATTATTTTGGTGTGAAATTAAGAAAAACAAAAATTTTCACAGATCTTTTATGTGGTATTGAAGTATTTTCCATTTTACCACCTCAAACAGTTAATTTGAGCTTATTCACTCTGTGGAGCTACCCTAGGTGAATGTTTGTGTAGAATCCAAATCTGGCCTTAAATCCATGGATTTACTTACTCAATAAAAAGTTATTTATATTTTCTGAAATCAAAAATGATTAATTTTGGATATATGCATGACTTATGAGTTATGCATAATTCAAAATTTCTTTTTAAGCTAATTGTGGCCTATTTGGGTATTGAAAAAATACCTCAAGGCTCACATTCCCTCCCCCAAAAATAAAATTGTACTACAATTTTATCAATGGTATAAAGAGTAAAAGGCCCCAAAGGGGGTTTAATTTCCACTTTCTAACCTCTTTACATCACTCAGATAAAGTAATTTAAAGCACATTTATAGACATATACAGGCTTGTGGCCTTCTTTCATGTCTAAATCTTCTCAAGAGTTTATCTGAGTCAGGTATTTCTGATTCTGCCAGCCATTTATCTTCATGTACTGGATTTCTATATCTGACAAGATATTCTCTCTTATTTTTAACCCTAAGTCTCCTTTTTTTAATGACTTTCTTTATCTTTTTGTCTTCATTCTGTTCCACTGGTGGAACAGTTAAAGGAGTTGGGTTCCTTAAAGGAAACAATTCTTTATCAGCTGGTAGATAAGGCTTTATTAAGCTGACTGGAAAAGCGGGGTGTTTCTTTTCCAATTCACCACTCAATTCCACTTGAACTGCATTGTTTCCATGTAAGGAAACAATAACAAAATGTCCTACATAAGAACCTTTAAGTTTCTTTGGGCCTTTGATATTATCAAAATTCAAGGTTGAAACTAGAACTAAGTCCCCTACTTTGAATTCTGGTACTTTATGACTCTTGTCCCACTTCTGTTTTGCATAATCAAAAGCATCATTCATACTTTTTTTTGCATGATGTTTTACTTTATCAAGCATTATCTTGAAGCTGGAAGCTGTAGGATGAGTGTCAATCAAGTCTTTCCTCAGTGTGTCTGCTGGGATTCTTGGATTCCATCCTTTTTCTAACATAGCAGGAGTTTGTCCTGTGGAAGAATGGACTGATGTCTTGTATGCCAATTCTAATGCAGGTATCAGAGTACAATAGTCATGGGTAAAGCCATCTGAGTCTTTGAATTCTAACCCATAGGCACAAAATGTCCTGATCATGTCTTCTAAAGTTTGAATCATCCTCTCTGCTAGCCCATTTGTTTGAGGGTGATATGCTGTAGAGAATGATAGCTTAGTCCCAAACAATCTATGAAAATTGGTCCAAAGTGCAGATGTGAACTTGGAATCTCAGTCACTCATGATATTCTTAAATAATCCTGTATGAGAAATAACTCTACTCCATAGAAGAAGAGCTGTAATCATAGCAGGGTCATCTTTATGACATGGTAAGAATATGGGAGTCTTGCTATATCCGTCTACAATGACTAAACAAGAATTATAACCTTTGTCACCACTTGGAGGAAGTGCTGTGACCCAATCCATGTGAACAACTTCCCAAGGGGATTTTGGTTCTTGAATATGGATCATAAGTCCAAATTTCTTGCCTGTACTCCTGTTTGCTTTTTGGCATCTGTCACAGGTATGGCAATATTCAATGGTTTCTTTTCTCCAAGATGGCCACCATGCACAGTGCTTTACTTTTTCAAGTGTTCTGTCCTCTGACAGGGGTCCAGAGTAGATGCTATCATGGCATTCATGAGGAATTGTATTGATGAGCAATCTGCTGCATAATGTCATTACACAAGAATGTTTGGTTCTCTGGTAAATAATCCCATCAAACAAGTGAAATCTTCCTTCAGAATAGGAATTTCTCCAAACTTTATCTAGTGCATTGATCAAAGATGTATCTGTCAGGATGAAACTATGAAAGAGTGGTAATTTAGGCTATTTACAACTCAAACTATGTTTGTGACATGGTAAAAAATGCTTTAAGAAGGTTTTGAGATGATTAAAAATAATACAAAGGGCTTTACTATAGTGGTTATAGTGGTGGTGAGCGCTGTTGAAAGCCCTGGGTGCAGCTTTATCTGTTGGGTTACAATAATAAAAGACTACAATAATTAAAACTTATAATTATACCTGATTATTAGCCAAGAGTAAAACTGTTTTTGAAAGTTTACTACGTAGGTTATTCAAGAGGAGGATGAGGAAGTGATTTTGGCTGTGAAAAGCCCTCCTTTTATCCTGAAATTGAGGTGGAAAGGCTGCTAGACCTTTCCACGTAGAGGAAGTGAAGATTTTTCACTCTCTAGGACAGACTTGTGGTTTGCAAACAGCCTGTATACCCTCTATTGGGCTCAGATGTGGTTTTGAAACCACATCTGGGCGGTTTTCACCAATACAGGGTGAAAATTTTCATCTGGGGACCTCACAGCCTGATTCTGACGTGTATGATGCGTAGAATGCTGTACAGAAACTGTATGGGACCCCAGTATTGACTGACATATGAGGTATTGAAGTAAAAACATGCTTCTTCTTCTATTTGACACCTCATATTCATGGTTATGGGATATTATCCCATGGTAAGGCTGTATATGACAGCAGGTGGGATTTTTACCTTAAAATGGTCATACCTCTGTCAGTTTTTGAGATATCAAGCTCAAAGTTGGTTCATTGAATACCTCTTTATGAGCTCTACACAATGGTACCCAACTTGACATGGTTATCATTAAATATGACAAAGTTATCCCATGTACAAGTATTTTTGTACATTGGCATGGTCTGGGCAAAAGCTGTATTATGCTTGTTTGGCCAATAACTGCTGTTGTAGTTGAGCTATGAGGAAATGGATGGCACCATCAGATAGCCCTGATTTTGGTCTTTCCAAAAAGACCCCACTTTAAGTATCTCACACTAAAACTGTAAAAGTTAGATGAGAGGTGAATGTTTTGTTCACCCTTATTTGGTCTGAATTTGACCATAACTCAAGTAATACTGGTGCTAGCTCAGTTTGGCTAGCACCATTAGATATCCCTGGCTTAGAGCTTCAATTGGAATACCCATTTGATGGGGTTAAGCCTCTCCTTCTAGATTTTAGATGAGAGGTGAAAATTAAGGTTTATGCTCAGCAATAACTTTGAGCAGGAATAACTTTGTTATTTCTTGTCCTATGGTGATGGGACTTATATTTTCAGAAAGAGGTGAGTTTCCTCTTTCTTTTGATACCTTTTGAGCTAATTTGGCTCAGCTCCATGTTTTGGTGGTATCTTGGCTATACTATTGGTTTATGGTATTTTGGCTGTCATGCTTGTGCTCTGGTTTTGAGTCACAGGCTGACATACCCTCCCTCTAAAAAAGGCTCATCATTGATGATACTGTTCAGTCCTCCTAGAGGCTCTGAATCTCCTTAGATGAAGGTTCCCATCTGGTATGGCATCCTCTGCCAACCATTTGTCTTTGTCAGCTGTCTGGTTTTTGAATCTGACTAGATATTGTCTCTTATCCTTCCCATTAAGTCTGATTTTTCTGGCCCTGATGATCTTACTCACAGGTCCAGGAGAGTCTTCTACTTCCACTATTTCTGTTGGAGTGATGTTTTTCTTCCTGGAGGGGAATTTATCCTCCTCTGTTTGGAAGTATGGTTTGACCAGGCTCACTGGAAAGACTGGGTGTTTCCTAGAAAACTCCTCAGTGAGCTTGACCTCTACTGCATTCTTCCCTATCAACTTAATGATAGTGAATGGCCCTACAAATGAGTCTCTCATTCTCTTGGGTCCTTTGAGATTGCTAAAGTTCAGTGTAGACACTAACACCTGGTCCCCTTCCTTGAAGTCAGGTTCCATATGTGATTTGTCCCACCTTTGCTTGTTATACTCTTTGGCCTAAGCTATGCATTTGGCAGCAGTATCACAGGCTTTCTTCCACATATCATGGAAGTCCTTGGCTGTGGGGTGGATGGTCAGAAGATTTTTCTTCAAGTGATCCACAGGTAACAGGGGATTCCACCCTTTCTCTACCAGTGCAGCTGTTTTTCCTGTGGTAAAGTGCTGGCTTGTATTATAAGCCAGTTGGACTGCTGGTAAGAGGGTGACCCAATCATGGGTGTATCCCTCATGGTCCTTGTATTCCACGCCATAGGCACAGAACCTCCTGAGGATGTCCTCCATTGTTTGGATCATCCTCTCAGCTAGGCCATCTGTTTGTGGATGGTAAGCTGTGGAAAAAGCAAGCTTGGTGCCAAGCATGTCATATAAATTGGTCCAAAATTCAGATGTGAATTTTGGGTCCCTGTCACTGATTATGATCTTAGGGACTCCACAGGTGGATATGATGTTATTCGAAAATAACAGAGCAGTGTCCATGGCTGTGTCCTCTTTATGGCATGGTAGACATCTCATGCTCTTGCTGAACCTATCAACTATGATTAAGCAGGCATTGTAGTTTTCTTTGCCTCCTGGGACAAGTCCTGTGACCCAGTCCATGTTGATGGTTTCCCATGGGTGTTTGGGTTCTTCTATATGTTGAATCAACCCATATTTCTTCCCATGTTTTTTATTTGCCTTTTGGCATCTTTCACAAGTGTTGATGTATTCACTCAACTCTTGCTCCCACTTGGGCCACCAAGCTGTGCTTGCTACCCTCTCTTTA
Source organism: Austropuccinia psidii (assembly GCA_023105745.1). Lineage (NCBI taxonomy): Eukaryota > Fungi > Basidiomycota > Pucciniomycetes > Pucciniales > Sphaerophragmiaceae > Austropuccinia > Austropuccinia psidii. The sequence goes on from JALGQZ010000003.1 coordinate 41,998,644, forward strand.
GTCCTGTCCTCACTCATGTGTCCCATATAGGGGCAGTCATGGCATTCCTGCAGGATTAAAGAGATGTGGTCTCTGTCTATCACTGTGAGTGCACTGGTGTGCTTTTCTCTGTGATAAATCAGGCCATCTATAAGGAAGAATTTATTGTCCTTATAGGCCCTCAACCAGGGTTCCTCCAGCTGGGTTTCCAGTTCTGGGCTCCTGTATTTTTGTTGAAGGAGTTGGAGTAGTATGCTACACTGTTTGTGTTTAGCATAAGATTTCAGTAATGCATTGAAAAATTCATTGTGCAGTTCTGAGGAACTTATTCCCAGTATGGGGGTTTCTGTCCCTTCTGAATCAGTGTTTCCTCTGTCAAGGGTACCACTCCTTGGTGCCCATTCAGAGAATCTGAAGTTCTTCTTCCTATTTATTTCCATAAAATGGATAGGAATTTTTGCAGCAACTTCAGGGTCATAAGCTGGATTGCTTTTGACATTGTCCAGTGGCCATCTGCTAAGGCCATCTGCATTGGTATGGCTTTTACCTTCCTTGTATATGATGTTCATGTTCCCTCTATACTCCTGGATGGCTATTTGCCATCTCAGCATGTGTCTATTAGTAGTCTTCATGTTTAGTAAAGACTTCAAGGCTGTTCAGTCTGTGTAGACTTCAAAGACTGCACCCTCCAAATAATAATGGAGTCTTCTAGTGTCAGGATGATACTATGATAAAGGTATAACTAGGCTAATTACAACTTTAACTGTGTATGTGACACGGCAGAAAATGATTTAAAAAAGATTTATAAGGGTTTTATAATAAAATAAAAGGGTTCTACTATTGAGGAATAGTGGTGGTGAGCGCTATTGAGAACCCTGGGTGCAGGCTTTATCTGTTGGATTACAATAATAGAGTCTACAATAATTAAAATTATAATTATACCTGATTATTAACCAAGAGTAAAACTTTTTTTGACAGTTGACTACGTAGGTTATTCAAGAGCAGGATGAGGAAAGGGTTTTGGCTGTGAAAAGCCCTCCTTTTATCCTGAAATTGAGGTGGAAAGGCTGCTAGACCTTTCCACGTAGAGGAAGTGAAGATTTTTCACTCTCTAGAACAGGCTTGTGGTTTGAAAACAGCCTGTATACCCTCTATTGGGCTCAGATGTGGTTTTGAAACCACATCTGGGCAGTTTTCACCAATACAGGGTGAAAATTTTCATCTGGGGACCTCACAGCCTGATTCTGACGTGTATGACGCGTAGAATGCTGTACAGAAGCTGTATGGGACCCCAGTATTGACTGACATATGAGGTATTGAAGTAAAAACATGCTTCTTCGTCTATTTGACACCTCATATTCATGGTTATGGGATATTATCCCATGGTAAGGCTGTATCTGACAGCAGGTGGGATTTTGACCTTAAAATGGTCATAACTCTGTCCGTTTTTGAGATATCAAGCTCAAAGTTGGTTCATTGAATAGCCCTGTATGCGCTCTACATAATGGTACCCAACTTGACATGGTTATCATTAAATATGACAAAGTTATCCCATGTACAAGTATTTTTGTACATTGGCGTGGTCTGGTCAGAAGCTGTATTAAGCTTGTTTGGCCAATAACTTCTGTTGTAGTTGAGCTATGAGGAAGTGGATGGCACCATCAGATAGCCCTGATTGTGCTCTTTCCAAAAAGACCCCACTTTAAGTATCTCACACTAAAACTGTAAAAGTTAGATGAGAGGTGAATGTTTTGTTCACCCTTATTTGGTCTGAATTTGACCATAACTCAAGTAATACTGGTGCTAGCTCAGTTTGGCTGGCACCATTGGATAGCCCTGGCTTGGAGCTTCATTTTGAATACCCATTTGATGGGGTTAAGCCTCTCCTTCTAGATTTTAGATGAGAGGTGAAAATTAAGGTTTATGCTCAGCAATAACTTTGAGCAGGAATAACTTTGTTATTTCTTGTCCTATGGTGATGGGACTTATATTTTCAGAAAGAGGTGAGTTTCCTCTTTCTTTTGATACCTTTTGAGCTGATTTGGCTCAGTTCCATGTTTTGGTGGTATCTTGGCTATACCATTGGTTTATGGTATTTTGGCTGTCATGCTTGTGCTCTGGTTTTGAGTCACAGGTTGACATCTAGAGCCCAGACTAGACATAGACATTCTGTCTGGGTGGCCCCATACCTGGCTTCTGAATCTTTCAGCTGCCTGGAGATGTAACATATTACACCTTCTCTTGGTTCACCATCCACAATTTGTCTTTGGTGAAGGGCTGCTCCCAAGCCTTGACTGCATGCTGCATCTATATATAACTTGAATGGTAGTTTAAAGTCAGGCAAGATGAGCACAGGTGCATTGTTTGGTTTAACTCCATTTTGGTGGAAGCCTTTCATACAATCCATCTTGGATATGTATTTGGCTTTTGCCAGCTTATCCAAGGCATGAGGTATCCTTGGTATAGGGTACCTGTCTGCTTTTGTGTAGTTATTCAGGGCTCTGAAGTCTCCACACAATCTAGACTTGCCATCATGCCAGGTGATCAGGACAGGAGTGGTGATTTCCACTATTTCATTATGTCCAATCTTCCTGATGACATCCATGTCCAGGAGTTCATTGGTGTGTTTTTCAATTTCTTTCCTGGTTTCCAGACTTGCTGGATAAGGAGGTCTCCTCAGCATGGGTGGATAAGGTCTTTCCACCTCCAGATATAGTTCTATATCATGGCCTTTAATCTTGCCTAGTGGTTCTTCACCAATGGCAAATGCTGGTCTGTTCTTCCTCAGCATCTTCAGTAAACTTAGTTTTTGTTTACTGGTGAGGGTAGTCCTAAACTGTCCCTCCTTGAATTCCTTCAAGAGTTCTTCTAGTGGATCTTGTGAAGATATGTGGTATATATCAAGTGAAAATTTCTTTTCCTTGTTGGTACCAATGGTGATGTGCCTGTTTTTAATTTTGTAAATATCTATGCCATACATCCTCTGGTAATCTGTTCCCAGTAAAAACCCTTGGATGTGGGCATCTTCAAGCACTACAAACTCTGGGTTGAGTCTGATATTACCCTTCCTGTGGGGTATAATTATCTCTTTGATAATTTTCCCAATGGAAGTCATCTTCCCTGATGCACTTTTAAAGTTCTTTGCCTTAGTGGGAAGGAGCTGTTTTTCCCAGTTTGGGAAGTGGTTATCCAGATAATTTCTGGCCACTGTGGAGCAATGTGCTCCACTGTCAATGATCAGTGGGTGCTGAGCATTGTCAATACATACAGTCATTTTTGTAGCTGTTCCATGTATATAAGCCATTCCTTTGGTTGGTGTAACCAGGAATGTTTGTGCATCTTGTGTGTGTTTGCACAAGTTCTTGTTGGCAGTGTCCTGTGGCATGCCTGCTTCCAACTGTATATCTTGGATTTCCAATGGGGTTTCCTCTTGGTATTCCACTAGAAATTCCTCTCTTGGGTCTTGATCATCATCAGATGGTTCTATGATGGCATCTCCCATAGAGTCTGATTCAGAATCCTCTGTTGGAGGTTCTTCTTCAGGGACTTTTTCTATAGCATAGACTTTTTTCTTTGCTTTTGGACAGTTGTTGGCATAGTGGTCTGTTGAACCACAATTGTGACAAGAATTCTTTTTCCTTGCCACTTCTGCCACTCTTTCTCTGGGTTTGTCTTTAAACTCCACCCTGAAAGGTTGTTTCTCTTTGAAACCACTGCTCTTATATGGGGTGAATTTCCCTATATTTGTCCTTTTCCTTATGTCTTGTAAGGTATTGGCTATGTCATCTAGAGTGCAATTTTGGTTGCATCTGCATTTCACTGCATGCTCTAATTCTCCTGGCAGTTGTGTCAGAAGTTTGTGATTCCTCATCTGGATGTTCATCTGAGGATCAATGGCTTTAAGTCTTTTAGACTGTCTGAGACACCACTCATATGGATCTTTGTCCACAGAGTATTTGTCATTTTCAAATGACATGGTCTTTTGCCATATCCAAGTTCCATTACTGTACTTTTGGATTATTTGACTCTTCCACCATGGCCAGTTTCTTCTGCCATGTATTTCTTGCATTTCTGTGTACCATATACTTGCATGACCTTTAAATGCAGTATTCAGTCTAGCAGTAATCCAGTAATCTGGTATGCTGGGTACATCAATGAAGAGTCCATCAATATAATCTATGAGTTCCATATGATCATATTCTCCTGATCCAGAGAATTTGGGCCAGCTTTAGGCCTCAGGAAGCTGTTTCAAGGCTTCCTTCTCTGAATAAGACATGCCATCTCCATCCTGGTATTGTGATGGAGATCTTGCCTTATTCAACATCATGGCATCTGGTTTGATGTCATCTGGTTGATATGGATTCTCCATAGCTTGGCCTTGTGGTTGGGGCTTTAAGCTATGATAGGCATTAAACAATTTGTTAATGTCCTGATCCAGACACTCCCTGTCCCTTGTGCTGTGGTGTTGTTCTTCAAAGACTTGGTTCAGTCTTTTGTTGGATTCTTCAGAAGCTTTGCTCAGCTGAGCATATCCTTCTTGAAGATTCTTAACTATTTGTTCCAAGGAGGCTTGAGTTTCTCTCATCCTCTCTTGGCTGGCTTTAATTTCTGCAAATTGCTTTGCAGATTGTTCAGCATATTGGGACACTTGTAACCACAGTGTATCACTGTTGATGTTACTCTCAGATGTGACAATGTTACTTTCAGCCTGAGTGGGGGTAATGTTTCTATTACTAGGACTACTGATTCTAGAGTGGTTTACAACTACTTCTGGTTCTTGTGTACTTCCTTTACCAAATCCAACAGCTTCTGGATCATGGGGTCTGACTCTTTCCTCCTCTGGTTGAAGGAGGTTTTGTTTTTGCCCTTGTTTCCTTGTCTTCTCCTGGAAACTTCCTGGAATTGTGAAGAATGGTGACTCTTGGCCACTGATATGCTGGTTTCTGAATGGTGTGAAGCCACTGGAGAGCTGATTTGGCCTACTCCTTGTGAACCTGAAGGAATCTGAGTAGGCCCTGTCTGGGTCAACTGTTCTTCTATAGCTAGGATAGTGGCTTGATTCTCCCTTATCCTCTGTGCCCTTGCCTCCAGGAGTCTGTGCTGCCTGGTAGGATTCCAACCCTTGGTGATTACCATAAGGTCTTTGAAGTGTATCTCTTTGAGAAAGATCTTCTGAAAACTTGATCCCAGTTCTGCCCAGTGAGTTGCTAGGTTGAACCTCTTGTTGTCCATGCTCCATTGAAATAAATCTTTGAGGAGTTGGTGGATCTGAAGAACTTGATCAATATCCTTCCAGTCCTCTGGTTTGAGGTTTCTGTTGAATTGGAGTGTGAATGGCAAGGTTGATATTATCTCCCTCATTGTTCTGCCATCCACCACTGTGTCCAGGGTGTCCTCTTTCAGGTCTTCTGGTTCTGGACAATCCTCCTCTATCCTCTGGCTGGTTCCTTTGGAAGCCAAGGTCTCTGAGGTATACAGGGGACATATCAGTGTTTGCAAGCAGTCAAAAACTTGATTTTCTTAGGGTATTTACCTTTGACTGTTCCTTGTACAAATTTATTGTCTGCTGACTTGGGCAGTTTGCCTTTGGAAGTTACAACTGGGTTAATAATTGTAATCTTTCCTGCACAAGTGGTTAAGGTTGGTTTACCTTGTATGGATGCAGAGTTTCGTGGTTTTCTACTTCTCTGAGTGGCTATTGGTGTCCACTTCTTGGCTGTGATGAGACCTTCACTGTGCCTCTTTCCTTTGCCCTTGCTGCCCTCTGTTTCTGAGGGTGTCACTGGTGTGTTGGCCTGTGACTGGGTCTCAAGTGGGATATAATTTTCTTCCACTGAAATCAAGGCAGAAAAGGGAGGGCTTATGTCAGTTAAGACTTCTTAAAAATGCTGGTTTTGCATGTCTAAGATTGGCCTCTGGGCTTGTATGTTACTACAATGTGCCCTGTATAATGACAGTGTAATTGAATCAACAATTCCACGTCAGAATTACAGCTTTTGGTACCCTGTCACACTGTTTGTGTGCCAGTATCCCTCAGATACACTTGTGGTTTTCAAGTGTATTCTGTACAAGTGGCTTTGTATAAGTGTTATTGAGTTAACAATACACTTAATCCACGCCTCAACTGATGGTTTTTCAGTCAGAGGTGTCCTTATTCAGTCAAGAATACAGGACTTATTGATGGCTTATGTGTTTTTATATACAAAACACGCCAAAAATAGTTATTTCCAGTAGGTATTAACCACGTGAATAATACTCTTATAATATGAGTATATATATAAAAAAGGATAAATATATATAAAATATATATTTAAATAGAGAAATTACGCCTAAAAAAGATAAAACACTTATCAATAAGTCATAAAAAGAGAAAAGACTTACTTTATTAGGTCCAAAAAGGTTAAAAAACACGGCCAGGCCCCCAAAATGTCAGGATGAAACTATGAAAGAGTGGTAATGTAGGCTATCTAAAACTCAAACTATGTTTGTGACACGGTAAAAAATGCTTTAAGAAGGTTTTGAGATGATTAAAAATAAATTTAAAGGGCTTTACTATAGTGGTTATAGTGGTGGTGAGCGCTGTTGAAAGCCCTGGGTGCAGCTTTATCTGTTGGGTTACAATAATAAAAGACTACAATAATTAAAACTTATAATTATACCTGATTATTAACCAAGAGTAAAACTGTTTTTGACAGTTTACTACGTAGGTTATTCAAGAGCAGGATGAGGAAGTGATTTTGGCTGTGAAAAGCCCTCCTTTTATCCTGAAATTGTGGTGGAAAGGCTGCTAGACCTTTCCACGTAGAGGAAGTGAAGATTTTTCACTCTCTAGGACAGACTTGTGGTTTGCAAACAGCCTGTATACCCTGTATTGGGCTCAGATGTGGTTTTGAAACCACATCTGGGCGGTTTTCACCAATACAGGGTGAAAATTTTCATCTGGGGACCTCACAGCCTGATTCTGATGTGTATGACGCGTAGAATGCTGTACAGAAACTGTATGGGACCCCAGTATTGACTGACATATGAGGTATTGAAGTAAAAACATGCTTCTTCGTCTATTTGACACCTCATATTCATGGTTATGGGATATTATCCCATGGTAAGGCTGTATATGACAGCAGGTGGGATTTTTACCTTAAAATGGTCATACCTCTGTCAGTTTTTGAGATATCAAGCTCACAATTGGTTCATTGAATAGCTCTGTATGAGCTCTACACAATGGTACCCAACTTGACATGGTTATCATTAAATATGACAAAGTTATCCATGTACAAGTATTTTTGTACATTGGCGTGGTCTGGGCAAAAGCTGTATTATGCTTGTTTGGCCAATACCTTCTGTTGTAGTTGAGCTATGAGGAAATGGATGGCACCATCAGATAGCCCTGCTGGTGCTCTTTCCAAAAAGACCCCACTTTAAGTATCTCACACTAAAACTGTAAAAGTTAGATGAGAGGTGAATGTTTTGTTCACCCTTATTTGGTCTGAATTTGACCATAACCCAAGTAATACTGGTGCTAGCTCAGTTTGGCTAGCACCATTAGATAGCCCTGGCTTAGAGCTTCATTTTGAATACCTATTTGATGGGGTTAAGCCTCTCCTTCTAGATTTTAGATGTGAGGTGAAAATTAAGGTTTATGCTCAGCAATAACTTTGAGCAGGAATAACTTTGTTATTTCTTGTCCTATGGTGATGGGACTTATATTTTCAGAAAGAGGTGAGTTTCCTTTTTCTTTTGATACCTTTTGAGCTAATTTGGCTAAGTTCCATGTTTTGGTGGTATCTTGGCTATACCATTGGTTTATGGTATTTTGGCTGTCATGCTTGTGCTCTGGTTTTGAGTCACAGGCTGACAGTATCTTTGGAGTCCTTATCTAATAAAGAAGTCAAGAGATGGCAATTCTTGTCCTTCTTATAAGATTCTCTGACCTCTTCAATGAATTCAGTCCCAATATCAGCTATGTTAATCCCTTCCATTGGAATCTGTGGTTCAGCTTCCAAAGGTACATAAGCTGGGTTATCAGGAGTGTTGGCTAATGCCCACCTGCTAAGTCTATCAGCAGTCTTGTGAATGTTTCCTGCTTTGTGGACTATAGTCATGTTTCCTCTATATTCCTGAATGGCTATTTGCCATCTCAACATATGTCTGTTGGTAGTTTTCATGTTAAGAAGTGATTTTACTGCATCACAGTCAGCTATCACTTCAAAAACACTGCCATCAAGATAATAGTGTAATTTCTCAAGTGCCCATACCAAACATAAGCACTCCATTTGGCTTGCACCATATCTAGCTTCTGTTGGTTTGATTTGTCTTGAGATGTAACAAACTGGTCCTTTTGTAGGTTTGTCATCAATAATTTGCACTTGATGTAGGGCTGCTCCTAATCCATCTCCGCATGCATCAATTTACAATTTAAAAGGAATATTCCAGTCAGGCATGAGTAGTGAAGGTGCTTCTGTAAGAGCTCTACTTATCTTCTCATAAGCTTTAATTCTCTCCTTTGTCATCTCAAATACAGTCTGTTGATCACAGATTCTATAAAGTGACTTGGCTAGAATTGCAAAGTCTTTCAATTGTTGCCTATAATAACTGTAAAACCCAAGAAAAGACATCATCTCTTTTTTATTCTGGGGTATTGGCTTAAGTAGAACTGCTGCTACTTTGTTTTTGTCAATACCCAAGCTTAAACCAGAAACAATATGTCCTAATGCTTTGAGTTCTTCAAAACCAAAATTGCATTTCTTAAGTGAAATTTTCATGTTCACTTCTGCAACCTTGTGAAGTACTATTGCAATTCTTTCAAGGTGCAAAGACCATGAATCAGAACATAATATAATATCATCAATATAAATGATAAGCCATCCTTCAGACAATTCTGTGGGAAAAATGGTATTCATCATTCTTTGATAATGGGATGGAGCATCTTTAATGCCAAATGGCATTCTAAGATACTCATAAATACCACAGTGAGTGATGATTCTAATTAATTTCTTAGCTTTAGGCATCAAAACATTTTGATGGAAGCCTTTCAATGCATCCATTGATGTTATATACTTGGCTTTAGAAAATTGAGTCAGGGTTTCTTAAATTCTAGGGATTGGATACGTATCTGGGACTGTGTAGGTATTCAATTCTCTGAAATCTCCAACCATTATTGACTTATCATTATGCCAGGCAATAATAACAGGTGTTGTTACTTCACCTTCCTCATTATGGCCTACTTTCCTTAGCACACCAAGTTGGATTTACTCTTGGATATGTTTTTCGAAGGCTTCTCTAGCTCTGCGACTGGCTGGATAAGCTGGTCTTCTAAGTACTGGAGGATATGGTCTGTCAATATTAAGGGTAATATCAACTTCATGTCCTCTTATAGCACCTAATGGTTCAGTATCAGAGGCAAATGCATTATTTTATGTGTATAACACATCAATAAGTTCATTCCTCATTTTTGGTGATAATGATGCATTAATTTGTGCTTCAACAAGTTGATTAGACACAAATTCATATTTATAAGTATCCTTAACAGAAGATACCACAGATATTTGTTTTGGCATATGGGAAAAAGAAAATTTTTGTCTTTTGTTATCCCCAATTGTGAAATATCTGTCTTTGTGGTTATTGATGTCAATACCATAAATATTTCAGTAATCATTTCCAAGAATGATGTGCTGAGATGTGCAATTATTCATGACTACAATCTCAGTTTTCATCCTTAAACTTCCTGCTGGGTGTGGAAATACAAGATTAGTGTCTAATATACCCAAGGGGTACATATTGCTACTGGCACTACTAAATTGCACACCTTCTATTGGTAATAGATGGTTTTTCCATTCAGGAAGTATAATTTTGAGATAATCTTTGCCCACACAAGTGCAAAATGCCCCTGTATCCAAATTTACTTTGGCTTCAATATCACTTATCAAAACTGATGTGATACAGGATGCTCCAGCACTGTAACCTTTTCCTCTAGCAGGTTTTGTTTTACACATTCTGGCATCTTGGATATTGATCAGGTTGCAGCAATCCTCACTGTACTGTGGCAAGTGGGTATGGACTTCCGTGACCTCAAAGAAAGCTGTAATGTTTTCAATGGGATAGTCCTCCACTGGTGTATCCTCAGAGAGTGCAAAATCTTGATCAGATTACTTTTTCTCTTCAGTACACTGAATTCCTTCAATGACTTGAGCTTCATTTATTTTTGTCTTTTTGATGCAAGTGTTTTCTAAATGTGAAGTACTTCCACATTTATGACACTTCAAGACAGGTCTTTCTGGTCTTTTATACTCTCTGGGAATCTTTGGGACCATCTTGGATTCCATAGGGACTCTAGTCCAAGTTTTACCAATTCTTGTTCTGGTAATGATATCTTCCATTGCATTAATTTAGTCCTCTGTTGAACAGGGTTCTACACATCTGCTTTTGATAGCATGTTCCAGTTCTCCTCCACACTTTCTTAATATTTTCATATTAATCATAGTGTCAGACATATCTGGGTGTAAAGCAGATAATCTATCTTTTTGCTTGAAGAACCAAGTACGGCTTATCTTTCTCTGCATTAAAGATGGCACTTTCAAAAGCATTCTCCATTTTAAATCTCCAAGAATTATTGGCCCATTTGGTAATCACTTCAGATTTCCACTAAGACCAATCATGTTTCCCATGATCCATTTTCATCTTGTAATACCATTTCTTTGCAGTTCTGGTAAACAGAGAGTGTAATTTTCCCACTATGATTTCATCAGGTATATTAAAGTCTTCCTGTAACATATCAATAGTCCTGATGAGCTCAATATGGTTGTATTCTCCTTCACCAGAGAATGTTGGCCATTCTTCTAATTTGGGAATATCTTTAACAGAGACAACATTTTCTCCTAAAAGTGGGGTAAAACTTCCTTTGAAAGAAGGTTTTTCTTCAGTAAAAGGTGTAGAATGTCTTGGCATATGTGGTTCATAATTCTTATGAATTTGTTCTACATTTGAAATGATTTCATTTTTTAACTTCTGCCTTTCACTGTCACTTTTTGCTAAATGTATAGCAAACTGATTGGTATTTTCAACTATCTTCAAGACATGATCTTGTAGAATTTTAAGTTGATCATTCATTTTAAAAATAGAAAGATCTTCCATTTCATCATTCTGAATCTGACATGTACTCTCAATTCTGCTACAAGCATTGATAATTGAATCAAATTTGGCATTTGTCAATTCATACCATTCAGTATATTTCTTGTCATGTTTTTTCAATTCATTAATATCCAATGTTATTATAGTTAACTTTGAATCAAGTTTACCAATTTCTACATTAATACCTCTTTGTACATGATCTATTTGCGTGGAAAACGCCTGTTCATCCTTTCCTGCTCCTTGGCTGTGAATTCCATGAGATTTCTGGCCATGTTGAACACACTGTCCACAGCTGAAGGCCTCAATTTGGGGATCTTGTACCCTTGTGGGTAAGGTCTGTGCCAATTGGCTTTGCCTTTGCCCTTGCCTTGATGGTTCTTGGGACCTCTCTGCTTTTTCTGAGGTCCTTTGGACATTTCTGGAGCTGGTATGGAGCTGGTAGACGCCACTGGGGCCTCTGTCTCCAAAGCTGGAGTCATTTCCAGTTCCTTCCTCTGGTCTATGGATAAAAGACTTTGGTTCTTCAACCAATTCTTTATCTTTTTGACCTTGTCTTTTCAAGACAGGGGGCTCCATCCTCCTAAGACTTCTATTGTCTTCTCCTGACCCAGAAAGCTCTTGATGTGTAAGTAGGAGTTCATGGCCCCCTGCCAAAGGCTTGGGCATATTTCCCACTCCTCTTCTTTGGCTGCTCTGAACCAATTTTTGTACTGGCATTGATATATTTCTATTTCTGCCACTTGAAAATGGTTCAGCCCTGGAAATATTGTCATGAATCAGTTCAGGCTCAGAATTTATGTCAAAATCTGTGGGTACAGACCTTGGGGAATGGGGGGCAACTCTGGCATCCTCCAAAAGTGTCTTTCTTGTGGAAGACTTGGCACTTCTAGATTTGGTCTTGCCTCCTCTTTGTCCACATCCATCTGGTTGGACTGGATAGCTGCTTCTATTTCTGGTATGCACCATTTTCATGTTGATTTAAAGATAAAAGGTGAAAATATAAGATAAAATACACACCTTTTGGTGGTAATTTAGTCTTTTCTGAGTTAAATAAGGTGCCTCATTTAGCAATTTGCGCCTCAATACTGTCTTCAGATTCTGCTTCTGAAGATTCTGGACTAGTGATATATCTTTTACTGAGTCTGTTGCCAGCTGCACAGTATTTGATTAAAGACACTAGAAAAAAATTATAAAAGAGAAAAAATTATTTTTTTAAACTTTTTAAAATATTTTTAAAGATTTTTTATAAGTTTTATCTTTTAATATTGAAAAAATTATTGTTTTTAAAGAAAAAGAATTAAAATTTAATATTTTGAACGAAAATTAATTCAGAGTAGCTCAAAGAATAATTTTATAAGTTTTTGGATGTGAAAAAGCAACATGTAAAAACAGTATAAAATTAAACCAAATTCCTCAATGAAAAGATTTCCAAAACAATTTCAAAAATAAGAATTATTTTAACTTTATAATGAAAGAAAAAATTATTAAAGTAATATATTTTAGAACTTAAAAATATATTAATTAAGGGTACAAGGTTCAAAAAACACGGCCAGGCCCCCAAATGTAAGATTTGACTATGAATCTGATGATAATATTACTATTAATCAACAGTACTATGTCTGTTCTTATGAAATATAATAATAAAATATTATTATAAACACAATTAAATAACTAAAGAATTATTTCTTTCACGTGTTAAACACTACGAGTGATCTTAACAGTGAGCAGTAATTGTCTACAAGAATCAATTACAAGAAGATTTTAATAATAAAATTATTTTAATATATAATTATCTTTTATAAGAATAATTGTAAATATAATTCTTGAAGAAAACTAATTATTTAGAGAAAAACTTTAAGAATTAAGAATAAATCACTCACTAATATTCCAAAGAACTTATTGAAAGATGAGATAGAGAGATTTGGCAAAGAATTGTGGATTTAAAGGATCAAAATGTATTTATAACAGTATTACAACATTATATAGTTGGATTCTATGATTTCAATTCTTTCTGATTGATTCTGAAAGATTTAAAACACTTAAGAATAGCTTTAACTAATACTTACTTGTTGGTAACAATGATTTAAATGATAATAAGATGATGATGTGGAAAAAACAGCAAGAGGAGGCCTCTTTTAAGTCAAAAATAGCTCACAGAGGCGTGCCATGGAGAAAACTGAAAAGCCAGTGAGTGAGAAAACAATAAAACCTTTTGGATTATTGATTGCATCATCTGTTGTCACATAAGATTATCATAGTTACTTAATTGATGCTTTTACGTGACTACCAACCCCAATATGGCTAAGAATAAAAGGAGTAACATCTGTAAATCTTCTTTTATTCAAAAATAATCATTGATTTCTCAAAGCTATCAATGGTATTGGCAATTTAATCACAGGTTGTAATTACTGTAAATTTTTGAAGATTCAGTGTTTCACATAGAATAGTCAAAAATGGACTGTAAGTAAAACTTTTAATTTTACTAGTAAAGCTTAAATTATTTTTGGTTGTACTATAGATAATACAGTTCTCCATTGGTCCTGAAAGATTCATAAATATTCATTGAGAATTTTATTTTGAATGAATTTTTGAAGTTTTTACCTCATTTCTACATAGAATTGCAAATATCAGTGTTTAACTGGTTGCTATGAGGTAAATCACTGGATACAAGTCCAAAAAGGGTTTTAATTACTCTTTTGGGGTTTATCCATGGAGAATCATTAAGAATTGACATGGTTACAGGAGTCTAAGTAGCTCTTTACCTCCTTGGAACGTCAAAATAGCAGGTTATTTGCTATTTTCTTAAGATTTACAGTAGTTGTAACATGGTAACCTAGTTCCCAAAAGGTTTTAGCTTACCAATTAGGCCAAGATCAGCCATGGATCCAATCTTTGGAGCTTTCCACGCCTCAAAGGCCTCAGATGTTGGGTACCCTGGCTCTCTTTGATGTCTTTTGTCCCCCTTGCTTATTTTTCACATCAAAATAGAAATTTAAGCTTGAAGTGAGATATCCACTATGGGTGTACCAAAAGTCCATGTAGGAATACCATGATATTAAGTGCTCAAAACATGTATAACACTATTCTCAGTGTGTATGAAACATGGGATTTCTCACATTCCCATTATTTTGGCGTGAAATTAAGAAAAACAAAAATTTTCATGGATCTTTTATGTGGTATTAATGATGTGGTGTTGAAGTATTTTCCATATTACCACCTCAAAGAGTTAATTTGAGATTATTCACTCTATGGAGCTACCCTAGGTGAAGTTTTGTGTAGAATACAAATCTGGCCTTAAATCCATGCATTTACTTACTCAATGAAAAGTTATTCATCTTTTCTGAAATCAAAAATGATGAATTTTGGATATATGCATGACTTATGAGTTATGCATAATTCAAAATTTCTTTTTAAGATAATTTTGGCCTATTTGGGTATGTAAAATATACCTCAAGGCTCACAGGAGGAGATAGGTTTTATTCCAGGAAAAAGCCCCACATCCCACAAGACATAGTCAAAGTGGAAGACTGCCCTATCCCAGTGAATAAGATACTAAAATACAGGAAGATTAGACTCAATGAAAAACATCATAGACATTACTTTGCTAGACTCAAGAACCAGACATCTGATAAAGACAAATGGTAGGTATAAAATGCCATACCAGATGGTAACCTTCACCTGAAAAGATTGAGAGCCTCTGAAAGGGCTTAACAATATCATCAATGTGAGCCTTTTCTGGAGGAAGGGTATTTCAGCCTTTTACTCAAAACAAAAGCACAATCATGACATAAAAATACCATAAACCAATACTAGAGAAGAATCATGACTCATAGTTAAGTGAGCCAAAGTAGCTCATAAAACCCACTTCAAGAAAGAGGATTTTCACCTATTTACAAAGATATAACTCCCATAACCATAGGAAAAGGGATGAAACAGTCATTCCTTCTCAAAGAAAGAGTTGAGCATACACCTCAATTTTCATCTCTCATCTAAAATACAACTAAACTGTTAGATTCCCATAAAATTAGTTTCGAATTAAAGCCCTCATTGAGGGATATTCAATGGTACTAGTCAAATTAAGATAGCATCAAAATTACAGAAGGTATGGCCAAAAGTAAGCCAAATAAGCATGAATGGAATATTCAAATCTCATCTAACATCTACAGTTTTAGTGTGAGGCACCTAAAGGGGGTCTTTTTGGGAAGAGCAAAATCAGTTATTTCTGGTGGTGCCATCCATTTCCTCATAGCCCATCTAGAACAAAGGTTATGGATAAAACAAACTCCATTGAATATTTAAGAAA
Organism: Austropuccinia psidii; assembly: GCA_023105745.1. Classification (NCBI taxonomy): domain Eukaryota; kingdom Fungi; phylum Basidiomycota; class Pucciniomycetes; order Pucciniales; family Sphaerophragmiaceae; genus Austropuccinia; species Austropuccinia psidii. The sequence continues at coordinate 42,014,053 of JALGQZ010000003.1, forward strand.
ATTCCATATCTTAATAATGCAAATCAAAAGTGGTATAACTTTGGCATATTTGATTTTACCCATACCAAATGAGATACCATTTTCTAGACCTCATTCAGGGATACATGATGAACCAATGTTGAGCTCATTATCTTCAAATATGACAAAGCTATAGAATTTGAAAAGTCAAAATTCCACAGTACTTGCAAAACCCCAATACTGTGCAATACTATCCCATATTTTTAGATATGAGGGGTCAATTATGCAAAGGAATCTGTTTATACTTTAAATACTCATATTTTGGCCTGTATCAGGTCTCCATACAGGACTTTTACACCATTCTATGCTCATACACCTCAGAAGAGGACTTCGAGCTCCCTAAAAGAAATTCTTTACCCTTTATTGGCAAAAACTGCCCAGATGTGGTTTCAAAACCACATCTGAGCCCATTAAAAGCTTTACAGGAAGTGTAATAACCACAAGCCAGTTCTTTGAAGTCAAAACGTTTCACCATTCCTACATGAAAAGGTCCAGAGGCCCTTTCCACTCAATTTCAAGATGAAAAAGGGCCTTTTCTCTCCCAAAAAGAGAATCCCCATCCTGATTTTGAGTTCTTACATAGTACAACTGTCAAAAACATTTATACTCTTGGAAAATAATCAGGTATACTTTAGTCTTAGGTATTTTAATTCTTATTATAGTTAATCAATTGATAATCCGTTCCCCCAAGGCTTTCAGAAGCATGCACCACCACTATAACCTCATAGTGAACCCCAAAAATACCTATCAACCTATTTTTTATTAATATTTACCACGTCACAGTCATAGTTAAATATATATATACTCTCATGATAGCTTTATCATAGACTCAACCTGATAATATTAAGATATAATTTATATGGAGATTCATTTGTTCAAGGTTCAATTTTGTATGTGATTTAACTCCAAACAACTGATATATATTAACTTGTCTTCAGCTCAACATACCACACTTAATGAACTCAATAATTCTTAACTCTAAAAGCGGGATATTATTCCATTTTAAAAAAAATTCAGTATTCCTTTGTTTCATAGTTTGTGGGGATTTATGATTTCAAGTATAGAATTTAATCCTTTTCATGTGAAACGTATGACATGATCATGGGCTACTGAGTTCCATAAATTGATAAATAAATTCATATCTATTAACATGAAGAATTTGATTCCTTTTTTTATTAATTATAATTCTTTTTTAGTTATTAATTCCTCTATATACAATAAATAAACATACTAATTAGCTTATGTATATTTATTATTTATAATTTTCCCATTTGTTTTATAACTGATTATTAATAATCATTTAAATCAACTTTAAGTATCTTTATGAATAATGCATCCATTATCATGATAATCAATCTTTTAACCTACAAGAAAAGTGCTTCATTCATGATTTTTAGAAAAATAAAATCAGATTTTATGATTACTTATTGATATAAATAGCAAATTATTTGATTCTTACCATAATATCTTGTTTTTTTCTTAATTTAAATATAATCAATTTCTTAATTAACTACTATTTATCATTTAATTAATACTATATGGGATTTATCAATAATTCTGTAAAATTACCTTATTTCTTTATTATTATTAACTAATTATTATGATGTTAAAATTTCTATTTTTATCAAGGATCTGATTCATTATTATAGCTTATTGATTTGATATCGATTGATTGATTTATTATCCCATATTATATACCATTTAGTAATTGTTTTTGAAACTCATTCCTTGATTTATTATTAATTTGTTCATTGTTATTACACAGAATTATTATTAATTCTTTATCATCATTGAGTCATTTATGATTTTTATAATAAACATATTTCTCGATATAATAAAGAAGGATATTTTTAAAAGATATTTCATTAATTCTTGATTTATTTCTTATTATTATTGTAAATAATGATGTTTCTTAAAAACGATTTTTCAATTTTGAATTAATTTCTTATCATTATCAAAATCACATTATTATCATAATACAAAATAATTTTTCTTGAATTTAATTGGTTAATTTTTCATTTATATATTCCCATCATTATGAATAATGATATTTTTTACAGTTAATTTGTTCATTATTCATTTTATAATTATTATAATAAATAAGGATGCTTCTTACAGTCAATTGGTGAATTTTTTATTCATTTCTGCTTATTATATTATATTATTATTTCTCTTAAGGCTAATTTTTTATTTTTCAATTCATTTCTGTGTATTATAACAAACATATCCTTATGATAATAAAAAATGATATTCATTATAATTAATTGGTTAGTTTTTCATTCATTTATCATTAGTATGATAAATAATGATATTTCTTACAATTAATGGGTTGATTTTCCATATGAGTCCTTTATCATTTGGTATTACAAGCTTATTTTTAACTCTTATTATTGATTATAATGACATTAAGCTCATAAACTCTTATTGTACCTCATTTTTAATGCATTTCTATCTAATTCATTAATTTTTACCATAAGTAATTGATTTATAAATTTATTTACTATGAAAGGCTTACAAATTATCATTTAAAATTATTATTTCATTCTTGAAGATCTATGAAATATTCTTCTAATCATTTATTTCAATTTTTATTATTATTAATTTAATATAATGAAATGTCAAATTATAATTAATCAATAATAATTATTTCTTGAAATCATCATATACTGATGATGATTATGATTATTTATTCAAACTCCTTCTTCTTATGATTGGAAGATCCACATAAGAGGAGCCATCCAGGTCAATATGGCCGTATCCTCTTTTAGAAAGCTCCCTTCACAATAAATAGTGAAGTAAAAATATAAAATTATATGAATTAAGCATTTTATCAAAATACAGTTTTTTCTTTTTTAATGATTTTTTAGAATGTTTTCAAGTCATGGTGGGTCTCAAACCATGACCATTATTTTTATTTCTTTGAAATTGTTTTCTATGTACAATTTATGCCCAAAATTTGTGAATCCCCAAATTATAATGAAAATCCATTTTTGTCGTTTTCTACAAATATTTCTTTCTCAATAGAAATTTTTGAGAATTATTCATAAAAGATAAATTATAATTAATTAATGATCTTGAGCTTCATTAAAAGGATTAAAATACAGACTATTATAAAAATTTGAGATTAATGAAAAATTTTAATGAGATATTAATGATAAGCCAACTAGGTTTGAGGAAAGAATCAATTTGTGTATATTTTAAAGTAACATATTAAATGGATTACTTAGCCATAATAATTATTCACAATGTGATTAATAATAATAATAAATTAATAAATCAAATTTAACCATCATAAGTCCCTTAATTTTGATTAAAAGAATAAGTAATCATTAATTATTTTTAAGGAATAGTAATTATAATAATAAACAATAAAGAAATGGATTCTAATCATAATTAATAGTGTAAAGTGGTTATAGAAATAATTGGTAAGCTTATTAATGGTAGAGATAATTTTTTATTGGATTGATGAGTTATAATAATGAATATTCTTAATTCTTATTTATTGATTTTCAAAGAATAATAGATTCATTATAATAAAATTCATTAACTATAATAATTCAATAATAAAGAATATTCAATAATAAACAAATTAATTTAGGAAAAATTTTTAAATTAATAATAATATACAATATTAGACCAAATAGTAAGCATAATAAATAAAAAATTAATTAATAATAAAGTAAATTACTATATTGAATCCATCAATTGATTATAATGACAATCAATAATGAAATTCACTATAATAATCAACTAATTATGATTAAATAAAATAAATAAATGAATTTTAATCATAATCAATAATTTAATTAACTGTAAAAATAATTGATAAAATCATCAATAATCACAATAATTCTTTGTTTGGATTAATAAGTTATAATAATTGATCATCTTAATTTTCATTTATTAATGATAATAAAAACAACAAATAAATTATAATAGAAATTATTAAAGATAATAATTCAATAATAATTGGTAATTGATAATAAAAATATCAATTATCATTATAATCTTTAAATTAGATTAGAAAAAAATATATCAATAATTATAATATTCAATAATAAAACAAGTAATACTAAAAAACATGAGTTAGTTAATATCAATGTAAATTACCACAAAATAATAAATTAATAATTTAAATCTCTAACATTTACAATCAAACGAAATATTAAAACAAGTAATCATCATAATAAGTAACAAATTCATTAATCATAATGTTCATTACTATATTAAATCCGTTAATTCATGGTATAATAAACGATAAATAAGTCTATTATAATAATAATCAATAATTTATCTAATTACAACAACAATTAATAAATATCTTAATGCTAATAATCCCTGATAATGTAATTCATTGCAATAATAAAAATGATAGATATATTAAGTCAAGAAAACAATTCCAATTATAGCTAAGAGATTGACGAATTATGATTATCATAAATCAATTGATTAACCATAATAATGATGAGAAAGTTGATGAACCAAAAAAATAATTCATAAATAAGATATATGGGTAATTATTCCATTAATTAAAATTAATTAAATTAAAAAATTTAATAATAGTGAATTAATTACTTATTTTAATGATTATTAAATTAAATATAATATTAATTAATCTTTTGGCTATAATAAAAACTATTAGATTATATATAAAAATGATAAATCCAATAATTATAATTGATTACTTGATTAATTATAATAATAATTAATAAACCCTTTAGTTTTATTACTAAATAATGAAAGAAGTAATTGTAATCACAATTTAAAAAAATTTCTTTAAGATTAACCAAAGATTTAAATGACTTATTTCAAAATTGAAAAAAGAATAAATTACTAATTTAGGTGAGGAATTAATAATTAAAAAATTAATTATTATGAAAAAATTGATCAATAATGATTTAATTAATTATATTCTATTATCAAATTAACGATAAGCTTAAACAATCAATTACTTTATTAGAATAATAATTGAATACTATTTAGTGATAGAGATATTTGACAATCTAATTATTTTTCTTTATACTTAATAAATCACATAGAGTAATAATGAATAGATGCCTAATAATAAAATTTGTAAGCTCCTTTTTATAAAGCCTCAGAAGTAAAGTATAAGAATAATCAATCCATGACCTAAATCTATAATAGAAAAATTCCTCACAGTTATACTTAATAAAGTCATTAATTGATCAAAAAAAGGATTCCATTATAATAAATAGTATTATCACAAACTCTTAACTTAATAGTTGAAATATTATCTTACAAATATATTAAAAGAAGAATTAATAAGCTGAGGTCTATTTTGTTTTATAAAATAATTCACTTCCTAAAACATTTTATTGCTTTTCAACAGCTTAAAAACAAATATTAAAGTGTCTGTTGATGTATTTTCTGAATATGGGAACTTGATGACTAACAAACACCCATTGCTTTAATATGATTCTGTGGAGGAAAACATGTGTTTAAAATCATAGTTAAGAAATTAAATTTATGAATTTATGAATGCTTGGTATTATAATTTTTAATGAATAAATTTAGTATTTCTTTGTGTTGAATATTTTTCTCCCTCAAAATCATCAAAAACTGTATTGAGGTGGGTCAAAGTAAATTCCAAAATACCATTTTATTCCAATTATAACTCAAATTAAATAAACTAACTGATACTAAGACTATTATAATTAAAATACTTTTATTATTAATATTGTCAATTTTTAATATTTTAAGTCATCAGAATGTTTTTCTTAAAATAATTCTCTTATTGTGGCTGATGTAATAACATTTTTCTTTGTTGACTAATGATGGATTTATTCTTTGAATAAATGATTTTTTATTCTGAAATCCTACATGTTTTATTCTCCCCATGATAACTTTGAAGAGTAAAAATATATGATAAAATAATGGCCTTTTTTTTCTGAGTTCATAATGTTGAAAAATAGTTATTTTTATGTCATTTGAATGACACAAACTGTATTTTGGTGATGTGTATTTCTTTGAAATATTTTATGTGGTATGATCATTTTATGACAGGAGGTGCTTTCTTCTCCTTTTTCATAACTCTCAATCTACTCTAATATCACTTCATAATAATAATAAATATTTTCTATTATATAAAATTCATACAAAATGCTTATCTTAATATTCATATAGAATACTGATGATTTTGAAATTGACTATATAATAATAATAAATATGTTTTAAATTATCATCAGATGAAATATAGATGAAGATGTTTTCCAAGAAATTTAACATAATATTCATCAAAATTGCAATATTCAACAAAACTGAACCCAAAATTTGTCTTTGAATATTTGAAAATTCAAAAATTCAGTTTCAAATATTTGCAGAGAGCTCAAATTAAGTTGTATATATTTTGTGGGGCGGAAAATTTGATATTAAATACTCAAGGAAGCTCAAGATTTGAAAAATTTTAAAAACGTTATGCATTTAGTGTAGAATCAAAAACAAAAATTGAAGAAATATTTATTAAGTTAATGATTTTAAATGCAAGATCTAAATTAGAAAACCAATCAATATAAGTGAAACTCTAACTAATAAGAAATTTAAAGCAAATACAATTCAATATTTCTTCTTGGAAAGTTTACCATATATTACATGAATTCTTGAGGAGAAAAAGCATTACAATAAGTACAAAGGAGAACTCAATGATGAGATGGAAACCAATCTTCTCTATTTCATTGAAATTAATCAACATTTACTCTCAAATAAATGAAAGGATTCCTAGAAGAAACCTTTCCAATCTATAAGGAGCCTTCTAAGTGATACGGATATCACTTGGAATAAAGTCACAAATCTTTCATCATCTTGGGAAAATCCCAACCTATTGGCACAGCATTCAGATTTTTAAACCAACAAGACCTTGAACTTTATCCCAAAATAATCTTTTTTGATGAGTCAGGATTTGACCTCCACTTAGGAAGAGGCTTTGGTTACTCTTCACCAGGTTGGTTTGTCTGTTTTGTTTATTTTTTTAACTTTTTGGACTTTGATTCAGGAGAAAATGCTGTTCTTAGTTTAGCACCAAAAAGTAAAGCAAATCACACTCATTGTAGCAATGTAAGATGAAGGATATGTCTATCATGAAAGCTTCGATGCTAATGGTCAGATTACTATAGGCATTGGAACTAACAAATTTGTATTATTTTTGCTTGCCTGACAAGCCGATCATAATAATGGACAATGTGCCTATCCATCAAGGAAGACAATTTGAAGAAGTAAAAGAGCTTCTTAAATTATCAAAAAGTATTATGTTGAAGTTTCTTCCACCCCATTTAGCTGAGTTTCCACTCAATTAAAAGCTTTGTGTGCTCAAAGGAACCCAAAGTGCAAGAAGAGCTAGTTAGAAAGATACAAAATGGTATTAATGAAAGCATCACTGCTGAAAAAAAGCTGGAAATTTTTGACATTGTCAAAAATCTTATCATAGCTGCTTGAAAATCCAACCCATCACTGGTACTCTGTTAGCTGAACCTTGCTCTTCATTTTCTGATGAGCTTCTGAAAATTTAGAATAGATAAATTTAGTTGTAACTTGTTTTTATCTGAATTTTATCTTGAGAAAAGTTTGTATTTATAAATAAAATCTAGCTTTGCAATGTCTGGGTTTTTGGAAACCAGCCAAGGGATACTTGACAACTGGTTTTACCTCCTTGAAAACCAGCAAAAGTTGGTTTGATAAGACACTAAGGATGCTTTTCAAGAAGACATGTGCATTTGGGTGATTTCAGTTTTGTTTGGGCACTTTCCCAAGCAAACTTGATAAGCCATAATGGTTGAGAATAAATTTTATCATTCATTCAACCTTTTTTTAATATATATTTACATTTTAGTCTTTATTCCTTTTTAAACATATATACAGTAGAACCTGTCCTAACCCATACCTTTCTAAAGCCATAGCCTGCCTAAACCCATGCACCTTTAGATCCACCAAGTTGATGCCTGCTCCAAATTGTTCCAAAACCCATAACCTGTACAACACAATAATCCATGCACCTTTTGTCCACAAAAACAAAGAAAATCTCCCAAAGCTAATATTTTTTTGACTAAAATTTCAATGGGCTTTGATATTTGGGTTTTGGAAATTCATAATATGGCTTTTGGAAGGTTTAGTAAGGACTATGGGTTTACTTTATGCATTTTCACAGGTTAATGACATAAAATGGTTCAAAAACAGTATGGGTTATTATTTATGGGTTTTAACAGGACCTCTCAACTACCATAACCTATCAAAAGGTTAGGGCATGTTCTACTGTATATATATTTCATAAGATTTTTTAAATTCAAATTCAATTATAAATTGATTTCAAAGTGGCTCAATAGCATCTTAATGTCATATCGCAATTGTTTTACCTTGTTTGTTCATTCTAGCAAAAAAGACTTTGATTTAGTTTGTTTGAAGCAAAATAATTTTTTGGTTTTTGTCCTCCTGTTTTGGCAAAAAAAAAAAAAAAAAAAAATCCTAGCATGAACCATATTCAAGTTAAAAAACAGAAACAAAGGGCTGGGAACATTGACTCAACCCAAAAATAGCATTGCATTGTTGCGCAGGTGTGGCCATTTGACAGCTGCACAAAGGAGCCCATCATCATCAAACCTGTTCCTTGGGCAAAATCTTATATATGCTCAATGCAAGAACAGTTTGTAAAGTCTTAACACAAAAACTGGCTTGAATGGTATTTGATGCAAGTCACTAATTACCTTATTGCTTTTTGTTTCACATTATAATTGTTATAAATGTGCCTAACTGGAAGATTTGACTATGAAACTGATGATAATATTACTATTAATCAACAGTACTATGTCTGTTCTTATGAAATATAATAATAAAATATTATTATAACCACAATTAAATAAGTAAAGAATTATTTCTTTCACGTGTTAAGCACTACTAGTGATTTTAACAGTGAGCAAGTAATTGTCTACGAGAATCAATTACAAGAAGAATTTAATAATAAAAAACTTCTTCATTAAAATAATAAAATTATTTTAATATATAATTATCTTTTGCAAGAATAATTTTAATGATAACTCTTGAAGAAAGCTAAATTTTTAGAGAAAAACTTTAAGAATTAAAGACAAATCACTCACTAATATTCCAAAGAGTTTTTTGAAAGATAAGATAGAGAGATTTGGCATAGAATTGTGGATTTAGAGGATCAAAATGAATTTTATAAATGTATTACAACAATATACAGTTCATTTCTATGATTTCACGTCTTTCTGATTGATTCTGAAAGAATAAAACACTTAAGAAAAGTTTTAACTAATACTTACTTGTTGGTAATACTGATATAAATGATTAATAAGATGATGATACGGAAAAAACAGCAAGAGAAGGCCTCTTTTAAGTCAACAACAGCTCACAGAGGCGTGCCATGGAGCAAACTGAAAAACCAGTGAGTGAGAAAGAATTAAACCCTTTTTGGATTAGTACTTACATCATCTGTTGTCATGTAAAATTATCATAATTGCTTAATTGATGCTTTTACGTGACTACCAACCCCAATATGGTTAAGAATAAAAGAAGTAACATTTGTAAATCTTCTTTTATTCCAAAGTAATCATTGATTTCCCAAAGTTATCAATGTTATTGACAATTTCATCACAGGTTGTATTTACTGTGAATTTTTGGAGATTCAGTGTTTCACGTAGAATAACCAAAAATGGACTGTAAGTAAAACTTTTAATTTTACTAGTAAAACTGTAATTATTTTTGTTTGTACCATAGATAATACAGTTTTCAATTGGTCCTGAAAATTTCACAAAGATTCATTAAGAATTGTATTTTTAATGAATTTTTGAAGTTTTTACTTCATTTCTACGTAGAATTGCAAATATCAGTGTTTGACTGGTTGCTATGAGGTAAATCAATGGATACAAGTCCAAAAAGGGTTTTAATTACTCTTTTGGGGTCTATCCATGGAAATTCATTAATAATTGACGTGGTTACAGGAGCCTAAGTAGCTTTTTACCTCCTTGGCACGTCAAAATAGCAGGTTATTTGCTATTTTCTTAAGATTTACAGTAGTTGTGACATGGTAACCAAGTTCCCAAAAGGTTTTGGTTTACCAATTAGTCTAAATTCAGCCATGTATCCAAGCTTTAGAGCTGTCCACGCCTCTGAGGCCTCAGAAGTTGGGTACCCTGGCTCTCTTTGATGTCTTTTGTCCCCCTTACTTATTTTTCATGTCAAAAATAGAAATTTAAGCTTCAAGTGAGATATCCACTATGGGTGTACCAAAAGTGCATGTAAGAATACCATAATATTAAGTGCTCAAAACATGTATAACACTATTCTCAGTGTATATGCAACATGGGATTTCTCACTTTCCCATTATTTTGGCGTAAAATCAAGAAAAACAAAAAATTTCACGGATCTTTTATGTGGTATTAATGATGTGGTGTTGAAGTATTTTCCATATTACCACCTCAAAGAGTTAATTTGAGCTTATTCACTCTATGGAGCTACCCTAGGTGAATTTTTGTGTAGAATCCAAATCTGGCCTTAAATCCATGGACTTACTTACTCAATAAAAAGTTATTCATCTTTTCTGAAATCAAAAATGATTAATTTTGAATATATGCATGATTTATGAGTTATGTATAATTCAAAATTTCTTTTTAAGATAATTGTGACCTATTTGGGTATGTAAAATATACCTCAAGGCTCACATTCCCTCCCACCAAAAAATAAAATTGTACTACAATTTTATTAGTGATAAAAGAATAAGGCCCCAAAGGGGGTTAATGTCCACTGTCCAACCTCTTTACATTACTCAGATCAAGTAATTTAAAGCACATTTATAGACATATTCAGTCTTGTGGCCTTCTAAATCTTCTTAAGAGTTTATCTGAGTCAGGTATTTCTGATTCTGCCATCCATTCATCTTCATGTACTGCATTTCTATATCTGACAAGATATTCTCTTTGATTTTTACCCCTAAGTCTCCTTTCTTTAATGACTTTCTTTATCTTTTTGTCCTCATTCTGTTCTACAGGTGGTACAGTTAAAGGAGTTGGGTTTCTTAAAGGAAACAATTCTTTGTCAGCTGGTTGATAAGGCTTTATCAAGCTGACTGGAAAGGTGGGGTTTTTATTTTCCAATTCACCACTCAATTCCACTTGAACTGCATTGGTTCCATGTAAAGCAACAATAACAAAAGGTCCTACATTAGAATCTTTAAGTTTCTTTGGGCCTTTGATATTATTAAAATTCAAGGTTGAAACTAAAACTAAGTCCCCTACTTTGAAGTCTGGTACTTTATGACTCTTGTCCCACTTCTGTTTTGCATAATCAAAAGCATCATCCATACTTTGTTTTGCGTGGTGTTTTACTTTATCAAGCATTATCTTGAAGCTGGAAGCTGTAGGATGAGTGTCAATCAAGTATTTCCTCAGTGTGTCTGCTGGGAGTCTTGGATTCCATCCTTTTTCTAACATAGCAGGAGTTTGTCCTGTGGAAGAATGGACTGATGTCTTGTATGCCAATTCTAGTGCAGGTATCAGAGTGCACCAGTCATGGGTAAAGCCATCTGGGTCTTTGAATTCTAATCCATAAGCACAGAATCTCCTGATCATGTCTTTTAAAGTCTGAATCATCCTCTCTGCTAGCCCATCTGTTTGAGGGTGATATGCTGTAGAGAATGATAGCTTAGTCCCAAACAATCTATGAAGATTGGTCCAAAGTGCAGATGTGAACTTGGGATCTCTGTCACTTATGATATTCTTAAATAATCCTGTATGAGAAATAACTCTACTCCATAAAAGAAGAGCTGTATCCATGGCAGTGTCATCTTTATGACATGGTAAGAATATGGGAGTTTTGCTATATCTGTCTACAATGACTAAACAAGCATTATAACTTCTGTCACCACTTGGAGGAAGTGCTGTGACCCAATCCATGTGAACAACTTCCCAAGGGGATTTTGGTTCTTGAATATGGATCATTAATCCAAATTTCTTGCCTGTACTCCTGTTTGCTTTTTGGCATCTGTCACAGGTATGGCAATATTCAATGGTTTCTTTTCTCCAAGATGGCCACCATGCACAGTTCTTCACTTTTTCAAGTTTTCTGTCTTCTGACAGGTGTCCAGAGTAGATACTATCATGACATTCATGAAGAATGGTATTGATAAGTAATCTACTGCACAATGTCATAACACAAGAATGTTTTGTTCTGTGGTAAATGATTCCATCAAACAAGTAAAATCTTCCTTCAGAATAGGAATTTTTCCAAACTTCATCAAGTGCATTAACTAAAGATGTATCTTTGCAGTCTTTATCTAAGAAAGAAGTCAAGATATGGCAATTCTTGTCTTGTTTATAAGATTCTCTGACCTCCTCAAAGAATTCAGTTCCAATATCAGTTATGTTAATTCATTCAATTAGAATCTGTGGTTCAGCTTCCAAAGGTACATAAGCTGGGTTATCAGGAGTGTTGGCTAAAGCCCATCTACTAAGTCCATCAGCATTCTTGTGAATGTTTCCTGCTTTATGTAATATAGTCATGTTTCCCCTATATTCCTGAATGGCTATTTGCCATCTCAACATGTGTCTGTTGGGAGTTTTCATGTTAAGAAGTGATTTTATGGCATTACAGTCAGTTATCACTTCAAAAGCACTGCCATCAAGGTAATAGTGTAACTTCTCAAGTGCCCATACCAAACATAAGCACTCCATTTGGCTTGCACCATATCTGGCTTCTGTTGGTTTGATTTGCCTTGAGATATAACAAACTGGTCCTTCTGTAGGTTTGTCATCAATAATTTGGACTTGATGTAGGGCTGCCCCTAATCCATCTCCACATGCATCAATGTACAACTTAAAAGGAATATTCCAATCAGGCATGAGGAGTAAAGGTGCTTCTGTAAGGGCTTTCTTTATCTTCTCATAAGCTTTAATTCTCTCCTGTGTCATCTCAAATAAAGTCTGCTGATCACAGATTCTATAGAGTGATTTGGCTAGAATTTCAAAGTCTTTTAAATGTTGCCTATAGTAACTAGAAAATCCAAGGAAAGACATCATTTCTTTTTTATTCTGGGGTATTGGCTTAAGTAGTGATGCTGCCACTTTATTTTTGTCAATACCCAAGCTTAAACCAGAAACAACATGTCCTAATGCTTTAAGTTCTTCAAAAGCAAAGTTGCATTTCTTAAGTGAAACTTTCATATTCACTTCTGCAACTTTGTGAAGTACTTTTGCAAGTCTTTCAAGGTGTAAAGACCATGAGTCAGAACATATGATAATATCATCAATATAAATGATAAGCCATCCTTCAGACAATTCTGTGGGGAAGATGGTATTCATCATTCTTTGATAATGAGATGGAGCATTTTTAATGCCAAATGGCATTCTAACATACTCAAAAATACCACAGTGAGTGATGATTCTAAGTAATTTCTTAGCTTTAGGCATCAAAACATTTTGATGGAAGCCTTGCAATGCATCCATTGATGTTATATACTTGGCTTTGGATAATTGAGTCAAGGTTTCTTGGATTCTAGGGATTGGATACCTATCTAGAGCTGTGTAGGTATTCAATGCTCTGAAATACCCAACGATTCTTTACTTATCATTATGCCAAGCAATGATAACAGGCGTTGTCACTTCAACCTCCTCATTATGGCCTACTTTTCTTAGTACTCCAAGTTGGATTAACTCTTGGATATGTTTTTCCAAGGCTTCTCTAGCTCTGGGACTGGCTGGATAAGCTGGTCTTCTAAGTACTGGGGGATATGGTCTGCCAATATTAAGGGTAATATCAACTTCATGTCCTCTTATAGCACCTAATGGTTCATTATCAGAGGCAAATGCAGTATTGTATGTTTATAACACGTCAATAAGTTCATTCCTCATTTTTGGTGACAAAGATGGATTAATCTGTGCTTCAACAAGTTGATTAGACACAAATTCATCTTTATAAGTATCTTTGACAGAAGATACCACAGATATTTGTTTTGGCATATTGGAAAAGGCAAATTTTTGTCTTTTGTTATCCCCAATTGTGAAATATCTGTCTTTATGGTTATTGATGTCAATACCATAGATATTCAAGTAATCATTTCCAAGAATGTTGTGCTGAGATGTGCAATTATCCATTACAGCAATCTCAGTTTTCATCCTTACACTTCCTGCTGGGTGTGGGAATACAAGATTAGTGTCTAATATACCCAAGGGGTACATATTGTTACTGGCACTACTAAATTGTACACCTTCTATTGGTAATAGATGGTTCTTCCATCCAGGAAGTATAATTTGGAGATAACCTTTGCCCACACAAGTGCAAAATGCCCCTGTATCCAAATTTACTTTGGCTTCAATATCACTCATCAAAATTGATGTGATACAGGATGCTCCAGCAGTATAACCCTTTCCTCTAGCAGGTTTTGTTTTACACATTCTGGCATCTTGGATATTGGTCAGGTTGCAGCAATCCTCACTATACTGTGGTAAGTGGGTATGGACTTCTGTGACCTCAAAGAAAGCTGTGATGTTTTCAATGGGATAGTCCTCTACTGGTGTATCTTCAGAGACTGCAGAATCTTGATCAGACTCTTCCTTCTCTTCAGTACACTGAATTTCTTCAATGACTTGAACTTCATTGATTTTTGTCTTTTTTGTGCAAGTGTTGGCTAAATGTGAAATGCTTCCACATTTATGACACTTTAAGACAGGTTTTTCTGGTCTCTTATCCTCTCTGGGAATCTTAGAGGTCATCTTGGATTCTGTTGGGATTTTAGACCAAGTTTTACCAATTCTTGTTCTGGCAATGATATCTTCCATAGCATTAATGTAGTCTTCTGTTTAACAGGGTTCTACACATCTGCTTTTGATAGCATGTTCTAATTCTCCTCCACACTTTCTTAATATTTTCATATTAATCATAGTGTCAGACATATCTGGTTGTAAAGCAGATAATCTGTCTTTTTGTTTGAAGAACCAAGTAAGTGGTTTATCTTTCTCTGAGTTAAAAATGGCATTTTCAAAGGCATTTTCTATTTTAAACCTCCAAGAATTATTGGCCCATTTTGTAATCATTTCAGATTTCCACCAAGACGAATCATGTTTACCATGATCAATCCTCATTTTTTGATACCATTTCTTTGCAGTTCTGGTAAACAGACAGTGTAATTTTCCCACTATGATCTCATCAGGTATATTAAAGTCTTCTTGCAACATATCAATAGTCCTGATGAATTCAATATGGTTGTATTCTCCTTCACCAGAGAATGTTGGCCATTCTTCTATTTTGGGAATATCTCTTGCAGAGTAGGCATTTTCTCCCAAGAATGGGGTGAGACTTTCTTTAACAGAACGTTTTTCTTCAGTTAAAGGTGTAGAATGTCTTGGCATATGTGGTTCATGATTCTTATGAATTTGTTCCACACTTGCAAGTATTTCATTCTTTAACTTCTCCCTTTCACTGTCACTTTTTGGTAAGTGTATAGCAAATTGGTTTGTATTCTCAACTATTTTTAAGACTTGGTCTTGTAAAGTTGTAAGTTGATTATTCACCTTAAAAATGGAAAGTTCTTCCATCTCATCATGCTGAACTTGGCACATGTTTTCAATTCTTTTGCAAGAATTGGTAATTGGGTCAAGTCTGGCATGTGTCACTTGGTGCAATTCAATGTATGTCTTGTCATTTTTCTTTAATTCAACTATATCTGATGCAATTTTAGTTAACTTTCTATCAAGCTTACCAATTTCTACATTAATACTAGTCTGTACACCAATTATTTGCGTGGAAAGTTTCTGTTCATCCTTTCCTGCTCCTTTGCTGTGAATTCCATCAGAGTCCTGGCCATATTGAAGACACTGTCCACGGCTGAAGGCTCTAATTTGGGGATCCTGTACCCTTGTGGGTAAGGTCTGTGCCAATTGGCTTTGCCTTTTCCTTTGCCTTGATGGTTCTTGGGACCTTTCTGCTTCTTCTGAGGTCCCTTGGGCTTGTCCTTGGACACTTCTGGAGCTGGTAGACGCCACTGGTGCCTCTGTCTCCAAAGTTGGAGTCATTTCCAACTCTTTCTTCTGGTCTATGGATAAAAGACTTTGGTTCTTCAACCAATTCTTTATCTTTTTGACCTTGTCTTTTCAAGACAGGGGGCTCCAACCTCCTAAGAGTTCTATGGTCTTCTCCTGACCCAGAAAGCTCTTGATGTGTAAGTAGGAGTTCATGGCCCCCTGCCAAAGGCTTGGGCATATTTCCCACTCCTCTTCCTTGGCTGCTCTGAACCAATTTTTGTACTGGCATTTATATATTTCTATTGCTGCCACTTGAAAATGGTTCAGCCCTGGAAATAATATCATGAATTAGTTCAGGCTCAGAATTCACATCAAAATCTGTTGGTACAGACCTTGGGGAATGGGGGGCAACTCTGGCATCCTCCAGATGTGTCTTTCTTGTGGAAGATTTGGCACTTCTGGATTTGGTCTTGCCTCTTCCTTGTCCACATCCATCTGGTTGGACTGAATAGTTGCTTCCATTTCTGGTATGCACCATTTTCACGTTAATTTAAAGATAAAAAGTGAAAATATAAGATAAAATACACACCTTTTGGTGGTAATTTAGCTTTTTCTGAGTTAAATAAGGTGCCTCTTTTAGCAATTTGCACCTCAATACTTTCTTCAGATTCTGCTTCTGAAGATTCAGGACTATTGATGTATCTTTTACTGAGTCTATTTCCAGCTGCACAGTATTTGATTAAAGACACTTGAACAGAAAATATGATAAAAGAAATTATTTTTATGATTTGAGATATTTTAAAAGATTTTTTATAAGTTTTATTATTTTTTTGATATTAAAAAAAATATTCTTTTCAAAGAAAAAGTATTTAAAATTTAAGAATTTGAATAAAAAAATTAAGTCAGAGTAACTCAAAGAATAATTTTATAAGTTTTTGGATGTGAAAAAGCCACGTGTAAAAACAGTACAAAATTAAACCAAATTCCTCAATGAAATAAGATTTTAAGACAATTTCAAAAATAAAAAATATTTTTTCTTTAAATTGAAGAGGAGAAAATATATCAAATTAATATATTTTAGAACTTAAAAATATATTAATTAAGGGTACAAGGTTCAAGAAAAAACATGGCCAGGTCCCCAAATGTAAGATTTGACTATGAAACTGATGATAATATTACTATTAATCAACAGTACTATGTCTGTTCTTATGAAATATAATAATAAAATATTATTATAACCACAATTAAATAATTAAAGAATTATTTCTTTCACGTGTGAAGCACTACTAGTGATTTTAACAGTGAGCAAGTAATTGTCTACAAGAATCAATTACAAGAAGAATTCAATAATAAAGAACTTCTTTATTAAAATAATTAAATTATTTTAATATATAATTATCTTTTGCAAGAATAATTATAATGATAACTCTTGAAGAAAACTAAATTTTTAGAGAAAAACTTTAAGAATTAAAGATAAATCACTCACTAATATTCCAAAGAGTTTTTTGAAAGATAAGATAGAGAGATTTGGCATAGAATTGTGGATTTAGAGGATCAAAATGAATTTTATAAATGTATTACAACAATATATAGTTGATTTCTATGATTTCACGTCTTTCTGATTGATTCTGAAAGAATAAAACACTTAAGAAAAGTTTTAACTAATACTTACTTGTTGGTAATACTGATATAAATGATTAATAAGATGATGATACAGAAAAAACAGCAAGAGAAGGCCTCTTTTAAGTCAACAACAGCTCACAGAGGCATGCCATGGAGCAAACTGAAAAACCAGTGACTGAGAAAGCATTAAACCCTTTTTGGATTAGTACTTACATCATCTGTTGTCATGTAAAATTATCATAATTGCTTAATTGATGCTTTTACGTGACTACCAACCCCAATATGATTAAGAATAAAAGGAGTAACATCTGTAAATCTTCTTTTATTCCAAAGTAATCATTGATTTCCCAAAGTTATCAATTTTATTGACAATTTCATCACAGGTTGTATTTACTGTGAATTTTTGGAGATTCAGTGTTTCACGTAGAATAACCAAAAATGGACTGTAAGTAAAACTTTTAATTTTACTAGTAAAACTGTAATTATTTTTGGTTGTACCATAGATAATACAGTTCTCAATTGGTCCTGAAGGTTTCAGAAAGATTCATTGATAATTGTATTTTTAATGAATTTTTGAAGTTTTTACTTCATTTCTACGTAGAATTGCAAATATCAGTGTTTGACTGGTTGCTATGAGGTAAATCAATGGATACAAGTCCAAAAAGGGTTTTAATTACTCTTTTGGGGTTTATCCATGGAAAGTAATTAAGAATTGACGTGGTTACAGGAGCCTAAGTAGCTTTTTACCTCCTTGGCACGTCAAAATAGCAGGTTATTTGCTATTTTCTTAAGATTTACAGTAGTTGTGACATGGTAACCAAGTTCCCAAAAGGTTTTGGTTTACCAATTAGTCTAAAATCAGCCATGTATCCAAGCTTTAGAGCTGTCCACGCCTCTGAGGCCTCAGAAGTTGGGTACCCTGGCTCTCTTTGATGTCTTTTGTCCTCCTTACTTATTTTTCACGTCAAAAATAGAAATTTAAGCTTAAAGTGAGATATCCACTATGGGTGTACCAAAAGTGCATGTAAGAATACCATAATATTAAGTGCTCAAAACATGTATAACACTATTCTTAGTGTATATGTAACATGGGATTTCTCACTTTCCCATTATTTTGGCGTAAAATCAAGAAAAACAAAAATTTTCATGGATCTTTTATGTGGTGTTGAAGTATTTTCCATATTACCACCTCAAAGAGTTAATTTGAGCTTATTCACTCTATGGAGCTACCCTAGGTGAATTTTTGTGTAGAATCCAAATCTGGCCTTAAATCCATGGATTTACTTACTCAATAAAAAGTTATTCATCTTTTCTGAAATCTAAAATGATGAATTTTGAATATATGCATGATTTATGAGTTATGTATAATTCAAAATTTCTTTTTAAGATAATTGTGACCTATTTGGGTATGTAAAATATACCTCAAGGCTCACACTAACATCAAATATAAAATGATTTTGACATTGCCGTACTTTGATGCAAGTTTCAAAAAAAAACAGATTTGAATATGTATTGCTTGCGGCCGCAAAGAAAACATCAAAATAAGATGCAATTTAATTACCAAAGCTGCCCCACCAATGATCATTAACGTAACATATTACCTTTTTCTTTCTGATGTTTAGTGCGTTAGTTTGGTAATTCTTTTACAAAGACAATGTATTTAGAGCATTTTCCGCGTTCACAAATTGGAATCAAAAACAAGCAAGCCCTAAACTTTGTTGAAATGAATTAAAAGTAACGCCATGTAATGTACATTAAACGCATTCTACCTGTATGGATATAACAAATGAAGGCACCACAATAAACTACATAGATCGAGACTCATTTTGTTTCCAGTGGCTAAGGCGGGTATCCTTCAAAGACAGAGGTGGCACATCCCAATCCAATGAGCCATTAGCCTTATTCCATGACTCGTTGGGCCGCTTCCAGCTCAGATAATTGTTCCTAGAATGGAGATTGACCGCTCTCAAACCCACTCTCCGCAATCGATGGAGCCGCCTCCAGCCGAGTGCAACTGCAATAAATACTGCAATCATTGAGAACCCGGTAACGATTGAGAAAGCATGTGGATGACTCTCAAGGCTTGTGCGTAGATTCATACCGAATAAACCTTTTTTCGAATTTCAGTTGAAATATCAAAATCAATTAGTTGTTAATTGTAAGATGTCAAAGGAGCTTTGATGGCGTGCAATCAACTAAATTGGGGCAGAAATCATCTTAAAGAAAACATACCAGCAGTAAATGCACCTAAACCAAGGCCCATTGTAGCAATCGAGACTTTCAAATCTAACGCCAGTAACGTATTTCGATTTGAGTCAAGGATCAACTCTATAATTTCCTCTGTGCTCTTGATGTTGGTCTGATGATTTAAATGAAATGTAGGACCGTTAACCAATTCACTCAAAAAAGAATATGTAGATAGCCGCAAGAAAAAAATACGCGGAAATGGGTAATTCTAAGATGAGTAACTAACCAAAATTGACTTTCCCTTTGAAATGAACAAGAAAACATTAGCTTTCAATGCCTGCAAAGTAAAAATTCTATGACTTGACTACTTCATTTCACAAACCTCATGAACGATTTCTTCGACATATTTAGAGAATGATTCTAAAAGTTGTTCAAATTCTTCATGATCGTATGACTTTCGAGGAGAGTCTTTCAAGTTTTTTTCACTCAAATACGCTTTGGCCATATCATCATCTTGAAAAAATAAAGAACGCATTCAAGAGATATTCTTTTATTTTAAAGTCCGATTGAAGGTTCAGGCTTTAAGCGCTTACCATTTTCCAAAATTTCGTCTAAGCATTGCTGAACCAGTAAGGCACGACTATTAAAAGCGGACAATCGACGAGAGTACAAAAGCAATTGCTTCAATTGTTCCCTGTCTAATTTTTTAAAAACAGTTCAATATGACCTCGCGCTTAGTCAAAGTTTGGTGGTGCTTTTTATTTTTATTTTTTTTAAAAAGGTACATGAATGACACTTACCAATATTTTGTTCAAGGCCATCCAAGACACTAGCTACTAATGTCCGCAAAACGCCTAATTCACTTTCTAAAGTTGTAGCAACAGATGACAACATGGTTTCTATGGCCCTTGAATGTTTTTTTGCGCGACAAATGAACAAGTTTGTTGAGAAATATAATGCGGATATGAATTGAGTGCCATTGTGAAAAGAAGATGACTTGATTGATTATGAAACGAGCTAAATCACCAATTCACCTAAATTCATAAGGAAGTTGAGTTTCTCGTGTTTCATCAGCTGGAGCACACTCATAATCGCGAGTTTCACTTAGTTTGTTGATCAAAGTATGAAGAAAGGCGGATCGTATAGAGTACTTGGGTGGTGCCGACGAGTCGTTTTTTGACTGAGTGATCGAAACTGACGGTAGCCCAGGGTTATCGAAGATTAGGATCGAGTTGGCTTTAATCAAGGCGCGAATGTTGAGGACATTGAACTAGAATTCAAAATCTTTTGTTAGTTTCGAAAAAGCTCAATGTGGAAATCAAAGAGCAGCTGACAATGATAGCCTCTTCCCGAACCAAGATTGATGGGACAACGCTCGAAATTCTTGAATCGATTTTTCTTAAATCACGCGGCTGGAGTAGGTTTCAATGATGAAGTTCAGGACAAGCATGAGTGGATTGCGAAAATTCGGGGCCTACTTGTAATCGATTTTGAGCACAAATTTCGCTTTTTGACATTGAACGTGAGCCAACGATTTCAGCTGATGTGATAAGACAAAGCAACATGTCGAAAAAACATGAATAAAGCAATGTTGATCATAATACTCTGCTGATAAGCATACCATTTTGATTTAACTCGGTACATCTAATCGTCCAATTTTCTTCCCTGAAATGAGAAAGCCGAGACAACTTGATTGTTTCACGTAAATGGCCAATAGGGTCGACGGTACTTGTCGGATCAAGCCAGGTTGAATTCAGGCGCGCTTTTTCCTGAGGATTAATAGCTGAAATCAAGATCGATCAGTTAGAATAAAGGAGCTAGTTGAAGAAAGAATAACATTACAATTTGGATGGTAAGGGGACCAATTTGAAGAAGTCGGAGAGTTAATGAAGCCATTATCGGGAATAGTACGCAGCGGCCTGAGAGAATTGGTAGAATCTTTTACGATCCTGAATTCCAGCGTTTGATTTGAGGGAACGAAAGACGGGATTGGTCTCGAAGAGCAAGCGATTAAATTCGAGGAGGCGTTTAGAGGTTCAGATTGGCTTGATTTTGCGACGCTAGGCCAAGCTCTTTCGAGCCAGAATTTCTTCCAGCTTGGACGAAAGAAAGACCTTCGAAAGGATGACAGATGACTGGGTTTAGAATACAATCGAAGAGAAGGACTGATGAGGAGCTGAAATGAAGATGATGACAAACTTGGCCGATGATGCTGGAAGCCCACCATCCTTGGTGGCGACGAATGAAGATCTTCCAGGTCGATGGCGACGGTGACGATGAGCAACACCAAGAGCCTGGCCTGGGTCGTTGAGAAATTTGGAGAGCGGACGATTGGATGGTCACCCTGGAGGCATCGAAGGACGGAGCGCCCAAGGGAAAATCAATTGGTCAACAAGCGGTCAACAAGCGGTCAACAGAATCTCGCGCTCAATGACGACATGTTCAGATCATCACTGCCAATCAAACCAGCGCCATTGATTAGCAACAAAAACTTGAAGGATCACAAGAATTTTTAACAAAACTACCGACCGTGCTTCGAAGGCAAAGTTAAATACCAACATACCAAATTATGACCAAAAAACTGTTGATTGATGCTGAATCTCTCCAAAAGGCTGCAAATAACGCGAAATTCATGGCAAGGGCATTGATATTGACTTGTAAGTATGAAAATATTTAAAAGAAACTTTTCTTGAGAAAAACAAAGGACTTTGAAAGTGAGAGGAGTAGAAATCTTTCTTTTTTTAAAGGATTGGAAATATTTGAACCTCAGCATGGAACAAGACCATGGCTTGACCAGTTTAGGGATTGAAAAGCATAAAAGAAATCATGTCAAAAGTGCATTAGTCAAGTTTGTCAATTTTATTCTATGACTTAGAATCTTGAAATTGATTATGATTAAAAATAAATCACAATACTCCTCATATGTATATGATAGTCAAAAATCAATTCTATCAAGATATTTCTTTTATTTTAGGGGTTTTCATCAATTAACACCAAAAATATTTATTTTTTTTAAACCTCAACCCCCCATGTATTTTGGATTTCAAAATTTAATATAAATAATTTTCCTAATAAAGCCTTGAAGGAAATCTTTTGAATATGAGTGTTATGACTGGGGGCATGTCCCAATCCTTGTCATCAACTACAAAATGATACATTAGATGAATATGCATGTACCATGCGCTACACTGCACAGTCGTCTAGTTGTAGTTACTTAAGAGCATCTCCACCAGTGTTGCTAAACATGGAGAGCTATAAGTCACAGATAGCTCCCAGCTTCTTGATGTGCAATGTGAAATTTCAGTGTAGGTATCTGGGGAGGCAAATTGTCACTTTCAGAGAAAGAGTTTTTTTTCTAATTGAGTAGGGGTGGTTAAGTGATGGTTTGGATGTTCCAAACACAAGTTTCACATACATTGATGAATGTTGCAGGAGCTAGAGGGTTGCCAGATCCGGTAACCCAAGGTTCTTTTTTAGCTAAAGAGCTAAATGAAATTTGCCTTTAGCAACACTGGTGGGGCTGGATTTTGGACGTGGGAGGGGCTAAACTGTGAAATCTCACTATTTAGCAATGCTGGTGGGGATGCTCTAAGAGAATCCGCAATTGCTTCAGTAAACCCCTTCTGTAAGGGGTTTTTACAGATTTTTTTAAATTCCTTAGTCATCCTCTGTAAGTTGTTCTGCAAAATTCTGTAGTTCAAACATATATTTATGTGATGCCACAGAATTCTGTGATTCATTCTATAGCCAGATCTTTTTTCTTTGAATGCATATCATTACCCCCCCTTCCAATTTAGGTCTTCACCTCAGACCAATGACTCATTTTTTCATTCAAAATAAGCTTAAAGTTTTTTGTGTTGGTTTAAATGATATTTTGTGGAAAATAACTGTTTGATCAAGGCTCATGTTTCTGTAAGACTTGTCTCATTGTGAATGCCAGTCTGTAGAGTAAAATTCTACAAGTACGAAATGAAAATCAACAAACAACTGTGTTTGACAGCTTTTCTGTAAACTTTTTTCTATATATTTCTGTTACAGAATGTATTGTACAGAGAATTTTACTGAAACCATTGTTAATGCCCTAAGCTTGCTTGTTGCTACCCCAATGCTCTTTTCTCACCTCCTCCTCTTGAAGTGATGATTGAAGAAAAACAACAGCAACAAGGGAAGCCCTAACTTCCCTATTTATCCCATTTTTAAAATTTATTGCAATATTTCCTCTTCTTCTTGAGGGGATGTTATAAATTTTTGATTTTATTTATTGCTAACCTTAATAAGAATAGGTACAACTACAACTATCCATATAGAAGTAATAATTATGTCCCCTGAGATTATGGTGTACCTATATTATGTGAATAAAAATTCTTCAATATTAGTGACAATTGAATATATATATATATATATTAGAAAAAAATGAAATTAAAAGTAAGATCTCTCATAAGGGAATGATCTTAGCTTCAATTTATTATTTTAAGTCTTAATTGTTGTATTATGCATACTTAATATGTGGGTATCATTAGGTTAGGTTTTATTCGTTTTCAATTGTATTACATAGTAATAAAACACTAAGCTCCATAATACAAACAATTAGATATAATATATGACATTTGTAAATTGGTTTATTGTGATATAACTGATTGACTTTGTAAGGATGTCAGCTAATTGGTCATGTTTAGATTTCCATTCTAGTTTAATCTTGCCACATGAAATGTACTCATTAATTGGATTGAAATTTCTGATTAAGTGTTGATTTTGTTTCCTGTTAATGGATGTGGTTGATATCCCTGTTCCCATTTTGTTTTCTGATAAAAAGATTGGTATTGTGTCACCCAATATTTGTCAAAAGAGATCAAATTTACATATACACTCTTTAACAGAAATGAATAGATCCCTATATTTTTCCTTGTGAGCCTTAGAGGTATTTTCATATACCCAAAAGACCACAATTGATAAATTAAGATACAGATATAAATAAAATAAATTTATTTGTATTATAAAAATAAAAATTGAAATATAAATACAAATTTATATTTAAAAATCAAAATTTAATTATAATTTAAAAATAAAATTACAATAAAATTTAAAATTATGAAAATACACTTTTACTTGTAAAAATTAAGTAAAAATGAAATTTTAATAAAAATTATGAAATTAAAATATTTTTTGTAAAAAGTGATATAAAATATATTATAACTTTTCATCCAATAAATAAACATAGCAAAATTATCACACCATTGGATTCCTCATAAGAAATAAAGTGGGGTCACCTCTGCATGAAATTTCTGTAAATCAACTCTAAATAAGCTTAAATTATGTTTTTAGTATTTTTTGTACAAAAGTATGAGAATCCTCAAAACCTTAAGTTGATTCACACCACATGTGGTGTTAACCATCAATTTTTGTGTTAAAATTGAGGTGTTGTGTTTAGTTTAGAAGTTATGAGGAATTGAAGTATATTCAATTGAAATGTCAAAATGTGTGTGTGTATTACATAAGTGAGCTTTAATTTACATATGAGGTATCAATTATTACAGATGTGTAATTAAAAACTCAATTGAATTGCATGTGTAAATTATAATTGTATTACATGATGGGGAATTAAAGAAAAAATAAATTGGAAAGATCAATTCTGGGGGGGGGAAAGACACTCTAGCTCTAAGGGGGAGCTAGACCCCCAAATCCTTACTGACTGGCGTGGGATGTCAAAATCCATGCAAAAGTTCATTACTTTTGGCCTGGAATTGAGTCACAGACCCTGTGACTCAATTGATGATGAGGTTTTGATACCAACCAGGGTAGTTGTAACTTCTGGCAAGAGGATAAAACTACCCTTAAGTTAAAATAATGTTAGTTGAAACAGTTTTAACTGGTTTCTACGCCTCTTAAACACATTCTGACGTGTTTTGAACACTCTAGACCAGGTATTGTCATAGTAATGGCTGATTTAAGGATCTAAAATGGCTAAAAATAGCAAAAAATTGGCTAAAACTAGCCCTTTTTTGGTCTAAACCAGGGTTCAATGATGCCATAATTGGCTTTTCTGGTGTCAGACTGTTTTTCACTACAGACAAGAGTAAAGCTTACTTTTGGAGTAAGAGAATTGATGGCTATAAAAGAATGTCTTCTTTGCCCCAATTTTCTCTTCATGTTAGAATATTTTCCTTTAATAATTAGTTTAAACACTGTTAAACCAATCAATAAAAGATTCCAACCACCCTTTTTTAAACATTTTGAACCTTTTAACCACGTGAAAAAATCATCATAATCATTATTTGTAACTCTTATAATCATTCTTACCCCTGAACCACCCCAAAAGTAAATTAAAGCATCTTTCATCACTGTTAACTTTGTCACTTGTTTCCAAATTCACTCTGGTCACTTTTGGGTGCGTTTTCTCTTTAAATATATTTTTAAAGACTTTGTTCTTTAATTAATTGCTTGCAGTTCTTTGCTTAATTAATTCCAACTGAAATTGCTCTTGAAGAAATTTCTTTTGTAGCCTTAAATATCCCTTGTAGAGTTTTTTTGGATAAATATTTATTGTTGGCAAAACAATAAATTCTTACTATATTATTGTTTTATACTTATAAAGTTAAGAAAAATAAAATTGGTGTGTTTTCCTTTAAAAATACTATTTCTTACTATTTTTAAATAATTTTTACCTTATACAAATTTTGAGGACAGGAAAGTACTTGAAATTTTATCAAAGTTACATATCCAAACCTTACATTTGGGGGCTCAGCTGTGATATTTTACCTGTGAAATAATCTTTTACTTTTTTTTAGTCTTTTTTCTTATATTGAAAAATTTCAAAATATATATAAAATACTTATAATTCAAAAAAATCCCCAAAAAATAATTTCTTTTTATAATTATAAGTGAGGCTTTATTTTTTATTTCTTTTTTGAAAAAACTTTTTTTTACTTAATTAATTGGCTTTTCAATTAATTTTGATGTCTAACAACGTGGTAAGAAAAGAAAATATTGAAACAGCATCCACAGTTACTAGCATTATTCCTGCAAGCACTGTGATTTCTGATAATAATAGAGCTGTTATTATAACTCAGAATAACCAAAAAGAGCCAATTTCTTCTTAATTGATCAGCCTGGATATCAGTAATGCTCTTCAGAAAGCTAAAAATTTGGCAAATAGTAAGTTTTTTCTGTAAAATTACTATCTTAACCTTTTTTAATCATAAAATATGCCTTCAACCAGATCAGGAGCAAGCTATAAGCCCTCAAGCAGCTCCCAAGAAGGTCATGTGATTATGGCAGAAGCCAATCAGATACAGAAGGACAAGGGTCAGTAAAAGACTTCCACAACAATAAATTGTCTAATTCTGAGGCTGATGACACTATTTTACCTTCAAAAAGAGCTGACACTGCCACAAGAATCCTCAGTGGACATTTACAAAGCCATCCCAAAGGCCTACAACAATGCACTGCAGCCCAAAGAGTACCAGATCCTTGCAGATCTGTGGAAAAACTGCATGAACTCATACCTGACTGTAAGAAAATTCCTGGGTCATCCAAACACATGCAAGTTACGCCATGGATGGCATCCATTGATGGAAAAGAATAATATGATTCTTTTAACAGCAGAATGGAGGAAAAACAACCCTCCACCACCAAAGCACGTGCCAATACCAGTCCCAGTGGCCAGAAGCAGCAATTCCAATGTGAAAAGCAGCCACAAGCTCAAAAAAAGGGCAAAGGGAAGGCACCAACCCCAAAGCCTTACAGCCAGGGCTACAGGATTCCAAAGATTCAGCAGGATGCCATGGAAAATGTATTTCAGATGGCCAGAACCATGATGAAATTACAGAAGAAGGAGGAAGCCAGATTAAGATTCCAGAAATGATTTATGACATATTTGATTCCATCCCAGAGTTGTATGACACTATAAATGACATGAAAAAACATCTTTCTGATAAAAATGAAACCATTTTTAACAACATTAAAACAAACAGCTTGAGTCTGTGCCAAATTAATGAAACACTTATGTGTTTTGAAAATGGTTTAAGAACAATTAAAACTTCCAATAATGATAATTCTTTTGGAAAGAAAATAAATGAACAATCTGCCATCATTAAAGAGTTAACAGAAAAATATTCTAAATTCAATATTGATGACATAATTGAAACAAGAATTAAACAAGCCATAAATATTATCAAAACAGATAACAAGAAAGTCCTTGATGACATTTCAAATTCATTTACTGAAGTAAAGACACATACCATTGCCTTGAAAAAGTGTTTTGATGCTTCACAAGAAGAAGTATCAAAATTATCAATGAAATTGAATCAAGTCACTTCTGATAATACAAGACAGACAGAGTTATGGCAAGAACTGACAAATAAAGAAGACATGTATAAAATTGAAGTAATAAATTTAATACAAGCCTTCCAACATGAATACAGGAATTCCCAAAGGTGTAGCAACAGTAGAATGAATGATATTGAACAAATACTGAACACCTTACCAAGAATGTCTACACCTCACAGTTAAAAAATGAATTATCAACTTCTTTTCATAGCTTGGAACCATCAATGGGCCAAGCACTTTTGAAAAAAGTACCAAAACTTAAAGAATGGCCTCACTTCAGTGATGAAGGAGAATATGACCATATGGAATTCATCAGAGGAATTGACATGATTAAAGAATATTTTGAATTACCAGACAGATTGGGAACAGCAAGATTTAACACCTTGTTTACCAGATCAGCTCACAGATGGTATATAAAATTAAGACAAGCACATGGACACCAAAGTTGGACTTGGTGGAAAAACCACATTATCAAAAAATGGGCCAATGATGCTTGGAGAATTAAAGTGGATACAGCCTTTGAATCTTCCAAATTTAATGCTGATAAAGAGAAGGCTTTACCATGGTTTTGCCAAAAAAAAGACAGACTAACAGCATTATACCCTGACATGTCAGAATTTATGATCCACAGAAAGATTCTGAGACAATGTGGAGGTGATTTAGAGCATGCTGTAAAAAGCAGGACTACTGAACAATCTTCAGCAGAGGATATCATCAATATATTAGAGGAAGCAACCACCAGAACCATAATTGGTTCTAGTAGGGTGAATCTCAAAACAAGGTTTGATACACCTTGGAACAATTCTGTGGACAAAAACCCCAAATAAAATTCTCACAATAAGTATAAATCTGCAGATACAGTCAGAAGGTGCCATATTTTCCAAAGCACCACCCACCTAGCCAATACATGTCCAAAAAGGGGGAAAATAAATGAGATTGATATTGAAAAGGAACCTGATGTTGAAAAAGATGACATAATTGAAGACAATTCAGATGATAAGTAATCAATATTTTATGAATCTTCAAAAGATATAGAAAATATTAATGCCACTTTTGAAATCATGGAATCTTATTCGCACTTGCCACAATTGAGCAGTGGTCAACTTTATTTATCAAAAGTTCAAGATGCACAACCTATGAAAACAAAACCAAACAGGGGGAAAGGTTATACAGCTGGTAACTCCTGTATAACAGAAGTGGTGATTGACAACAAGCCCACTAAACTTTTGCTTGACCCAGGAGCCTTCTGCTCTTGTTTTGGTAAATCTTTTCTTAAAACTTGTGTACCAAATTTTGAAGACCAATTGTTACCAATTGATGGTATAAAACTCAATAGTGCAAGTAATCCAATGAAAGCATTAGGAATTTTTGAGACCAATGTCATATTACCACACATTAATGGGAATTCAAGAATCACAGTTGAATTTGTTGTTATGGAAAACTGCTCTAGTACCCATTTTATATTGGGAAATGACTATTTAATCATGTATGGGATAGATTTGCATAATGAAAAAGACAGATACTTTACTATTGGAGACAATAAGCATTGGTAATTTGCCTTTTTACCATTTAAAAGACAAATTACAGTAAATAAAGTATCACCAATCAACTTAGAATTCGAAAAATTCAAGTCTGAACAGTTAAATGAGGCTGAGATAAGCCTTCATCTGACTGATAAACAAGAAAATGAACTTTCTTCCCTTTTGTATGACCACAAAGGAGCATTTGCTTCAAACAAAGAACTTCTAGGAGCAATTATTGGTCATGAAGCTGACATCATTCTTAATATTGAAAGACCTTATCCACCACTATTGAGAAGACCTGCATTCCCAGAAAGTCACAGGTCAAGAGAAGCTATGGAAACTCATATCAAAGAACTTCTAGACCTTGGTGTAATAAGAAACGTTGTCCATAATGAAGAAGTAGAAATAACTACACCACTCATAGTGGCAAGGCATAATGGAAAATACAGAATGGTTGGAGACTTTAGAGCTCTGAACACTTACACTGTTCCAGATAGGTACCCAATACCAAAAATCCAAATTTCCCTTACTCAAATATCTCAAGCAGTGTATATAACCACTATGGATGCCCTTAAAGGATTCCATCAAAATGTGGTGACACCAAGAGCAAGAAAATATTTGAGAATTATTGTTCATTGTTGAGTGTATGAATATTTAAGAATGCCCTTTGGTATCAAAAATGCACCTTCACACTTCCAAAGAATGATGAATGAAATATTCTCTGAAGAACTTTCAGAGAGATGGTTAATGATTTACATTGATGACATTATTTTCTGTTCCAAGACTTGGGAAGAGCACTTGTACAGATTGTCCAGAGTTTTGACAAAAATTCAATCAGTGAACATGAAAATCTCTTTGAAGAAATGTCATTTTGGATTTAAAGAACTTAAAGCACTAGGACATGTTGTATATGGTTTGTCCCTTGGAATTGACAAAAAGAAAGTTTCAGCAGTATTGCTAAAACCCATGCCTCAGAACAAAAAGGAAATTCAGTCATTTTTAGGTTTTGCAGGATATTACAGGCAGCACATTAAAGATTTTACATCCATAGCAAGACCACTGTATAAATTGTGTGACAAGGACACAGTATTTGAAATGACTGCTGACAGAGTCAAAGCTTTTGAGTCTCTAAGAGAAGCCTTGACCACTGCTCCACTCTTACTGATGCCAGACTTCAAGTTGCTTTTTAAGTTGTATATTGATGCATCAGGGGATGGGCTGGGTGCTGCACTTCACCAAGTTCAGATCATAAATGATAAACCTGTGGAAGGACCCATATGTTTCATATCCAGGCAAATCAAACCAACTGAAGCCAGATATGGAGCAAGTCAAATGTAATTTCTATGCCTTGTCTGGGCCTTGGAAAAATTGAACTACTTCTTAGAGGGATGTGTTTTTGAAGTGATAACAGATTGTACAGCTGTCAAATCACTTTTAAACATGAAAACACCTAACAGACATATGCTCAGATGGCAAATAGCAATACAAGAATAAAGGGGCAATATGACTATTGTTCATAAAGATAGGAATGTTCATAAAAATGCAGATGGACTAACCAGATGGCCATTACCAAATGATATTGATAATCCTGCTTATGTGCCAGAAGAATCTTCACC
Source organism: Austropuccinia psidii (assembly GCA_023105745.1). Taxonomy (NCBI): domain Eukaryota; kingdom Fungi; phylum Basidiomycota; class Pucciniomycetes; order Pucciniales; family Sphaerophragmiaceae; genus Austropuccinia; species Austropuccinia psidii. The sequence goes on from JALGQZ010000003.1 coordinate 42,045,322, forward strand.
ATAGATCCCAATAGAAGGAATAAGTGTTACAGACTTGAACACCAGCTTCTTTGAAGAAGTAAGAAACAGTTACACTCAAGATAAGAATTGTAGAATCTTATGCCAATTACTTAACAAATACTGTAAAGACAACTCTCTAATACATGCCTTGGATGAAGTATGGAAGAAATCTTATGATGAAGGAAGATTTCACCTACTGGATAGTATAATTTACCACAGGACCAAGAACACATGTGTCATGAAAGCTGTGGACAGGTCATTGATAAATCTTGTACCAAAAGAATGCCATGAGAGCCCCTTTTCAGGACATCTGTCTGAAGACAGAACAAGAGAAAAGGTAAAGACCTGCATATGGTGGCCAATGTGGCAGAAAGATGTTGCAGAGTATTGCAAAACCTGTGACAGATGTCAAAAGGCAAATAAATCCACTGGAAAGAGACTTGGAAATATGATGAAAATCCAAGAACCCAGCAGACCTTTGGAAATTGTCCATATGGATTGGGTAACTGGCCTACCACCAGGAGGTTACAGAAGCTATAATGCTTGCCTAGTGATTGTAGACAGATTCAGTCAAACTCCAATCTTTTTACCATATCACAAAGATGATACAGCCATGGATACAGCTCTTCTGATATGGAATAGAGTAGTGTCATGAACTGGCATATTTACAAATATCATTAGTGACAGGGATCCCAAATTCACTTCAGCACTATGGACAAATATTCACCAATTATTTGGCACTAAGCTGTCCTTCTCTACAGCCTACCACCCACAAACTGATGGTCTGGCTGAAAGGATGATCCAGACCTTGGAGGACATGGTAAGAAGATTTTGTGCATATGGCCTTGAATTCAAAGATTGTGAGGTATTTCCCCATGATTGGTGCACTCTTTTGCCAGAACTCAAATTAGCATATAAAACATCAATCCATGCCAGTACCAATCAAACTCCTGCTATCCTAGAAAAGGGATGGAACCCCAAATTACCCCAAGATCCCTTGAGGAAAGATTCAATTGAAATACATCCCACAGCTGCTAGCTTCAAGGGAATGCTAGACAAAGCTAGAAATCATGCAATAAGGTGCATGGAAGACTTTTTTGCATATGCTAAGGACAAATGGGATAAATCACATGCAACTCCAGATTTCAAAGTGGGGGATTTAGTTCTTGTATCCACCACTAACTTCAATAACATCAAAGGATGTAAAAACCTGAAAGACTCCTTTGCAGGACCTTTTGTTATTAAGGCCCTCCATGGAGAAAGTGCTGTTGAAGTAGAGTTATCTGAAGAACTTAGAAATAAGCATCCTACATTTCCAGTGAGCTTAATAGAGCCATATAAATCTAGTGATGCTGAAAAATCTCCCTTGAGGAATAAAGTTCCCCAAGTTATACCTCCTATTGAGTCATCTGGTAGTAAGAAAATTACCAAAGTTCTTAAAGAGAGAAAGTTGAGAACCAACAACATAAGGGAATACCTTGTTAGGTACAGTGACCCAACTTGTGAAGATGAATGGTTACAAGGAAAAGAAATAACTAAAGCCACTAAACTTCTTAGAAGGTTTAGACACACTAGAAATAACAATATTACAAAGTAATATTCTTTTTTTAGGGGGAGGGAATGTGAGCCTTAGAGGTATTTTCATATACCCAAAAAACCACAAATGATAAATTAAGATACAGATATAAATAAAATGAATTTATTTATATTATAAAAATAAAAATTGAAATATAAATACAAAAAAATTATGAAAATACACTTTTACTTGTAAAAATTAAGTAAAGATGAAATTCTAATAAAAATTATGAAATTAAAATATTTTTGGTAAAAAGTTATATAAAATATATTATAAATTTTTATCCAATCAATAAACATAAAGAAATTATCACACCATTGGATTCCTCATAAGAAATAAAGTGGGGTCACCTCTGGATGAAATTTCTGTAACTCAACTGTAAATAAGCTTAAATTAAGTTTTTAGTATTTTTTGTACAAAAGTATAAAAACCTCAAAACCTTAATTTAATTCACACCACATCTGGTGTTAACCATCAATTTTTGTGTTAAAATTGAGGTGTTGTGTTTAGCTTAGAAGTTATGAGGAATTGGAGTATTTTCAATTGAAATGTCAAAATGTGCATGTGTATTACATAAGTGAACTTTAATTTACATATGAGGTATCAATTATTACAGATGTTTAAATAAAAACTCAATTGAATTACATATGTAAACTATAATTGTATTACATGATGAGGAATTAAAGAAAAAATAAATTGGAAAGATTAATTCTGGGGGGGAAAGACACTCTAGCTCTAAGGGGAGCTAGACCCCAAAATCCTTGCTGACTGGTGTGGGATGTCAAACTACACGCAAGAGTTCATTACTTTTGGCCTGGAATTGAGTCACAGGGTCTGTGACTCAATTGATGATGAGGTTTTGATACCAACCAGGGTAGTTGTAACTGCTTCCAAGAGGGTAAAACTACCCTTAAGTTAAAAAAATGTTAGTAGAGACAGTTTTAACTAGTTTCTACGCCTCTTACACACATTCTGACGTGTTTTGAAGGCTCTAGACCAGGTATTGCTATAGTAATGGCTGATTTAAGGGTCTAAAATGGCTAAAAATAGCAAAAAATTGGCTAAAACTAGCCCTTTTTGGTCTAAACCAGGGTTCAATGATGCCATAATTGGCTTTTCTGGTGTCAGACTGTTTTTCACGACAGACAAGAGTAAACTTTACTTTTGGAGTAAGAAAATTGATGGCTATAAAAGAATGTCTTCTTTGCCCCACTTTTCTCTTCATGTTAGAATCTTTTCCTTTTATAATTAGTTTGAACACTGTGAAACCAATCAATAAAAGATTCCAACCACTATTTTTTTAAAGATTTTGAACCTTTTAACCACGTGAAAGAATCATTATAATCCTTGTTTGTAAGTCTTATAATCACTTTTACTCCTGAACCACCCCAAAAGTGAATTAAAGCATCTTTCATCACTGTTAACTTTGTCACTTGTTTCCATATCACTCTGGTCACTTTTGGGTGCGTTTTCTCTTTAAATATATTTTTAAAGACTTTGTTCTTTAATTAATTGCTTGCAGTTCCTTGCTCAATTAATTCCAATTGAAATTGCTCTTGAAGAAATTTCTTTTGTAGCCTTAAATATCTCTTGTATAGTATTTTTGGATGAATCTTTATTGTTGGTAAAACAAAATTTTTTTATTATATTATTGCTTTATACTTATAAATTTGAAAACAATAAAATTGGTGTGTTTTCCTTTAAAAATACTATTTATTACTATTTTTAAAGAATTTTTACCTTATACAAATTTTCAGGACAGGAAAAGTACTTGATATTTTATCAAAGTTTCATATCCAAACCTTACATTCCTGAGCTGTGGAAGATTCTATTGTTTTTTTCATTTGTATTTCCCTGATATTCTATTCTTTCTATGTGCTAAAACATACCCATGTGTTTATTGAACATATTCAACTCCAAAATTTTGTGAGCCTTTGAGATATGACCACACATCCAAAAAGGTCACAAGATAACTTTACAGTAATTATTCTAATAATAAGAATTCAACATTTTATCTTAAAATAAGTAAAAATGCCATAAATAGGAATAAATTCTTGATTACCTCGGATTCTAATGAATAAAAATTTGAAATAAGCTGAACTATCACATTATTAATGTTAAAATACACATATAAAATTTTTATGTCATATCTGTAAAGATAATACTTACTATGTAATAAGCAAAAATGCCATAAAAAGGCTTAAATTCTTGTTTATCTCAGAAATCAATTAAAAAAATCTATAATAAATTGCAAGATTAGATTGTCCATGAAAAAATACACATAGAAGTTTTTTGTTTTATATCTTTAAAGTCTATACTTAGGAATTAACCTGAATATATGCACTTCTATGATCAGCACATATATTCATGGTTTTTGACTCATATCTCTTGAAATATGCATGATGGAGAGTTGAATCAAAAATAAAGTTACCATTTAATTACTTTAAAAATACAGATATAAACTTTATTTGAAAAGTTATAAACAAGGCTATAACATGTAGGGGTTTATTGAACAAAATTGTCATAGATGTTGACCACTTTCTTGTAAAAGTGGTCCAAAATTAAAAAAAATTGTAAATTAAGATTCTACTAGCTAATAAATAAATAATGACCTCCTTCTTATTATTATAATCAAGGTATAAGCCCTTGAAATCATAGTTTGAAGTATAAAATAGTAAATTTTGATAGAAAAGATGAGTTACAAGAAAAATAATCAAAAATACAGTTCTGATGATGTAATGAAATTTTATTGGAAGTTTCATAATGACATGAAAATCTATCATAATTCACTCTCTTGATTGATTTAGAGTGTCTCAATAAAAATTTATTAATGATCAAATTTTAAGCTTAAAATTGATGATTTATGATCACTCACTGTAATCTTAATTTAAGTTTAACAGTCATATAAGCGATAAAAATGGTGAATAATAGTTTATTATGGTTAAAAATAAGAAAACTAACAAAATATAGTCTTCCTCCAAGCTTATGATGTCAGCAGACTTAGAGGTACAGTGATAACTCTAAATATGTCACAACCATGGCAATTCACCTCCTTGGATCCCCATATGGCATATCAAGCCACGGTTCTTTTATGGCCAATTGGCCATATCCATCACCAGTGGCCAATATGGCCACATCATTATCTTATGGACCATTTATGGCCATTTGTGTTTTGGGGCCTTCATGGCCCTTCACCTCAATCCAGAACCCATAGCGGCAATTTATGCCCAAATGGGTATTCCTGGTCATTTCCCTCAAAATCAGGGGAAATGGCCCAAATGGCTGTTTTTGGCCATTTGGGCTCATAATGCGCATTTGCGCATATTTGCACACTTTTGCGCATTTTGCGCATTTTTGCGCACTTTGACGCAAAGTATCCAAAAAACACTTTCCCGCCTTTTGGGCCAGTTTTTGGCTCAGAACCCAAAAATGGCCAAAAACACCATTCCAAGCTCTGAAGCCATTACATCCATCTTTTTCCCTCTGCCTTTCCATCTCAAGACCTTTGGACGTAATCTTCTTGCCAGTCAACCAATATGCCATAAATGATGTTATATATCATTGTGCATCATTTTTCAACAGCAATTCAATGGTGGCAATATCAAATGGTCATTTCAACATTCCAACATCTCATCACGTCATCAAGGCACCCAATCATTCAGAGGAATCATCAAGGCTCAAGAGCAAGTGTTTCAGCGTCAAAGACCAATGACGCCATCAAGCAGTCATTGGTTATTCTCATTCCAAGTATTCCTTCCAAGGGAATACTTTCAATTCATTCTCAAGTGTATTCAAGAGGCAGTGCCAAAAAAGAAGTTGTCAAGTGTCAAAGCTCCACTCAATCCATCTTGGCAACCATATTCATTTCAATACAGTCTGGATCCATCAAGACCTGTATTTCATTTTCAATCATGGGAAATTCATTCAACCCAATTCAATTTCAATATTAGCCATCTGTATCAATTTCCAAAACAATCAATACAGCCTCAAGGATCAATACAGATCAGTTTTCAGCCTGAAGAACTCAAGCTCCCAACTTTTCACATATACCGGCTACCCTTTCCACCCTGGGGGGTTTTCCCCAGTTAATTAATATATTTTGATTTTATTTTATCTCTATTTTCTTTTCATTTTAGTTAAGCAAATACTGATATTATTAAGTCAGTCATTTAGCACTTTTCTCTTTTCTCTTTCTTCGCCTGTCAATGGATATTTGGTGGTCATATCCTTACTAATTCCATTATTCATTTTTGGCAGGTTGAAACAGTGATTAAGGACTTACTTGGTTGGCTCTTTGGCCATTTGGCTTCCCTCTCCTCTTTTGCATCTCATCTTGTACCTGCATATCTTTTAGAGGAATTCATTCTTATTATTTTTATTCTTTATCCTTTTGGAGTCTTCCAAGTGAGTTCCCTGATTGCTGAGTGCCAGGCCACTTTTGTATTTCTGTCCAAGAGCCCCTGTGACAAAATAATGGCATAATAATGAGATAAGATGGTTTAATTATGATGTAATCATTACTAAGACTTAAAATATTGATCAATTACAGTGTCGAAAATACGTAAAGGTCTACTATCAGACTTCTGGACTCTAGGAGGGAAGATTTTACTATATATAGAGCTCTTTTTACCTCTATTTCCCCCTCAGGCACAATAAAAACATTAAATTATTAAAACCAAAGGTAAAAGCTTCATTCTTTTTATGTAAAAATATCATATATTTAAAGACTCAAGTAAATCCTTACTTTAATAATGAATTTTGACATGATTAAATCAATTTTTCATTGTTCTGTTAAGTTTCTCTCTAAAATCTCTACTTACACATAAAATTGAGAATATTTGTGATTTCTTCTATTTTTTAATGTAAATACAATTGAAATAAGTTGTATTTAAATTTTTTTAGGTGTAAATATCTTCAAAATTATTATAATAAGTGTCAAGAGTAGGTTATTTTCATCTTTTATAATAATTTTCTCTTTAATATTACTTTAAATGGTATTTACATTAATATATAGCTTTAATGTTGGTAATATTATTGTTATGAATTGTTTCTTATTATTAAATATTAGCTTTTCATGCCTTTATTATCTTATTGTTGCAATATTAAAGTGCCACAAATATATTAATTATCATACATTGATATATATCTTTTTATTATATTATTATATTTATTTAATAATATAAATATTTTTATGCCACAATTATAATAATCCTTTATTACTATAATTTTTTATCTTATTATTCAGTTTTATAAGGAAATTCATAGTAAAATAAGTAAAATATGGGTAATATTTACTTATTGTTCTATAGTCAAAGCTTATAAATTTCAATCCACCTGGCACTTGCTCTCCAATTTTCTGTTGTTACTTGCTATCAGGATTTCCATGCTTCTAGTACTATTCATATACACAACCAGATGTTTGGGTGCTAGCAAGTGGTATTTGTCTGTTTTCATGAACAATTGTACCAAATATGCCTTGTAAAGACACTTGGACTAGTATAATAGAATACCAATGCTTCTGAGATATGGCTTATCCATCTCCACTGACATATTTGATTCCAGTTTAGAGTCAGTAGGTAGAGAAGAGTTAACTGTGATGTTTCTTCTTGGGTGTAAGGTTTGTCTATGAAACTCTTGATAAGAATAGCAAAATCAAGAGTACTATGACTGTCCTCAATAGAAATATATAATATAACAAAATATTATAACCACAAATTGAAATATAATTATTAAAAATAATTATAGAAAACAATTAAATTTAATTATTATTATAAAAATATAATAATAAAATAATAAATTATAATTATTCTATTATTGTTATAGTCACTGACAGTTATAACAATAAGAATTGTAAAGCTCTTAATGAGACAATTACACGTGGAAATAGGAATATTAACCACTTATAGATAATATAAATATTATTTATGAAAGAATTATAGCACAAACTGTGCAGAAATAATTCTTATAGAATAAAAATTCTATATAAAAAAACTCATACTAGATAAAAAAGATATAGAACTTTAAAGAAAACTTACTTATAATATTTATTTAATACAACAAGTCAAACAACAACAGTTATTATATTCAATAATGATTATAAGTTAAAAACACGCCTAAAATCAATAATTTTAAAGATAAAACAGCTTTTTATGATAAAATTTAAGATTAAAGAGTTTTTAAGAGGAATTTGTGGATTTTAAAAGATATTTAAGATGATAATTTTATAATATAAAATATATTATTGGTGATTACAACAATAATCTGAATTCTATGACTTGAATTCTTTAATTTACAATTAATGAAGAATAAAATAACTTAAGAATTACTTTAATAATAAGATTTTATAAATAATAAAACTTTACCTGTTTAAATTACTAATATGATTGGATTGATGATGAATGATGGACAAAAGCAGTGATGAAAAGACTCTTTTTATGTCTTCAGAGCAGCTCTTATGATTCATAATGAATATAGAGGGCGTGCTCAGGTCAAAACTGAAAAACCATACCTAAAAACAAAGTTCTTAACTTAAGGCAACTTGTTTTTAATTCCAATTTAAAGTTACAAGTGTTATTCTTAACTCCATGTAGCTTTAATCCTCATTTAAGCTAATTATTTTAAGTTTTTAATATAAATAAACTTGTTTATATTAAAGTTCATAACATGAACAACTTAAAAATAGAGTTTAAAGCAGAAATCCCTCAAACTCAATTTTTAATTAATTTTTAAAGAAATCATAATTTTCTTTGAGCTTAATTAAAAGAGTAAATTTCCAGGCTAATTACCCAGGAAATTTATTTATAAAAGATACTCAAAATTTAATTTATATATAGATAATATTAAATCCTAAGCTGTGTGAAATTTTCAAGCAAATCCATTAACATTTGGATTTTTAATGAATTTTTGAAGTTACTGCTATTTTTCCATGTAAAATAGCAATACACACCAAACCTTAGCTTTTGATAAGGTTTTGATGCTTGTAGCTTTAAAGTTTTAAGATTATTTAAGGTTTTTAAGCTTGATTAAGCTTTGACAGTTCTTAAAACCTTGATTTAAAGCCTGCATATTGGGATTTACCCTTTGGCAGCTTGAAATTCCTGTCCAAATTGGGATAAAACCAGTTTAAACCTTAAGGTTGGATCAAAGTCTAATCTTAAAGTTTAAATAAGGTTGAAAATCCTCCAATACAGGTGTACAACCTTAATTGAATCATTGCAGATCCAAAAAGTTGGGTACTCCAGCTCTATTTGGTCTTTTTCCTTTGTCCCACCTTTTTGCATGGATTTTGCCCTTTTATTTATTTAAAGCCATACCATGGCTTTAAACCCTTTTAAATTGAGCTCACGCAGGATTTACATTCTGTATGGCAGATCCTTAGCCAATTCAGTAAATATACACCACACCTCAAGTTCAACTAAAATTTTGGTAAGTTTGCATTAACCTTATGCAACTTTAAATTTAAGCTTATTTAAGCTTAAATTTAACAATTTTAACAAAATGTTAAAAAAGTTACATTAGTATTGTGAGATTCTTAAATCTTCTAATAACACAAGAAATAAGTGTTTTTGGGTATAACACCTTATGGATGTACCCTAGGTCATTTTTGGTGTAGAATCCAAAAATGACATAATATCTATAACTTTGTTTATCCAAAAAAATTTATACTTATTTTTTTTTATTTTTTATTTTCATTTCAACTAAAAAGTCTGTTTAAGACAAAATTAGCTGTTTATAAAATCATTTGTGGCCTTATGGGTATGTTATACATACCTCACAGGCTCACATTCCCTACCACCAAAAAAAATTGTACCACAATTTTTCTTTTGTAATTACCCCCAAGTTATTTGGGGGGTATAATCCACTGTCCAACCTCTATACTTATACTTTTCTAAGTATGTAAAGCACATAATTCAAACTTTTCATTGAGCAATTGGTCTTCTCTTATGTCTGAATTTTATAAGAAAATTTTGGGAATCAGGTATTTTGCTTTCCAAATCCATTCATCTTCATGTTATGGATTTTTATACCTGATGTTTTCTATACTAAGCTCCTCTGTTATTTATTCTTCTTCTGAAGGCTCAGAATCACTTTCATGTAAACATACATCAGTTGTTTATTTTGTATCTTCCACTTTTTCCACATTTATCTCATTGATTCTTGTCTTGTTTTGGGCAAGTGTTTGCTAAATGAGATGTGCTTCCACATTTGTGACATTTCAAAGGAAGTCTGTCTTGTGGCTTATTTTAAATTGGTTTCCCATTAGTCTTATTGTCTATTGGGGATTTGGACCAATTTCTTCCAATTTTTGCTCTAGTAGTGATGTCCTCCATAGCATTGATATAATCTTCTGTAGAGCAAGGCTCAATACATCTGCTTCTTATAGCATGCTCAAGATCACCACCACACTTTCTTAATATCCTTTTATGTACCATTGTTTCAGTCATATCAGGATGAAGGGCAGTTAACCTGTCCTTTTGTTTAAGAAACCAAGTCATGGGCCTGTCGCTTTCAATATTAAAAATGGCTTCTTCAAAAGAATTTTCCATTCTAAATCTCCAGGAATCATTTGCCCATTTGGAAATAATTTGTTCTTTCCACCAAGGTTGAGAATGTTTACCATGGTCTTGTCTCATTTTATAATACCATTTCTTTGCTGATTTGGTAAATAATGAGTGTAATCTGGCACTTATGTATTCATCTGGTATGTTAAAGTCTTCTTTGAACATATAAATTGTTTTCATAAATTCCATATGATTATATTCTCCTTCACCACTGAAGGTTTGCCATTCCTCTAATCTTGGAATGTCCTTAAAATTGCAAGCAGTTTCCACATCATGACTTGAAATTGTATGATTTAAATCATTATTCAAGTTAAGAACATTGCTGTCAAGAATTGGTGTGGATTGCCTTGGCAATTCATTTTTTAGTGATATATTATTAATACTTGATTGAATTTCTTCTTTCAATTCAAGTCTTGCTTTGTCACGTTTTTCCAATTGTTCTTGAAAAAGAGCTGAATTGTGACCAGTAGAATTTTCCAAGTTTTGAACTTGTATTTTCAATTCTCTTAACTGTCCAGTTATAAAAGAAATTGAGTTCTCATCTGGTTGATTGAGTAAGGTAACTTTAGACTCAAGTCTCTCACAAATTTGCGTCAAAGACACAATGTTGTCTTTATTAACATTTTCAAGGCCAATAATGGTCTTTTGTTGTTCATTCACTTTCAATATCTCATTACCCAACTTCTGTTGGACATAATCAAATGCTTTCAATTTTGCCATAATTTCTTTATTACAAGATTCAAAGTGAGTTACAAATCTTACAAGATATATTTCTTTGGAAAAGATTGGTTCAATCTTTCCTCCTCCTTGTTTTGAATTCCATCAAGGTTCTTGCCATATTGAATACATTGTCCATGGCTGTCTTTTCCTTCTTTGGGATTCTGTAATTCTGAGGGTAAGGCTTGTTCCACTTGGGCTTTGCCTTTCACTTGCCCTTCTGGTTGGTTTTTGGGGCTTGCTTGGGCTTATTTGGCACTTGTTGAGGCGGAATTTTGCTGGTGGATGCTTGGGGAGCTTCCACTGGGCTGGTTTCCTTGCCTTGGGCCAACTTCTTCTTCTGATCCTCTGATAACATGCTTTGGTTTTTCAACCAAGCTTTTATCTGTTGGACTTGTCCTTTAACAGAAATGGGTGTCCAACCCATTAGAAGGTCTTCTGTCCTTTCTGGTCCCATGAACTTCTTCACTTGAAGATAAGAGCTCATGGTGCCTATCCAAAGACTTTGGAGAAGTTCCCACTCTTGTTGTTTTGACGCCAAGAACCAGTTCTTCCATTGAGATTGATAAATTTCCACAGCTGCCTGTTGGAAATGGTTCAGGTCTAACAGCAATAGCAGTTATGTCAGCTTCTGGACTCTCAATAAGAGGTTCAAAGGTGCTGGCTAACCTTTTGGAACTGGTGGAAGTTCTGGCATCCTCCATTTGTGCCTCTCCTCTCGGAAGACATTCTTGCCTTTTGGATTTGTGGCTGGAATGTCCTGGTCCAGATCCGTTTGATTGGATGGAGTAGTTACTTCCACTTCTAGTAGGAGTCATTTCACGTCAATTTTAATAAAAATTAGAGTAAAATTGAATTGAATTCACCTGCAGGACCTTTAAAGGGCTCTTTGGTTATCAAACCCCTTGGTGGTGGGCTGGTTTGAATTTCAATACTGGACTCTGAGGTTTCAGAGTCTGAAGAATTTTCTCTGATGGAAGACACTAGAGAAAATTAAAAATATAAGTTATTTTATCAAATAATAAAAATAACTTATAAACTCAACTTATTAAATAAAGTTGTTTTAATGTAATTTTATGGCAAATTACGTCAAAAATAAAGAAAAATGTCTGAGATAAAAGAAAAAAATGTTTTTAGTGAAGATTTTTTATTTGATTTATTATTTTCTTTAAAGAAATAATAATTATGCAATTAACAAGTTAATTAATCAAAATTGTATTATTATTCACTTTATACTAGAATAACTCAAAGAATAAATTTCAAGTCTGTGATGTGAAAAAGCCACTAGTTAGACAAAAGAAATTTATTCCAAGTAACTCAATAGTATATTGTTTCAAACAACCTTCTAAGAAAAAATAACTTTATTAATATTATAAAGATTATTAATAAGGGATAAGTACCAAAAAGCCAATATTAAGATAAATATGGCAATTTTACGTCAAAAAACTGTAAAATATGGTCTAGAATATGATTTATGTCCCAAAAATTGGTTAAAATCACGGCCAGGCCCCCAAATGTAAGGTTTGTCTATGAAGCTCTTGATAATAGTAGCAAAATCAAGAGTACTATGACTGTCCTCAATAGAAATATATAATATAACAAAATATTATAACCACAAATTTAAATATAATTATTAAAAATAATTATATAAAAAAAATTAAATTTAATTATTATTATAAAAATATAATAATAAAAAAATATAATAATTATAATAAACTATAATTATTCTATTATTGTTATAGTCACTGACAGTTATAACAATAAGAATTGTAAAGCTCTTAATGAGACAATTACACGTGGAAATATGAATATTAACCACTTATAAATAATATAAATATTATTTATAAAATAATTATAACACACACTGTGCATAAATAATTCTTATAGAATAAAAACTCTATATAAAAAAACTAATACTAGATAAAAAAGATATAGAACTTTAGAGAAAACTTACTTATAATATTTATTTAATACAACAAGTCAAACAACAACAGTTATTATATTAAATAATGATTATAAGTTAAAAACACGCCTAAAATCAGTAATTTTAAAAATAAACCAACTTTTTATGATAAAATTTAAGATTAAAGAGTTTTTAAGAGGAATTTGTGGATTTTAAAAGATATTTAAGATGATAATTTTATAATATAAAATATATTATTGATGATTACAACAATAATCTGAATTCTATGACTTTAATTTTTTAATTTACAATTAACAAAGAATAAAATAACTTAAGAATTACTTTAATAATAAGATTTTATAAATAATAAAACTTTACCTGTTTAAATTTCTAATATGATTGGATTGATGATGAATGATGGACAAAAACAGTTATGAAAAGACTCTTTTTATGTCTTCAGAGCAGCTCTCATGATTAATAATGAATATAGAGGGCGTGCTCAGTTCAAAACTGAAAAACCATACTTAAAAACAAAGCTCTTAACTTAAGGCAACTTGTTTTTAATTCCAATTTAAAGTTACAAGTGTTATTCTTAACTCCATGTAACTTTAATCCTCATTTAAGCTAATTATTTTAAGTTGTTAATATAAATAAACTTATTTATATTATTGTTCATCACATGAACAACTTAAAAATAGAGTTTTAAGCAGAAATCTCTTAAACTCAATTTCTAATTAATTTTTAAAGAAATCATAATTTTCTTTGAGCTTAATTAAAAGAGTAAATTTCCAGGCTAATTACCCAGGAAATTTATTTATAAAAGATACTCAAACTTTAATTTATATACAGATAATATTAAATTCTAAGCTGTGTGAAAATTTCAAGCAAATCCATTAAGATTTGGATTTCTAATGAATTTTCGAAGTTATTGCTATTTTTCCATGTAAAATAGCAATACACACCAAACCTTAGCTTTTGATAAGGTTTTGATGCTTGTAACTTTAAAGTTTTAAGCTTATTTAAGGTTTTTAAGCTTGATTAAGCTTTGACAGTTCTTAAAACCTTGATTTCAAGCCTGCATATTGGGATATACCCTTTGGCAGCTTGAAATTCCTGTCCGAATCGGGATAAAGCCAGTTTAAACCTTAAGGTTGGATCAAAGTCTAATCTTAAAGTTTAAATAAGGTTGAAAATCCTCCAATACAGGTGGACAACCTTAATTGAATCATTGCAGATCCAAAAAGTTGGGTACCCCAGCTCTATTTGGTCTTTTTCCTTTGTCCCACCTTTTTGCGTGGATTTTGCCCTTTCATTTATTCAAAGCCATACCATGGCTTTAAACCCTTTTAAATTGAGCTCACGCAGGATTTACATTCTGTATGGCAGATCCTTAGCCAATTCAGTAAATATACACCACACCTCAAGTTCAACTAAAATTTTGGTAAGTTTGCATTAACCTTATGCAACTTTAAATTTAAGCTTAAATTTAACAATTTTAAAAAAATGTTACAAAAGTTACATTAGTACTGTGAGATTCTTAAATCTTCTAATAACACAAGAAATAAGTGTTTTTGGGTATAACACCTTATGGATGTACCCTAGGTCATTTTTGGTGTAGAATCCAAAAATGACATAATATTTATAACTTTGTTTATCCAAAAAAAGTTATACTTATTTTTTGTTATTTTTTATTTTAATTTCAACTAAAAAGTCTGTTTAAGACAAAATTAGCTGTTTATAAAATCATTTGTGGCCTTATGGGTATGTTATACATACCTCACAGGCTCACATTGGGGGTAAATGGCTTACTTTATAAATGAGGTCTTATTGACCAAATTTGAAACCTTCATTTTACTCTCAATAGCTAAAACCACAAGACTCCCAATATTTTCATCCCATTTAAACTTCAATTTGGTATCCAGTTCTCTTGATAACTGTGATCCTTGAGGCATATCCTACATACCCAAATAGGTCACAATTAATATTAAAATAAATTGTGGAATATACAAAACCCATAATTCATATATATCTCCAAAATTCATCATTTTTCATAAATAAAAATATGAATAGCTTTTATGGGAGGAAGTAAATCCATGGTTTCAAGGCCAGATTTGGATTTTTCACAAACATTCCCCCAGGGTAACTCCATAGAGTGAATAAGCTTAAATTAACTATATGAGGTGGTAATATGGAAAATAAATCAACACCTCATCATAAATACCACATAAACGTATTGTGAAAATTCTTGTCTTTTGCATTTTAAAATCAAAATAATGGTATTTTGAGAGATCCCATGTTACATATACACTAAGAATAGTGTTCTTCATGTTATAAATAAAGTTTTGGTACACACATATTGCAATAAGGGGGAAAAAACATGGAAGAGAGCCAGGGTGTCCAGCTTCTGATGCCGAGAAGTTTCAGCTAGCTCCAAACATTTGATCTATGGCTGATATTTTCCAAATTGGTCAATTCAATACTTTTGGGAACCTTCTTACCAAGTTAATATCCCATGAAATCATGGGAAATTCCACAGAAATAAAGAACTGGAAAGGACAGTGTTATCAATACACTATTACTTAATGTTATACAATAGCTTGAGCACACATAAGCCTGGGAGAAAGGTTGGTTATTAATTTGAGTAAACAATAATGAATTCATTTATACTACTACTAACCTGGAAAGGATAGTGTTATCAATACACTATTACTTCATGTTATGAAATAGCTTTAGAACATGTAAGCATGTGAGAAACCTTGTTGAGTAAGAAAATTAAACAATAATGAATTGAGGTACAAGATTTTAAAGAGAGCTATTCATATATCTTCAGCTAATTCCTTAATCCTTTGTCCATATTTTTTGGTACTTAAACAGTAATCATAATTATTCCAGTGTGAATTTTTTGGTATGACTTAAGAAAAATACTTATTTAGTACTGTGTTACTTTTTTCATTGTTTATCTTCAGCAATAACATGAATGATTACTAGTATAAGCTGATGCGACTGAGAACCTTTGTTCAAATTACCCCCCAATTCATACTTAGAATATTAGAATAACAGAAGAATGAATAAGAAAGCTTTTAAGCTTAACATGATGAAGTGCTTTGGTAAGAAGAGTGGAATGCATTTCAGTTGTTGGTACATAATCAAGATGAAAAAAGGCTTGTAAAATATGTTCAATAATCCAATGAATCTTAATGAAAATGTGCATTATCCTTACAGAAAACATAGGATTCTTGGCCAATTGTAAGGTGTGGATATGAAACTTTGATTAAAAATCAAGTACTTTTCCTGTCCACAAAATTTGTTTAACGTGAAAATCAATTACAAATAGTATGAAGCAATATTTTAAACAGAAAACATGCCAAATTTATTGTTTTTAACTTTATTAGTATAAAAAAAAAATATTATGAAGATTTGTTGTTTTACCAACAATAAAAATTTATCCAAAAGTACTCTACAAGAGATATTTAAGGCTACAAAAGGAATTTCTTCAAAAGCAATTTAAATTATAATTGAGAAAGGAAATGCAAGAAACTAATATGATAACAGAGTCTTTAAAAGAATTATTAAATAGAAAACATGCCCAAAAGTGACCAGAGTGAATTTGGCAACAAAGTGACAAAGTTAACAGTGATGAAAGATGCTTTAATTCATTTATGGAGTGGTTCAACGTGTAAAATGATTATAAGAATTACAAAAAATGATTATGATGATTTTTTAACGAGGTTAAAAGGTTTAAAATTATTTAAAAAGGGTGGTTGGAAGATTTTATTGATTGGTTTAACAGTGTTTAAGCTAATTATAAAAGGAAAAGATTCTAACATGAAGAGAAAAGTGGGGCAAAGAAGAAATTCTTTGATAGCCACCAATTCTCTTACTAAATAGGTAGAGTTTATGATTTTCAGTCGTGGAAAACACTCTGACAACAGAAAAGCCAATTATGGCATCATTGAACCCTGGTTTAGACCAAAGAAGGGCTGATTTTAACCATTTTGGACCCTCAAATCAGCTATTGCTACAGTAATACCTGGTTTTAAGCCTTCAAAACACATCATAATGTGTGTAAGATATTTAAAAACCAGTTAAAACTTTTTTCACAATGTTTGTTTTATCTTAAGGGTAGCTTTACCCTCTTGGCAACAGTTAAAACTACCCTGGTTGGTATCAAAACCTCATCATCAAGTGAGAAACAGACCCTGTGACTCAATTACAGCCCAAAAGTGATAAATGTTTGTGTGGAATTTGACATCTCACGCTTGTAGAAAGGAATTTGGGCTCTAGCTCCCCCTTGGAGCCAAGATTCCTTTGCCCCCAGAATCAATCTTTCCAACTTATTTTTTCTTTAATTCCTCATCATGTATTATACTTATAATTTACATATGTAATTCATTTGAGTTTTTAAATTACACAGCTTTAATAATTGACACCTCATATTTAAATTAAAGTTCACTTATAATACATGCGCACATTTTGACATTTCAAGTGCAAAGACTTCAATTCCTCATAGCTTCTGAACTACACACAACACCTCAATTTCAGCACAAAAATTGATGGTTAACACCACATGTGATGTGAAATAAATGATTTTTTTTGAGGATTTTCAACTTTTGTGCAGAAAATACTAAAAACTTAATTTAAGCTTATTTAGAGTTGAGTTACAGAATTTTTACCCACAGGTGACCCCACCTTATTTTTCATGAGGAGTCCAATGGTGAAATAATTTTCATATGTTTATTTGTAGGATGAAAAGTCATGATAATTTTTATTTAACCTTTTTCCAAAAATATTCTAATTTTGGTCTTTTTGTTGAAAATTCATTGTTACTTAATTTTTCCAAGTGAAAATGTGTTTTCACACATTTAAAATTCAATGTAATTTTATTTTTAAATGATAATTAAATTTTGACTTTTTTTATGTATAAATTTCCATTTATATTTTCAATTTTTCTTTTGGTAATATAAATAAACTTATTTTATTTAGAATTGTATATTATTTTATTATTTGTGGTCTTTTGGGTAACTGAAAATACCTCTGAGGCTCACAACAATGCAATGGTGGGCTGGTTATCTCCCAATAATGACAAGTGAAAATTTGAAAACAACAATGAAATATTGCAAAATAGCTTTTGAAAACAAAATATTTTCCAAGTGCCTTCATATAAAGCTTCATATTATGCTTCAGTGGATGATGAAGAAGCTGTGGGATGCCTTTTGGATTTCCAGTGGATGAGAGTATACTCCAAAAATACCATCAGTCTAGTGTGAGAGCATCATGTAGCTAAGATTCTGGAATAACTGGAATCAGCATATAGCTTGAGATTGAACTTGGATTTGGCCAGTTGAAGTCCAAGAGTCTTGGTTTCTGAAAGATATAAAAGAGCTTGTTTGAAACCAGCCCAGTGTTAAATTACAGGTCTTTCTAGATGTTGAGATAAAATTGAAACAGAGAAAGCTAAATCAGGACAAGCTGAAAAAGAAAGATAATTAATGAGACCAATAGTGTGTCAATAATTAAATTTAAAGCTAATAAATTTTTATTTTTCATCTTCACTTGCCACAGAGATGTAGGCCCCAGGTTCCGGTGGTGTTTTGACTGTATGTGAGTTTTCATACCATATTCTTCTAGAATTTGTTCAATAATTCTTGTTTGAGACAAAAAACAACGGTCATCTTCTATTGTGACTTTAATACCTAGAATATGTCCAATTGGCCCCAAGTATTCCATATAATATCTTGACAAGAGTAATTTTTCAAATTTAGAGACTTCAGGACTGAAAATGGTCATTTAATACACATGAGAATTCCTCATTGTTGGAAATAAAGAGACCCAAATCAGTGAGTGAAACAAAGAACTTTATTTTCTTGAAGAGGAAGACCAATTATTTGTACCAACAACTTGAAGACTGTTTGAGATCGTATATTGATTTCTTGAGACGATGGAATTTACCTGGTCCTAATTATAATCCCAAAGGTGGTCGGAGATATATAGCTTTGTCCATATTTATATTGAGAAAAACAGTTTTGGTGTCCATCTGATGAACTTCCCAAAAATTGCTGATTCCAATGGTCATCATAAATCTGAGAGTGGGAATAGCTCCTGTTGGTGCATAAGTCTCTCCATATTGTAGAACTTCAATTTGTGCACATCCTTGAGCGCGCAGACATGATTTGTTTTTGATGAGTTTTCCATCACCATCAAAAACACACTTGAAGACCCATACTGAGCTAAGAAGATGAGTTTGTGGCGGAATGTCAACAGCTTCCCAAAGCCACTTTTTCTGCTTGAATGGCTTGAATCAATGAATTAGAGTCTTTCAATGCTACAGCTTGGAAATATGTTTTAGGTGGAAATTTATAGATTTTAAAATTCGTGTGGAAGAAACAGTCGCCTCGGAGTTGTATGGAATTTGATTCAACTCATCAATAAAATGAAGAGAATTTCCTTGCCGACTCCTTTTTCCGGTGACAATGTTGTCAATATTAATGTCAGAAGAGATTTCTTTTGGTACCTTCTAATAAATTGGAGAAAGTATTACGTCCCAGCCCGGTTTTCCAGTTTATGTTCCTGACACAGCTTGCATAGGCCTTGTCTCAGCTGAACGCATTTCTGGATTACTTTCATGATTTGAAACAGAAGGAAATGTCTGGATTTTTCTCCAGAAAATTATTTAAAGTTAATAATTGATTCTTGTTTACAGAGCTTTAACATGTGGTCGGAAGAAAAATGTTGGGCTCAGACCTGACTTTATCAAATTAAAAAAGGATTCTCCCGGGAACACAATTTCTTGAAATATTCAATCTTGTCTGTATATAACTTTCATATCTGAAAAAAATCTTATTTAATTATTCTGTCCATCTTGATATCAAACCAAAATACCCATTTTTGATGTACTAGAAAAATTTCGTAGCCTTTTCCCTTTTGAAATATTAAAAAATTCTTTCAAGCCAAAAACCCTGAGACAAGAATAATTAAAATACTTGCCATACCAGAGCTCATAAGCTGACTTCTTATAAAGTCTTGCTGAATTAATGTTCCTGTAGAACATAGTGCTTACTACTGATTTTACCCACATAAAGTTTGGCAGAGAAGAGTCTCTTAATAGTGCTCTAGCCTTCTCTGAAGTAGATCTGTTGCCTCTTTCTGAAACAGGATTCTGTTGTGGAATATATGGAGCAGTATAATGAGCTATAATTCCTAATTTTCAAAATAATTTCTAAAGCTATTGGATAAAAACTCTCCATCATTATCCATACCAACATTGAAAGGATAAGACCAAAATAAGGAAAAGACTCGTCTACAGTGATTTTGAAAGTGAAAAAATGCTTCAGAATTTGCTTTCAATAATAAAAAAGATCTAAACTTCGAGAATTGAGTGGTAATTTCAAAATAGTATTGAGCACCACCCGCAGTTGCTGGTGTTATCCGTGCACTGAGATCCATGTGCACGCATCGCATAATCTTGGTAACAGGTGGTAGCACCCCCAAGATAAGGAAATTGATGTGATTTGGAACACGCGCATGCACTGAAATTGATGGGTTCATTTGGAAATTGAAAAATACACTGAAAGCTTTCAAGTCCTGAATGTCCCACTCAGCCATGTAGTAAGTTAATGCCAGTAGATATTGACATATTTGTTGAAATTTCTGTTATTTTTAAAGGCATACTGGAAATTCGACTTTTTGAATGTAATATACAATTTTGTACATTTTTTCCTTTTGTTTGAGTTTGACTTTAATAATAGATTTGGAAGTTATTATTTGAAGCTTTGAAAATGGAACATTTTTTACATAAACTCCCAATCCCCATAAGAGTTGATGCTAATGAAGGTACATGCAGAAATTGTAGTTGAACTGTTTTTCCGTATAGGACCAAGTTAATAATTCCTTTTCCTGCAACTTTAACACCTTCTCCATTCACTACTTGGATGTTAGTTTCTATATCTTTGTCTTGATGAAGGTAAGACATATTATGTTTCATATGATGCAAACATCCAGATTCAACAGTAATTTCTTGAATAAAATGATTTCTTTGAAGCACTACATATATGGTTGGTGAGTTGTTTTCAAAATATTCTTCATCATAATCTTTCATCAAATTTTTTCATTCTTCTTTTTGGAGATAAACCTTTCTTCAATTATTTACATTCTGATGCCTAATGTCCTGTCTTTGTATTGTGTTGTCCATTGGTACATTTAGTATAAATTCTTATGTTTTTATTTTTAGAAATATTCCCTTGAGTATTAAAAGCGGCCTCATTTTTATTCTATTTTAATTAAAATAAATAGTGTCTTGACGTCTTCATTCCAAGTAACTAATTAATTTTGAGATGGTTGGTGGAAATTATTTTTATTAGATCTCTTGAGTGTTAACATAACTTTCATTTAATTTACTGATAATAATTCCAGATTTTGACAATTCTTTCATGTCACCAGTGTTTCATATCATAATTACTACAGAAGCTATATTTCCAATATGTTGAGTAATATCAGTAATAAATTTTTATAAGGTATAAATGTGTTTCAAAGCTTCGGATTCTATAATAATTCTGGATTGATTATTTTCAGCATTTGAAGTAAAATTTCTTGAAAACATGCGCCAAATGCTGTAGGAATTCCCTTCTTTTGCTACACTTAGAGATCTTTAACAATTTAATATTCTCATTTTACCAATACAAATTCCTGCTGTCTGTCAGTGTTGACTGGAAAATTCATTCTGTTGAGCTGCATCTGGAAGATATGCCTCAGGATTGGTAGTAGAAAAATCTACAAGTTCCATTTCCACAAGATAGGCTTGAATCAGTAATTTTGATTATGCATCATCTGGGACCATATTCTAACAAACAGCAAGAGCTGGCAATGATAGTGCTATCAATACACTATTACTCAATATTAAAAAATAACTTGAGAACACCTGGAAAGGATATTGTTATCAATACACTATTACTTAATGCTATAAAATAGCTTGAGCACACATAAGTGTATGAGATAAATTGGTGAGTAAGCCAAGGAAACAATAATGAATTCATTTTTCATACTACTAAACTTCAAAGGATAGTGGTATCAGTTCACTATTAATTAATTGGATGAAATCACTTGAGCACACCTAAGAATGAGAGAAAAAGTGGTGAGTAATTAAAGTAAACAATAATCAGTCAAGGTACAAGATGTTAAAGAGAGCTATAAATATATTTGTATCGAATGCCTTAATCCTTTTTCTATCTTGTTTTGTACTAAGATAGTAATTATAATCCTGAAATTGTCAGTTTTAGTATGACTAAGGAAACATACTTATTTCTTATGGTTTTACTATTGCCATTGTTGAGATTGAGCAATAACACAACTGAGTACTAGTAATAAATAAAGCCATTAAGAAACGTTTTTTAATTAAAGCAGACAATAAGCTGCTAATTTGGCATGAAAAGGAGGTAATGAGCAGCTCTGACTCCTGTAAGAATGTCCATTCTGAATTATTTATCATTTATGATCCCAAAGTAAGTAATTCAAGATCTTTTGAGAATAGTATCCATGAAAATACCTCATTGAAACCAGATGTCACCATACTATTTTCCTATACAACATAGAAAATGAGGTAAAACTTCAAAAATCCATTAAAAATACAGTTCTTAGTGGATCCTTTTGAATATTCCAGGACCAAGTTGAAAAGCTATAACACACACTAAAACTAAAAATAGTGATGACTTAACAATTCAAATCAAAAGTCTTACTTACAATCCCTTTTTTATGCTTCAATATGAATCACTGAATCTTCAAAAATTCAAAAAAACTAAAAAATGTAATGGAATATCAAAAAAATAGACAATTTTAGAAAGTAATGTT
Source organism: Austropuccinia psidii (assembly GCA_023105745.1). Classification (NCBI taxonomy): domain Eukaryota; kingdom Fungi; phylum Basidiomycota; class Pucciniomycetes; order Pucciniales; family Sphaerophragmiaceae; genus Austropuccinia; species Austropuccinia psidii. Next base: position 42,067,919 of record JALGQZ010000003.1, read on the forward strand.
TTTTTTTGAAATAAGAAAATATTAAAACTTGAAACTCTTCCATTTATTCAACATAAATGGGTTGTTAGTCACATAAAATGACTCAAGTGAGTAATTATAATAATCTTTCCTAGCTATAAGTGATGTAATCAATAAGCCAATTGAGGTGACTAGTCTTTTAGTATAATCCATTGAAAAAATCTGTGAGATGTGTTAGAATCAAAAGAAGCATAATCTTACTGTTTTCATCAAAGCTCATCTTATCATTCAGTTTAATAATTAATACCATTAGTAAGTATTAGTTAAAATAACTCTTATGAATTCAAATTCTCCCAAATAAATCAAAAGAATTTAAATAAAATAATATTGCTATTTATAAAAGCTTCCAAATGGAAATTACTGTATTACTGCTTTAAATTTTCTTATGATCCTTTAAATCCACAAAGGACCCATTAAACAACTCTACCAGATCTTAAGGTATCTTTGGAGGAATAGTGAGTGATTTGTTAAATTCTAAAATTATTTCTCTATTATTGTAGTTTTCTTCAATAATTCCTGGTAATTATTCTTGAAAAAAATAATCATTGATTGAAATAATTTATATAATCTCAATAGGAAGCTTTATTATGGAATATTTTTGTAAGTGATTGTGATAGATAATTACTTATTACTTTTGTAATCACTAGTAGTGTGTAAAAAGTAAGAAAAATGATTGATAAATCATTTATCCATTTGTGGTTATATCAAATTAATTGATTGTATTTAACAAGAAAAATCATAGTACTATTTATTAAGTGTAATATTATAAAGAGCTTCATATACATATCTAACATTTTGGGACATGGATGTTTTTTTTGGGAACCTTGATCCCATAAAAAAAATATTTTTGAGCTTAAAAATGAATTAATTAAATAAATATTTATTCCTTTTAAAGAAAAATGGCTTTCATTTTTTGAAATTGTCCTAAAATATTTTTTCATTGAGTAATTTGGATTAATTTTATCCATTTCTACATGTGGCTTTTTCACATTAAAAAACTTATAACATTATTCTCTGAGCTACTTTGAATTATTTTTGGCTCAAAGTATTAAAACATATCTTGGGTGTTTGTAAACACATGTGGGCCCTTACATGTTTTTACCAATTTATGGCCAAAACATGTAAGTGGCCAATTTTTTTTCAACAAATTCCTCAGGCTTAGTTTTGAGGATTTTTTTTATTTTTTTCCTATTTTTTTCAAAATGGGATGGGGAGATCCCCAAATGTTTTCAAAATTTTGTTTTTTGCCAAATTTATCACATTTTTCAATTTGGCAAAATGGCCCTTTTTTGAAAAAATTGATTAAAAATTTTCCCACTTATGAATTCCCATAATTATTTTTGAAGTAAAGGCAAGAACCTTGAGAATCAAAACCTACAAACCCAAAATTTTGGCATTTTTTTGGATGGGACAATTTTAGGCCAAAAAATGCTTTTTAAGATTTTTTATTCATGTTTGTAAGCAAACTGAAAATGCCATAAATTGTTTTAACAGTGCCATTTATGGCATCAACAGTAACATAAAAATGCCATTTAAAAAGTAAAAAGTGCTGTTAATGGAATCAACAATGATATAGAAATGCCATTTATGGCATTAAAAATGGCCTCAAAATTCCATAAATGAGGTTTTACTCAATACGGGTTCCTTTTAGTTAAATTTCAATTAAAAACACCCCTTATGTGTTCTTACCAATTTGTGGCAGAAACACTTAAGGCTTTGCATGTTTTTCCGGATCGCTTACCTGGCCTTACCAATGCCCTATATCTTTTATATTTAAAATAAAAAACGCAAAATATTTTAAAAAGATTTCAAGTATAAAAACTCATTTTTTCTTTTTATAGTTTTCATTTTTTAGTTTTTTTAATCAAACAAATGGAATCTGGTAATAAGCTTAGTAAGAAATATTTTATCAGCCTAGAATATTCAGAGGCAGAGTCTGAAGAAAGTTTAGAAGTCCATACTTCAAAGAAAGGAACTTTCTTAAGAACAGATTTATGAAAAAAACCACCAAAAGGAATTTTTTCCACTGTTTGCACTCTTGAATATTTCATATTTATGTGAAAATGGTGCATACCAGAAATGGAAGAAACTATTCAGGACAGCCAGATGAATCTGGAAAATGAGGAAGAGGTAATAAAATGTCCAAAACTGTGATTCCTTCCTCAAGAAATTACTATTTGGAGAATTCCAGAGTTTCCCCCTATTCACCAAGGTCTGCACCCAACAGTTTTGACATGAATTATGACTCCAAAATTATTAAGAGTACTGTATTGAGGGCTTAACCATTTCCAAGCTGAAGCTATAGAAATATATCAGTCCCAGTACAAAAAGTGATTCAGAGAATCTAAAGAGGAAGAATAGGAAATATGTCCAAGGGTTTGTCAGGGGGCCATCAACTCTTACCTACATATCAAGAGGTTTCTGGGTCAGGAGTAGACCATAGAACTCTCAGGAGGTTGGAAAACCATGTTGTGTAAAGAAAATGTCAAGAAGATCAAGAATTTCTTGAAGAAAAAAGTCTTTTATCAGTAGACCACATGAAATAAATTGAGATGTCCCCAGCTTTGGAAAAGGAAGTACCAGTAACATCAAACAGCTCCAAACAAGCTCAAGAAATCCCCAAAGAAAAGCCCAGGGTAGCTTAGAACAAGCAGAAAAGTCAAAGAAAAACCTAAACAAGGGGAAAGGAAAAGCCAATTGGCACAGGCCTTACCCACAAGGGTACAGGACTCCCAAATTGGAGCCTTCAGTGATGCAAAGTGTGTTCAATATGGCCAGCATTTGTATGGCGTTCAAAGCCAAGGACCAAGAAAGGATGAACAGGACCTTTCCACACAAATTTTGGATGAAATTAAACATATTAATGCCACCATTGGTTTCAAACTTTATACTTCAATAAAGACTTAAATATATTGACATAAAACACAAATGAATTAAAAAACAATGTCAGAAATTTCACTGAATGGTGTAAAGTGACAGCTTCAAGAATTGAGTCTATCTATTACACATGTGGAAGAATTGAGAGTAAAATTGAGGTAAACAATGAGAAAGTGTTTTTTATTAATAATATTAATGACCAACTCATTAATTTAAAAGACCATTCTCTAGAGATAGCTCATAGCACAAATCCACTAAATACACACTTACAGAGAAGTTTTAATGAGAGAAAGAAATTGAAGAAGAAAATAACATCAAAAAGTGAACCAAACTCACAAGACTTATGAATCAGCTTTACATATACCAAGATTTGCCATACATTTAGCTGAAGGGAGATTATCTCCAAAATAAAGTGTGAATACATTTTCAAGAGATACTCCTAGGGAAATTCCATTTACTACAAAGGCCAATACTCAAAGAATATCCAAAAATCTCTGGTGAAGGATGATACAGCCATACATAATTTATGAGAAAAGTGGATATTCTACAGGAAGATCTCAATATACCAGATGAATCAATATTGGAAATATTGAACTATTAATTTAATAGGACTTCCAAGATATTGTACTATAAGATGAGGGAAGATAATGGAAGAAATAATTGGCTTTGTTGAGAAACTGAGATAATAAACAAGTGGGAAAATATCTCCTGGGAGGTTTCAAATGGAAAATCCTTTTGAAAGTGTCATCTTCAATTCTTAAAATAAAAAACCACTTAATTTTCTCTTAAAAAAGGAAGTCTATCTTCTTTAAACCCAGATATGCCTGACTCAATGATTCAAATGAATATGCTAAGGCAGTGTAAAGGCTAAATAGAGAATTCTATTAAATTCAGATGTGTCTAACCCTGTTCAAAAGGGGAATAAATTAATACAATAGAAGATATAATTAGTAGGGCTAGAATTGGTAAAATCTGGACTAGGAACCCTATTGAGTCCACAATTAATCCAAAGATACCAAGAGAAAACAGATCTAAAAAACCTGTTTTGAAATGCCATAAATGTGGAAGAACTTCAAATTTGGCCAGCACTTGTACCAGAAAGACACACATCAATGAAGTAACAGTCATTGAAGAAGTCCAGGCTACTGAAGGAGAAGAAGAATCTCACCAATATTCTTAAATTCCTTATGATAAACAAGTGTAAGAGTGTCATATTGAAATAATAACAGCATTATTTGAAGTTACTGGAGCTCATATTCACTTACCACAATATAGAAAGGACTGCTATAGATTGAGCAATATCCAAGATTCCAGAATCTGTGCAGCCAAGCCTGCTAAAGCTAAAGGTTATACTCCTTTGGAATCTTGTATTACATCAATTTTGATAATTCATGTAGAAGCCAAAGTAAACCTAGACACAGGAGCCATTTGCACCTGTGTAGAAAAGGACTACCTGTATATTATTCTACCCCTGTGGCAAAGTTATCCGTTGCCAATAGAAGGTGTACAGTTTAGCAGTGATAGTAAGAATATGTACCCACTAGGTATATTGGAGACTAACCTGGTATTGCCACCCCCAGAAGTAAGTAAGAGTATTAAAAAAAAGATATTAGTAATGCATAACTGTACTTCTAAGCACATCATACTTGGTAATGAATACTTGAGCATTTCATGGTATTGACATAAGTAACCATAAAGACAGATATTTTACACTAAGATATAATAAATGAAATAAATTCAACTTTTCCAATATAACCAGAAACATATCAGTTATATGTTTAACAGATAAGAATAAATAAGAATTTGTGTCAAAGAAACTTAGTGAAGCACACATTAATTCAGAATCATTTCCAAAAATTGAGCAGGAGCTTATTAATGTGTTTTACACATATAAAAAAATTCTTTTCTTCATATAGATAACAATCAGGAGAAATCTGAGGAAATGAAAGTAGATATTACTCTTAATATTGGCAGCCCATACCCTCCAATTCTAAGGAGACCAGATTACCCAGATAGCCTAAGAGCTAGGAAAGCTTTAGAAAGCCATATACAAGAGTCAACCCAGCTTGGTGTATTGAGTAAAGTAGGCCATAATGAAGAAGCTGATGTTACAACTTCTGTCATAATTGCGTTTAATAATAAATAATAAAAGATGGTTGGAGATTTTAGTGAATTGAGTACTTACACAGTTCCAGAAAGGTAACCTATCTCTAGAATTCAAGAAAACTCAACCAAAATTTCTTAATCCAAGTATATAACATAAATTGATTCATCAAAAGGCTTTCATCAAAATATATTGAAGCTAAAAGCCAAGGAAATACTTAGAGCTATCACTCACGATGGTATTTATGAGTATCTTAGAATACCCTTTGGTATCAAAGATGCTCCATCTAATTATTATATAATGATAAATACCATCTTTCCCACAAAATTTGCTGAAGGATGGCTTATCATTCAAATTGATGATATAGATATATGTTCAGACTAATGGTCTTTGCACCTTGAAATAAATGCAAGAGTACTAGACAAAGTTGAAGAAGTCAATATGAAAATTTCACTTAAGAAATTTAATTTGTCTTTCAAAAACCCAAAGAGATCGGAAATATTGCTTCAGGCTTAAGCTTGGGTATTTAAAAACCAAATTAGCAGAAGTGTTACTCAAGCTCATACATAAGCATATGAAATAAATCATGTATTTTCTTGAATTTTCCAGTTATGATAGGAAACACCTAAAACATTGTGCAATTATAGCCAAGTAACTCTATAGAAAATGTTATCAAAATAGAGTATATATAATGACACAAGAAAGGATTAGAGAATATGAGGAAATAAGTAAAGCCTTTATAGAAGATTCTTGACTTATAATTTATGACTGGAATTTACCATTAAAGTTGTACATTGATGCATGTGAAGATGGTTTGGCAGAAGCCCTACCCCAAGTCCAAATTATTGGTTAAAAACCAACATAAGGACCAGTTTGTTTTATTCAAAGACAAATAAACCCAAAAGCATTCATATGTGGTGCAAGCCAGATGGAATTCTTATCTCTGGTATGGGCACTTGAGAAAAAACATTATTATCCTTATGGAAGTGGTTTTGAAGTGATAACTAACTCTAATGCAGTAAAATCACTTTTGAAAATGAAAAAACCCAGCTGAAATATCTTGAGATGGCAAATAGCCATTCAAGAACATAGAGAAAATGTGAAAATATTTCATGAAGTAGGAAATATAAATAATGATATTCATAGAATTAGCAGGTGAGAATTAGCAAATACACCTAATAACCCAGATTATGTACCTCTAGAAGAGGAACCATAAATCCAAATTCAAGGAATCAACATAAATGGTATTTGGACAGAATTCCTTGAAGAAGTCAGAGATCAATAAAAGAAGGAAAAGAACTTCCATATCTCAACATCCATATTTAACAGATTGTAAAGAAAAAGCTTTGGATACTTCATTGGATGAGGTATGGAAAAATTCCTATTCTGAAGGAAGATTTCACTTGTTTGGATGCATAATCCAACACTGAACTAAAACTTATTGGGTAATGAAATTATGCAGTAGATTTATAATGAATACCCTTACCCATGAGTTTTATGATAGCATATACTCTCAAAGCCTACCAGAGGACAGGAAAATTGGAAGAGTCAAGAATGTTGCATGGTAGATGTCTTTAAGAAAATAGACCATTGAATATTTAAATACTTGTAACAGATGCCAAAGGTAAAACAAAATGACAGATAAGAAATTTGAGCTTATGATTTATATTGAAAAACCAAAGTACCCTTGAGAAGTAAACCACATGGATTGGGTCACAGAAAAATTGTCATAATGTTGACTGCCAGACATCAACAAAGGGAACTATTTCCTAAAAGGCTATTAAACCATTTGAAAGAAAAGTTAATACTAGCAAGTTTTGGATCACATTTGACCATGTGAAAACTGCCTCCAAGTGGTGTTAAGAGTTATAATTCCTTCCTAGTCATAGTAGACTAATAGCAAAACGCACATATTCTTACCATGTAATAAGGATAACACTTCTATGGATATAAGTCTCCTCCTATGGAATACAGTTATTTTTCATACAAGGTTATTTAAGAATATCATAAGTGACAGAGATCCCTATTTCATGCCTTCCCTTTGGACCAATCCTCACATAATACTTGGGACCAAACTATCATTTTATACAGAATCCCACCCTCAACTTGATGGACTAGCAGAGAGAATTATTCAAACCTTAGAATATATGATAACAGGATTCTGTGCCTATGGTTTAGAGTTATACAGTTTGAATGGCTTTGCCCATTAGTGGTGCACTTTGGCACGTTAATTGGAATTTGAATATAAGAAATCTGTTCATTCTTCCACAGGTAAAACTCCTTCTATGTTAGAATAAGGATTTGATCCAAAACTTCCAGAAGATAAACTGAGAAAAGACTTGACCAAAACTCATCCTAAAAATTACAGCTTTAAGTTGATTGTTGATAAATTAAAAAATATTCAAAAATTATGGATGTCCCTTTTGAATATTAAAGAAAAGTGGGACAAGAGTCATAAAGTATTAGATTTCAATTTAAGCAATAAAGCTTAGGTCTCAACCTTTAATTTTGATAATATCAAAGGCCCAAAGAAAATTGATGATTCTTATTGGGGAGAGTTTTCCATTTTTTCTTACATGGAACCAATGTGGTTCAATTGGAATTGAGTGATAAATTGGGAATAAAAAATCCACTTTCCCACTCAGATTGATTCAAAATAATCAACCAGCTGATAAAGAATTGCTGCCTTTAAGGAACCCAACTCTTTTAACTGTACCACCAGTGAAACAGAATGAAGACAATAAGAAAAAGAAATTATTAAAGAAAGAATGCTTAGCATTAAAAATAAAAGGGAATATATAATAATATATAGAAGCACAGCACATAAAGCTGAGTGGCTGGCAGAATAAGACATACCTGACTCAGATGAAGCTTTGAGAAAATTTGGGCATGAAACAAGGCCAAAAGCCTGAATATTCCTATAAATGTGCCTTACCTACTTTCTCTGATTAATAGAAAGAGGTTTGAAAGTGGAAATTAACCACTCTTTGGGGCTTTTTCACTTTGTATTTTACAGCCGACTAATAAAATTGTAGTAAAATTTTATTTTTTGGTCAGAGGGAATGCAAGCATTGAGGTATATTTTACATAACCAAAAATTACACAAGTGATATTGGAATAAATTCTGGAATATAAATAGCCCATAAGTCATGTATATTTCCAAAATTTATTATTTTTGATATAGAAAATAGCAATAATGTTTTTGTGAGTAGGTGAATCCATGGATTTAAGGCCAGAATTAGATTCTAACCAAAAATCAAACTAGTGTAACTCCCCAGGGTGAAAAAGCTTAAATTAACTCTATGAGGTGGTAATATGGAAAATAATTGAACACCTCATCATCAGTACCAAATGCAAGGATGGTGAAAATTTCTGTCTTTGGAATTTTCAAACCAAAATAATGGTATTGTAAAAAAATTCCATGTTACAAATTCACCAATAATAGTGCTATGAATGTTCATGGAACTTGGAATTAATGTATTATTGCATACAGTTTTGATACACCCATAATGTATATCAGAATTCAAGCCTGAATTACTATTTTTTGTGAAAATAGCTAAGGGGGACAAAAGAGATCAAAGAGAGCCAGGGTACCAAACCTCTAAGGTCTCTGAGGTGTAGCTAGCTGCAAATCCTAGATCCATGGATTATTGCTGCTTAATTGTTCTATTGAAAACTTTTTGAAAACTTATCAATTTTTTATCCCATTAGTTGATGAGAAGCTAGAAAATAAGCTGCTAATTTGGCATGACAAGAAGGTCCGACTCCTGTAACCATGTCCATTCTGGATGCTTTATCATTGATAACCCTAAAAAGTGATTAAAACTCTTTTGAGAATGGCATCCAAGAACCTACCTCATTGCAACCAGTTATAAATGTGCCATTTTCATATAGCATGTAGCAAATGAGGTCAAACTTCAAGAATTAATTCAAAATACAATTTTTAATGAATAATAATGAAAATTTGAGAAAAAATGGAAAGAGATATTCTACCCCAATACCAAAAAGAATTAAAACTTCATAATTTAAATTAAAGGCTTTTCTTAAAATACATGTTTGATGATCTTGTGTGAAACAATGAATCTTTAAAAATTAGCAGAAAATACAACCTGTGATTAAATTTACAAAAAAATTAATACAATTGATAGAAAATGTTAAGTTTGAAATAAAAGAATATTTAAAGTTTTAACCCCTTTATTTATTAAACATAAAGGGGTTGGTAGTAATGTAAAATGACTAAATTGAATAATTATTTTAATCTTACATGACCACAAGTGATTTGATAACAAACCCAAATAAGGTTACTTGTTTCTCACTATCTGGTGCTTCAGGTTTCCGCATGGAATGCTGTTGTGAGATTTTTATACTTAAAAGAAGCTGAATATTGTTGTTTTTTTCCAGAGATCATCATATTATTCAGTTTCATTATTAACACTTCAGTAAGTATTGATTAAAATCATTAATAAGAATTTTGAGCTTTCAAAATAGATGATAAATATTTAAAATACAAGAATGTTACTATTTTCAATAGTGTTTAACTATGAGTTGTTGTATTACTGCTTTGAACTTACTTTTGATCCTTTAAACCCACAAAAAGTTCATTGAATCACTCTACCAGATCTTTTCAACGTATTTTTGGAGTAATAATGAGTGATTTGTTAAATTCTGAATTTTATTCTCTAGTATTTTAGTTTCCTTCAAGAATTCACAATGATTCTATACCATTTTAATAGGAGGTTTTATTATTAAATATTTTTGTAATTAATTCTTGTAGACAAAGACCGCTTAGCATTATAATCACTAGTAGTGTATAGCAAGTAAATGAGCTAATGAAACAATCAATCACATATGTTTTATTAGAACAAATAAATGTATTAAATTTCATAAGAACAGTGATAGTACACATGATTAATAGTAATATTATCAAGAGTCTCATAGACACATCTCACAATGAATTTTTCATTAAGATTTTCAATGATGCAGTGATTGCCCCATAATCTACATGCACCCATAAAAAAGCTTTTCTGGATCTTAATATAAGGGTGTAAGTCATTAGATCTCCATCATTTGCTCAAAAATCTATTTCTTGTGAGATATTTCATAAGTGCAGCCTGCTTGGTCCCATAAAGAACTTTCTTCAATTTTTAAACTTTGAATTTCCTGATTTCAATACCTTGTAGGTTTCATATACATACTGGATTGTTTATAAGAGTTTTTAGAGATGAAAATTCAATATATAATGTACTGATGAGGAATTTCTTAAAACATTCAGTCAAAAACGCCAAGTTTAGAGCATTGAAATCAGGTTTTTTTGCATATTTTTCTTGATGATTAATCCTTCAAATCTTCCTATGACCTTGTGCTACCAGGATTTCCTTTTATATTTATGATATCTCCACAAACAACCACTTAAATATGAGTATACTTAGCTTTTGCTAGTGCTTGGTTCAGGTCAACAAGTTAAAACTATTGATCAATAGCTTTCATACACTAATCTTTGTCTACTTATTGGAGGAAATTGTGGTATGTTGCTGGTAAAATTACTGTTATATTGGTTTTTCGAGGGTGTGGATATGAAACTTTGATTAAAAATCAAGTAATTTTCCTGTCCTCAAAATTTGTATAAGGTACAATATGATTAAAAATGTTAAGATTTGGGATTTACAAAACCAAACATGTCAGATTCATTTTTTTTAACTTTATAAGTATAGAAAAGTACCAATATAAAGATTTATCGTTTTAACAACAATAAACATTTATCCAAAACACTCAAAAAGAGATGTTTAAGGCTACAAAAGGAATTCCTTCAAGAGCACTTTCAATTAGAATTAATTGAGCAAAGAACTGCAGTAAATTAATATGAAGAAAAGTCTTTAAAAAGTATATTCAAAGGAAAAAAAACACCCAAAAGTGACCAGAGTGAGCTTGGAAACAAAGTGACAAAGTTAACAGTAATGAAAAATGCTTTTATTCACTCATGGGGTGGTGCAAGGGTAGAAATGATTACAAGAATTACAAACAATGATTATAATCATTTCCTCACATGGTTGAAAAGTTTAAATCATTTAAAAAGGGTGGTTGGAATATTTTATTGATTGGTTTAACAGTGTTTAAGCTAATTATAAAAAATTCTAACATGGATAGAAAAGTGGGACAAAAAAGACATTCCTATATAGCCACCGATTTTCTTAGTACTCAGTTAAATTTGACTCTTTTCAGTCGTGGAAAAGACTCTGACAACAGAAAAGCCAATTATGGCATCATTGAACCCTGGTTTACACCAAAAAGGGGCTGGTTCTAGCCATTTTAGACCCTTAAATCAGCCATTGATATAGTAATACCTGGTTCCAAACATTCCAAACATGTCAGAAGGGTGTAAGAGATGTAAAAACCAGATAAGAATGTTTTAAATAAAGTTGTTATAAATTAAGGGTAGTTTTACCCTCTTGGCATCACTTAAAACTCCCCTGGTTGGTATCAAAACCTCATCATCCATTGAATCACAGACCCTGTGACTCAATCCCAGGCCAAAAGTGATAAAACTTTGTGTTAAATTTGACAACCCATGCCTTTAAGCAATGATTTTGGGGGAGTCAGGAACCCTTGGATCCAAGATTTCTTTTCTCCCCAGAATTAATCTTTCCAATTCATTTTTTCATTAATTCCTCATCATGTATTATACTTTTAATTTAAATATGTAACTAAATTTAGTTTTTAGAGTACACAACTGTAATAATTGATACCTCATATGTAAATCAAAACTCACTTATGTAATACATGTGCACATTTTGACATTTCAATTGAAAATACTTCAATTACTCATAACTTCTAAACTACACACCACACCTCAATTTTATCACAAAAAGTTTATTTTTAACACCACATTTGGTGTGAATTAAATTAAAGCTTTTAGGATTTTCAATTTTCATACAGAAAATACAAAAAAACTTAATTTAAGCTTATTTAGAGTTGAGTTACAGAAATTTACCCAGAGGTGAGGCCAACTTTTTTTTATGAGAAATCCAATGGTGAAATAATTTTCATATGTTTATTTATTGAATAAAAGGCTAGTTAGAATAATTTTGATTTAAATTTTTCTTAAAATATTTTGATTTTAATATTTTTGTTGAAAATTCATTTTTACTTGATTTTTCCAAGTAAAAAGGTATTTTCACAATTTTAAATTTGAAAGTTTTTTTTAGATTATAGCTAAAATTTGAATTTTATATATGAATTGTATATTTATATTTTAATTTTTTTCTTTATAATATAAATAAATTTATTCTATTTAAAAATATATCATTTTTATTCTTTGTGGCCTTTTGGGTATATGAAAATACCGCTAAGGCTTGCAGTTTCTGTTTAAATAGCTTTTATTATCTATCTGTTTCATAATTGAATTTTCTAATAGATCTTTCCTTGTATTAATTGTACCTGATGGGAATGATTTGTGCCTGGCTTTCAAAATATCTTCTCATCAAATTCCACACTGTCAGACCTTTTTATCACCTTTTTTGAGGTATTCAGAATAACCATTCCTTGGAGTCTTTGCCTATTCCTAAGTTTTGGAAACTTAATATCCTTTCTTAAATGTTTTTTCCAAACTATGGTCATGAAAAAACGGTGTTGCTCAAAATCCTTTCAGAAGAAAAAGTGAAACTTTCCTACCTCCCAAGAATTTTAATGGTATATTTTCCTTTTCTGTTGGCATTGACCAATTAAGTATCCATACAGGATGCCAAAATTCCCATAGCCATGAGCGTATAGGCAGTTCTGAAGCAGTAAGCGTTTCTCTCACCATTTCTGGAATTATCCAATTTATGCTTTCAATCCTTCCATTTTTGTGGTGCTCATAAGGGATAGAAAGTTTATGGAAAATGTTTCCTTACAAGGAATTGGCCAAGTATATTACTCTTGAATTTGGCGCAATTATCATTTTGTAGTAAATTGACATTGTTGTTAGGAGTGTTAGTGAATTTAACTATCCATTAATTGAGTTTCCCTTTTTTCAAAAAGAAGGGTAGCAAAAACAACCTTTGAAATGACATCTTGAATTATGGTTATGTATTTCATGTGATTCAGGCTTATAGGTGAAGGAACAATTAGATAAGCAAAAATAGAATCAACTAATTTTTGATGAGGTTTCTCAAAGGATTCTTCACAGGTTGGTGCTCACTATTGGAAATGGAGCAGGGACTTAATGTGTCAATTTCTTGAAGAGTACAGGAGTTAATGCAATCAGAAAATGTTTTTTTTCAATTATAATTCAATGTCTATAAGTTATGAGTGACCCATTTTCTTCTTCCACAAAAGGCTCAGGTCTTGAAATCCAATGAAATTGATGGCTTCAGTACCATGAAGGAAAGATCCAACAGATCTTGAAAATAGGAAATTTATATTTAGAGAGCTATTCCCAATTGGTAAAAACAATATTGAATTTTTCCTGAATATAGAAAAACTAACACCTGCTTGGCTGACAGTGAATTAATTATTGTGGAATTTATTCTTGATTAGTTTTTATATCATTTGAACAATAGAGAGAATTACTCCTAGGATATCCTTACCGTGAATAATATTTTTTATTTTCAGGAATCCACTTAAAGTTTTTAGTTTGACTTCTTGAATGCCAAGTACTGGGAATTGGTGATTAGATGAAACAGAAAAGGTCATTTCAGCTGAAATCAAATTGGGAAAAGTGAGATATGGCCTACTACTAGGTGGGTGGATCACAAATCCAGTAATGCTTTAGGAATTTGCAGGGACAGCACTTCTAGCATTATTTTGAGCTTTTTGGACACAAATATTGAGTGCCTTTAATCTGATTTGGCATATCAGTTTCTAATGTCTAAGCTTTCCCCAGTGAAATCCTGTTTTTTTTTGATTAAAATGCCTTCACCCCTCTCTTTGACTGAAGTTTAGAAGTACTAGGCATAGGTTTAAAAATTTATTTTCTTCTTTTTCACTAATCTCTTTTCCTGTGACCTGGAAATAATGCATTCATTAATGAAAAATTTGTGCTGTGATCAAACCTTGGTGAGGTATTTTTTAGTTGTCAAATGATATTGATAAATTCATCAGTATACTGTTTGAGGTATGGATTAGTGGCAAATCTTGTATTGAAGGCTTTAGTGATGTGGTCTCAAAGATGGGGAGCATAGAAGAATATGGTGAAAGTAGCTATTTTCTCCGAATTAAATGACCCAGTTTAGATTTCAATGGCTGTGATAGCTTAGTAAACCAATTTGAGAAATTTATTGATGTTTTCCATTTTTTTCAGAAAAATTATGAATAATTCTGGCATTATTAATTATGGATGACCAGGATAGTTTCAAAAGTGACTTTTTATTGCTTGGTAGATTGATCTTTCATGGAGTTTTTTCATAGAAAAATTAATTGATTTGAATATAATATGTTCCATACTATATTCAATAAATGCAATTACCACTAAGATCTGTGAGTTTCTCTGATACTGTATTTTCTGATCAAATCTATCAGATAAACCATTATAATGGGGGTTGCACAAATTTATCAAATTTTTCAGCCATAAGTCAAAGTTAACCCCATTATATATCCATGTTGGTTGGATTTGTTTGGAAAGCTGAATAAATAAACAGAGTATTTTGGCTCTCTTGTCAGCTTGTGAAAATAGTTAAATTTCTTCCACCTCTGAAGTGGTAGGCTTATTGAAAGGGTTGAGCATTTGATTTGAGGAAGGGAAAAGTATACTGGATTGAGCCATAGAATAATCCAGATCGAATGAATTAACATATTGAAAGTATGTACTACAACATTGATATGGTGATGAGGGGTTAGCTCAATTTTTTTTTGACAAGTTTCAAACTGCTAGAAGTAGGCTCATTTCAAGGTGTGGATATGAAACTTTCTTTGAAAATCAAGTACTTTTCCTGTCCTTGAAATTTCTATAGGGTAAAATTTAACTAAAAATAGTAAATCTTGAGAGTTTTAAGAAAAAACATGCCAAATTTATTTTTTAAGATTTTTAGTATAATAAAATAATATTATGAAGATTTATTGTTTTACCAACAATAAAAATATATTCCAAAAATGATCTACAAGAGATATTAATGGCTACATAAAAAATTTCTTCAAGAGCAATTTCAATTGGAAGTAATTGAGCAAGGAACTGCAGGAAATAAATATGAGAACAGAGTCTCTAAAAAGAATTCCCAAAAGTGACCAGAGCAAATTTGGAAACAAAGTGAAAAGTTAACAGTGATGGAAGATGTTTTAATTCACTATTGGGGTGGTTCAAGTGTAAAAATGATTATTAATATTTCTTCACATGGTTTTAAGGTTCAAAATGATTAAAAAAAGGGTTGTTGAAATATTCTATGGATTGGTCTAACAGTGCTTAAATTAATTATGAAAGGAGAAGACTTTAACATAAAGAGAAAAGTGGGGGAAAAAGACATTCTTTTATAGCCACCAATTTTCTTACTCCAATCAGTCATGAAAAACACACTTACAATATAAAATTGCATTATGCCATCATTAAACCCTTTTTTAGACAAAAAACAGGCCGGTTTTAGCAATTTTTGCTATTTACAGCCATTGATATAGTAATATCTGGTTCCAAGCCTCCAAAAAATGTCAGAATGTGTGTAAGAGATGTCAAAATAAGAAAACAATGTTTTTAATAAGATTAATTTAAATTAAGGGTGTTTTTAACCTCTTGGAAACAGTTAAAAGTTCCCTGGTCAGTATCAAAGCCTCATCATAAATTGAGTCACAGACTCTGTGACTCAATTCCCAGCCAAAAGTGATGAAATTTTGCATGGATTTTGAGATCTCACACCTACCAGAAAGGAATTTGGGGAATTATGGCACCCTTTTAACCAAGATTTCTGACCCCCCCAATAATAATCTTTCAAATTTCTTTTTCTTTGATCCCTCCTCACATATTATACTACAAATTTTACAGATGTAATTCAATTGAAATTTACAGTACACAACTGCAATTATTGATTCCACATATGTAAATACACGCTAACTTATTTAATACACATGTAAATTTTGATATTTAAATGGAAAATACTTCAATTCCTCAGGACTTCTGAATTACACACTAAACCTCAGTTTTAACACAGAAATTGATGGCTTACACCACATGTGTTGTGGTTTAAATTAAAGTTTTGAGGCTTTTCAGTTTTTTTAAAGCCACTGAAAGCTTAATTCAAGCTTATTTAAAGTTGAGTTACAAAATTTTCACTCAGAGGTCACCCCATCTGAGCTTTTATGAGGAATCAAACAGTGCAACAATTCTCATAGGTTTAATTATTGCAAAAAATCTATAATAATATTTCTTATTAACTTATTTCCAGAAATATTTTGATTTTAATATTTTGTGTGACAACTTATTTTTTCTTAATTTTGTCAAGTAAAAATGTATTTTCACAATGTCAAATTTTCATGTACTTTGAATGTCAAATTATAATTATAATTTTTATTTTTGTATTCAATTTTTAGCTTTATACTTCGATTTTGATTTTTTATTCCAAAATTGGATTTACAATTTGTGTTCTTTTGGGTATATGAAAATACCTCTAAAGCTGACACTCATAGCCTGTGGTAAGCTTTTAGTTTTATTTATTACTAATTTTGATAAGAACAGGTATGACTACAAACATTTAAGCACAAATTGTAATGGTATCCCCTTGGATTATGGTGTTCATGTTATTTTAATAAAGTTTATTAAATCTTAGTAAGAGTTTAAGACAGAAAAAAATGATCTTCCATGAGATTATGGCGAAAATGCCCTTTCATAAGTATCCCAACAGAAAATTCAGAGTGTGCTGTGTTTTTTCTGATGTGAAGAAAAAATTTTCACAGTAAAACATGTGAGCCTTTGAGATATTACCACAAATTGAAAAGGTCACAAAGATATTATATAGTTCATTTTAATAATAAGAATTGAGTTTCAATTTTGAAAAATCAATTAAAATAAGCAGAAATGTCATAAAAAGGCATCAAGTCTTGATTATCTCAGAAAAAATGGATAAGAATGTGAAATAAATTAAATGATTTTTTCCCCATCCAAAAATACATATATGACTATTTTAGATCATATCTGGAAACCCAATACTTACTGAGAGACCTGGATATATGCACTTTTATGATAAGTGCATATATTGATTGTTTTTGGCTCATATCTTTTGAAATAATCAGGATAAAGACATGACCAAAGAATGAAACTACCAAAGAATTACTTCATCAATCCAGATATAATATTTATTGGCAAGATATAAACAAGGTTACAAATAATAAACAGAAACTGACCAAAATAGCAATGCCCATTGACCACCTAAAACTAAAGGTGGTCTAAAATTATTATAAAGTTTGTATAAGGATTCTAATGATTAGTAAATGAATAACTTAATAGATTATATAATGACATTAAAGGTATAAATAACCCTATGAAATCATGGTTCAAAGTATAAAAAGGTAAATTTTGACAGAAACAATGAACTACAAGAAAAATAATACAAAATGGAGTTTTGATTATGTAATAAAGTGATATTAGCACATTGGTAAGGAAATTAAAAGCTATTAAAGCTTAATATTTGCATTTCAGTTTAATGAAAGAATACTAATTTATTGATGATTAAAGTTAGGGCTTAAAAATGATCATTTTGATCTTTAAATGTAATTTTATTTGAATTTTAACAGCTCAACCAGAGATAAAACTGGAAGATATTGATATTTTATGATAAAAAATACTCTTATTCACAAATTTGAACCATTCCCAAAGCTTATGATTTCAGAAAATTAAAGCTATAGTGATAACTTTAGAATATGGAATAATAATCAGATAAAAAGGCTTAATGATGATGTAATAATTACTAAACCTTGAAATATTGATCCATTACAGTGAATAGACTCAGTAAATTTCTGTTATAGTGTATCTGGATCTAGGAGTAAGGATATTTAATATATAGAGACCCCTCATTCCTCTGTTCATCCCTTAGACACAAGAATTTAAATAAAATATCAAATAAACAGGTAGTTCACTTCATTTTTTTAATATGAACTGTTATATTGTAAAATACCAAAGTATCAACTTGTAGTAATTACTTATATTTATGTTATTAAATTCATATTCTATTATTATTTGTTAAATTCTCTTAAAAATCTCTGAATCCACATAAAAATAGTAAAAGTAGTATTTATTTTTTTCATTGTAAATACATTCTGAACGGTTTTTAATTACCTCTCTAGATGTAAAAAAACCCAAAATTTTCAAATTAAGTGCTGAATTAAGTCATTTTAACCTTATTATAATATTTCCTTCTAAATTTTGTATAAAATAATTTTTATCAATATAAATAGTATTTATATTCAATTATAGATTAAATATTGGTAATATTTTGGTTATGACTTGTTATTTATTACTAAATAACAGTTTCTGACACATGCATCAGTTGTTGGTAACAATAATAAACTGCCATAATATAGATCAATATATTTATTATATCATATTATTCATTATTTATAAATAATATAATATATTTTACACCATAACTGTAATAATATGTTATTATTCAAATCACTTCAGCTCTTATTATGCATTATTGATAAGGACATTAAGAGGAAAATAAGTAAATCATTGGTATTTTTCCTTATTTTTTCATGGTCCAACCTTTAAAAAAAGTACTCAATGTGGTACTGAAAGAACCATCTTGAAATTCAGAAACCAGATAAAGGAAAATTCCACAGAATATTAACATATTTCCAAAAGGAAAGCTATTTTTGGGTGTTTATATGAACAATATGGCTTGTAATAATAAACAATGAGAAAAAAGAAATTCCTGTTATCCTTATGACTAAAAAAGGATCTTAAGAAGAAATTATTTGATGAAGATTTACTTGAGAGAAAAAGTGAGAACCTACCATATAAGAATGGTGGACCACAACTCCATGTGAAATTTCATTAAAAGCAGAAAATTGTCCCATGCTGATTGAATTGCCACCCACAGTTAAGGAACCTTTTGAGGTTGATAAAGCTGTGAGAAGGCCCCCTTCATGATCTTTCCAAGATTCTCTATTGGTTGGAGGTCAGGTGAGTGTTCTAGCCAAACCATATTTGTAATTGAATGTAAAAGGTGCCATTTGTGGCTCCATCTAGCTGTGTGAAGTGGGGAATTGTCTTCCATTCAAGGAAGCCAATGTTATCCTGTTACCCAAGGCACAGTCCGGATGTGACAAAAGAACTTTCAGAGTTCCAGCCAATGAAATTTGTGCATTGTTTTTCCTGAGGTCACGCACCTTTTGAAAAAAAGAAATCTGTGATTATTCAGCTGCAAAAAACAAACCCCAGACCATTACCAATCACTGTCCAGACTAATTATTGAAAGAAATATTTCTAAGTAGCCACTATTCTTGTGGTGTGTTCCAGACACTTACTTGGTGGAGTTTTTCACCTAGGCCAACTTCCAATTCATTGGTGCATATAATGATTTCCCAGTCATAAATAGTCCAGTAGAAATGGGCATGAGAAAAATTGAGTCAGGATGGAAAATCTTGAGGATGAATGTTAGGATTCTTTGGTCCAATTTTGGAAGCCTTACCTAGTTTATGGATTTTTCTTTGAACAGTCTGACTGGTGACATTGAAAATGGTAAGATGTTGGAAGTAAGTGATGATGTGACCTAGCTGTTGGTGGTCATGTTTTCTCAAGGTGGTTGTCTGGCCTGATTTCTTCTGGGTGTGGACTGTGCCCATATGTTGAAATATAGACACCATATTGTATATAGTGGTAAGAGGAATAAATTAAAGTTTAGCCACTGCCCAAAACCATAGCCCTGCCTGTTTCATGTCAAAAAATGTGTCCTTGTGTTTTGACATCTTGGTAAGACATCATCAATTTCAGAAAAAAATTGTTCAATTCAAAATTGAACAATACAAAAGGTAAACTGCATTGAATCACCTTGTAAAATTCAAAGCCTGAAATTATGTTTTCATTCTTGTAAAAAAAAGCTGATAGTGACAGCAGGCAAACTGCAGTGACTCACCTTGAAAAACGTACATGCTGAAATTATGTTTTAATTTTCGATAAACAAAGCTGATAGTGACATCAGGTCAACTACATTGACCTGCCTTTTAAAAAGTCAATTCTGAAATTCTGTTGTCATTTTTGTTAAATAAATCTGATAGTGACAGAAGACCCATTTTAAAGGGATATTCAATAGTCTAATTGATCATTATTGGAATAATAGTGCAAAGACAGAAGGTGGAGAAAAATTTAGATAGAAAAAGGATGAGAAATAAAAAAACTTTAATTAGGCTTGGTGCTGCTAATAGGATGATAGAGAATGTGCATCCATGAATGAATACTGTCCCTGACGCACATTTGAATAATTTGGGCAGGGCACTTTACCTATCATATGACTAAAAATTATTCAATATTAATAATTTTTTTGAAAAAACTAAAATTGGAAGGAAGATCTACCCTAAGGGAGTGAGAATTTTTTCAATTTAATATTCTGGACTCCATTCGGTTTATTATGCATATTAAACATGCCTGTATCATTGGGTGAGGTTTCATTTGTTTTCAATTGAATTAGATAGTAAAAAAACAGGACATGATGGAAGAAACAAGAAGAGCCTTAAATTTCCTATCTCTCCTCTTTCTAAAAATAGGAAGGATAGTCGGTACAGTAAATTATTGAATTTGTAGTGGTTGACAAGAAACCACATTTAGATTATATAATGAATTCCTGCATCATGCGAAGCTGTAGGTAAAGTCTAGTCCTTGAGTCATGTTCCTGCCCACTCTCTCTCCTCTGTTTCTTAGAGGTGACAAGAATAACAAGAGAAAGCCTGAATACCCCTCTGCCTTTTATTATACACAATGTATTTTAAGACCTCTGTTTCTTAGAGTTGAAAAGAATCCCGAAAGAAATTGTAAGTGAGCCTTACTAGGATGCCACCTTGTATTATAGGTTGAAAGCTGTCTCTACAGCAAACCAGCCATTTGTATGTGATTATTATACATATGGAAAGTTGTGTGGCAAATCTTTCCAATGATGCCAAGCTCCAAGTTTTGTACAGTATTTTCAACCTTCTGCATACAATTCAGGAGGAGATAAATTCTTCAAAAAAATACCATGCATTAGAATTTGCAGATATGCAGGCGTCCTGGGAACCAAATACATGCCCTCCGAGCTCATACACCAACTTCAAATTACCCTCATCTTCCTATGAACAATTCATGAAATACCCTTAAAAAGCTGCCTTTTTATCCCAAATAGAACAAACTATGAAAGGTGGTTGCTCCACATCAGCAAAGTCCTCTATTTCAATTTTTAGTGCCCCCACTCATTGAGGAGGATCCTTACTTAATCTCTTCTCTCTAAAGAAGAAAAACACAGGAAGTGTGTCATTTTATCAATTCCACCATTTCAGCTGATGTCTCTTTGATGCTTGGCTTGCACCCTCATAAGCTACAGCCATTGATTTCTTTGATGTGATTTGATCACATTTCCCACCTGGAAATTTCTTTGGGAAGATGTTGGTCATCCAATGTTACAAGTATTTGGCTTTCAACACAATAAACAGCTCCCCAATGACGATGAATGAGCTCATATTGCATTTACGTCAAGTTTTAGACACTTTTCTTTGGCTAAAAATACAGCCCAAAGAGCTGAAGGGCTTATGTATTCAAGCACTGGATGCCCCATTGCCTCATCTCAACAAGTTTATGTTTAATATTCTTGTTTTTTCCACAATCATATCCATTTGAAGCGGTATCCCAACTGCTGTTTTTGCTCAACAGGTCCTATCCAACACCATAGGTTGACTCAATCCATGTTGGAAAGACAAAAGCCCATTTGTAAACAGACTTCTTATGGCTACTCAGGACAGGGTTTATGATCAACAACCCTTTTTCCACTCCTCTCCTCTCTTGATGGCTTGAGATGTTCCGCCAAAGTTCTTCTCAAAACCAGAAATGCGTTGACTGCAAAATTTGTTACACATGCTACTAATTTGGTAGTAGGGGGCACTGGCATACTAGTTTATCCATGCTTCAGGAATTTCCTTATCCTGCCCACACACACCTGAATATCACCCTTACACACCTACATGTTACAGGGGCTCTTCAAAGTGAAGAGGACCTGGCATTCAATATGTGGAGCTCACTTATGGAGGACTCAAGATGGGATAAGATGGAATACACTTAAGAGTGTAATAAAGATATAATTACTAATGAAATCAGTATAAGAAAGCAGCAGCAAAGAATAAGAGTAAAGAATAAAAGAGCCAACCAAAAACAGCTCCAAGTCCACTGTTTCAACCTATCATAAATAAAGTGTAAGGTTTGACTATGAAACAATAAGTAAAAATTACTAATATTTTACTTATTGTACTATGAATGTCCTTATAAATGAAAAAAATAAGATACAAATAATTATAATAATAAAGAATTATTATAATTATGGTGTAAAATAATCATATTATTAAATAAATATAATAATATAATTTATATTATAAAAAAAATAATATACAAAAAATATATTAATATATGATAATTAATATACTTAAAAGCACTTTATTATTGTTACCAACAAATAAGAAAGGCGTAAAAGATTGGTTTTTATTAATAAAAAACAATTAATAACAATAATATTACTAATATTAAAGTTATAAATTAATATAAATACTATTTATATTAATTATAGGATTATCAAAGTAATAATAGAGAAATAGCCTACTTTTAATGCTTAATATAATAATTTTGAATAGTTTTACGCCTAGAAATGTAAATACAACTTATTTAAATTTTAGTTAAAATAAAATTTAAGAGAAATTACAAATTTTCTTGGTTTCACGTGGAATTGAGGTTTTTAAGAGAAGTTTAAACAAAACAATTAAATAATTGTAATAATCACGTCAAATATGAAGATTATTATAATATTATCTTTGGTCCTTAATAATATAAAAGTTTTATATATAAGGAATAAAGAAATTACCTTTTTATTTAATGATTTAATGTTTTGTAAGCATCTGAGGGGGAAATAGAGTAAAAAGAGCTCTATTTATATTGAATTCCTTCCTCCTAGAGTCCAACAGGCTTCTAGGAGACGTGCACTGATCATATCCACTGGAATTGATCAATATTTTAAGGTTTGGTGATGATTACATCATGATCAAACCATCTTATCTCATTATTACGCCATTATTTAGAGTTATCAGTATAACTCTAAGTTTGATGACGTCAAGGATTGGAAAAACCCCAATATTCATGTATTTTATTAGTTTTAATCATAAGCTAACAGTATTAACCAATTTTATCACTCATATGACTGTTAAACTTAATTTAAGGTTACAGTGAGTGATCATAAATGATCAAATTAAGCTCAAACTTTGATCCTTGATAACGTTTAAGTTTTGCATGCTAAAACAATTCAGAGTGTGAATTCTAATATCTTGGCATAACCGTATTATTCTTCCAAGAGCATTTCATTACATCATCAAAACTCTATTTTTGATGATTTTTCTTGTAACTCCTCTTTTCTGTCAAAATTTAATATTTTAATGTTCAAACCATGATTTCAAGGGGTTATACCCTGAATTTTATAATACAAATTACGTCATTCTTCAAAAATAAACTAGTAGCATCTGACTGTCTACTTATTTTTAAGTTTGGACCACTTTCATATCAAAGTGGTCAACAGCTCTATTGATTTTAATCAATAATCCCTTACAGGTTTTAGCCTTGTTTATAACCTGTGAAATAAAGTTCATTTCTGTATTCCTACAGTAATTAAGTGATGACTTTATTTTTGATTCATCACTTCATCATGCATATCTAAAAGGATATTAGCTGAAATCCTTGAATATATGCGTTGACCAAAAAAGTGCATATATCCAGCTTAACTCCTTAAGTATTGACTTTGGAGATTAGCTTCTTAGTTGTTTTATGTGTGGAATTTTATGGATAATCCAATGGTTCTATTCATTTTACATGTTGTTTCATTGTTATTTGAAATAATCAAGGATTTCTGTTTTTTATAAGGTATTATTACTTATAGCTCATTAAATATTGACTTTACAGATATGCCATAAAAATGGTATATGTGTATTTTACCATGGGGAATCCAATGGTATAATTTATTTCACATGTTTATTCATTGGCTTTTAAGTTAAACCAAGTTTTATGCCTATTTATGGAATTTTTGTAGTTTTAAGGTAATCAATTTTAATGTATAATTATTTTAAATATTTCTTGCGAACATTTTGGGTATGTCTTCATATCTCAAAGGTTCACAGAAAGAGAAGGGTTAATAAGGATATGGCTACCACAACTCTACTTAACAGGTGAGGAAAAGGCAACGACCAACTTAGAACCAATAAATATAATACTACAAAAATAAGAATGAGAATATTTATCAAATAATAAATAAAATATATTAACTAACTGGAGAAAGGTCCCCAGGGGGAGAAAAATCTTCTGGTATGTGTGAGAATCCACCAGCCCTGATCCAAATTGTCAATTGTCTTGCAAATAATCTTCATTTGAATTGAGTCCAATCATACAGCCCTGTATAAGAGGTGTGGTGGAGCTGGGTAATCATACAGTTTCAGACTTGTGAATCCAAAAATGTATTTAGAATATCCAGCCTGTAAAAGTGTTGACAGGCTGTATTGATGAGCCAATCTGTATGCATGTTTCAGAAAGAAATGTTTTGAAACTGATTACTGATACACATACTGTATTTGATGGTTTGATGAGTTTCAGTAGGTTTAAGGTTGAATACCCTTACCCCTGATAGTGGCTGTGAAATTATCCCCCTCTTGAAACTGGTGGGAGGCTGAACACTACAAAATCTCATAATTCTTGAGTGTCATCCCCAAATCCCCACATTTTATCAAAATTTTTAATTTTTAATTTCTTTTCCTCTTGAATCATTATCCTGAAAATGCATTCCTTCATTCTCTTAGCTATTTCACTCCTTAATTGATTTATTTTCCTTTTGGAAGAAGTAAGTGCCTTCCCATTTCTTGCTTGTTTTCTTCCTTGACTCTTCTTCTTTGTGAAGCAGCTCCTGTCAGTAGCCATGGGCCGAATCCCAGATTGGAGGCCATTATAATGTTCATATTTACAAAGGATGAAAGTTGGGTATATTATTATATAACCACACAAGAAATGACCATAATTGAAAAGAGGACACTCCTTGTACCCAACTTGCTTGATATGCATATCTTGACAGGAGTCTTTTCCCTCGAAGTCTTGTTTAATTGGGCCCAAATGGCCTTTTGAGTTCATTAGAGTATCCTAAGATTAACTTCCTTGGCCCTTCTATATATGAAATTCTTTTTGGATGAGGCCGATTCCAGCCATTTAAAAGATTTTTGGGTAAACAGTTTTCAGTAAATGGCCTGTACACTGCAGTCTGCAGTCCATGGGGAAATTGAGGTCCCCAGGACCATTCTTCCCCCCATGAACACAGATTTGAAGGGGTTTTAAGGCAGCCAAAATTGGCCCATATGGCCTGGGCTTGCAGAGGGCAGTCCGGAGCCATGGAAGAAGGGATTCCGACTTGATAATTGGGGCCCACAATTGCATTGTGGCCCCATATTGGGAACCATAAATGGGGTCATGGCCCCAGAAGCCTGTTGACTTTAAGGATTGTGATATGCATATATGACCATATTGACCCTTTTGCTTCCATAATCTAGAAATGGGTTCAAAACTGAATCAAATAACTGAATTTTCCACTTCTGTGCTGCCACCATATGTTCTTTGTGGTTCTGGAATCTTCAGTTGGTTGGGCTCACCTTGGTCAATGGCTTCTTCAGGCCATTTTTATCCTTACTGAGTTTATGATGGGTAAAGGTCAGTTGAAGTTCTTGATCCTACTTGTACCAAGTATTTGAAGAAGGGGAGAAAGTGTTTCTAGAGCCTTTAAGATATGTATCGAATACCCATAAGGCCACAAATAACTCCATAAACAGTTGATTTAGTCTTAAACAGACTTATCAATTGAATTTAAAATAAAAAATAACAAAAAATAAGTAAAAAAAGCTTTCTGATAAACAAAGTTATAATGATCATTTCATTGTTGGATTCTACACAAAAAATAACTTAGGGTAGACCCATAGGGTATTATCCCCAAAAATGGTTATGTCATATGTTATTAGAAGATTCAAGAATCTCACAGTACAATTGCAAATTTTTTAATTTTTTTTAAATTTTTTAAATTTAAGCTTGTTTAAGCTTGAATTTAAATTTGCATAAGAACTATGCAAACTTACCAAAAATTGAGTTAAGTTTAAGGTGTTGTGTATGAATACTGAAATATCTAAGGATTTTCCATACAGATTGTAAATCCTGTGTGAGCTCAATTTAAAAGGGTTTGAAGCCACAATATGGCTAAACAGAGCTGGGGTACCCAGATTTTTGGATCTGCAAGGACTCAATTAAGGTTTTCAACCTGTATTGCAGGATTTCCAACCTTATTTAGTCTTTATTATTAGACTTTGATCCAACCTTAAATTTTAAACTGGTTTTATCCCAATTTGGACAGGAATTTCAAGCTGCCAGAGGCTAAATCCCAATATGCAAGGTTGAAATAAAGGTTTTAAACATTTCTAATCTTAATTAATCTTAAAAATTGGAATTTACAAGCATCAAAACCTTATCAAAAGTTAAGGTTTGGCTTATATTGCCATTTTACATGGAGAAATAGCAATAACTTCAAAAATTAATTAAAAATCCAATTATCAATGGACTTTCTTGAGATATTCACACAGCTTACAAATCAAGGTTATTGGTCTATGTATTAGGATTTAAGTATCTTTCTGAAACAGGCTTAATTTGTAATTAGTCTTGAATTTAGCCTTTTTAATTCTTCTTGAGGAAAATTAAGATTTCTTTAAAAATCAATTAAAAATTCATTTGAAGATATTTTTTCTTGAAAATTTATTTTTATGGTGTTCTTGTGATTACATTCAATATAATAAGATTTGTTTCATATTAAAGCTTAAAATTATCAATCCAAAACAGGATAAAAGTTACTTGGAGTAAAGAAAAACATTGGTAACCTCAAATTGGAATGAAAGAAAGTTACATTAAGCCAGGAACCTCATTTTTAAGTATGGATTTTCATCTTTTACCTAATCACACCCTCTATATCAGTTATGAATCATGATAGCTTCTCTGAAGGCATAAAAAGAGCCTACACATCACTGTTTTGTCCATAACAATCATTAATCCAATCAATTAGACATTGTAAACAATTAATATTTTATTAATTATAAAATCTTATTATCAAAGTAATTTCTTGAGTATTTCATTCCTTATCAATATTAATTTGAATAATTGAAATCATAGAAATGTGATTATTTTTGTAATCACCAATAATATATTTTATTATATAAAATTATTGTCTTAAATATCTTTTTTAAAATCCACAAATTCCTCTCAAAAACTCTGAAATACTGTTTTTATAATGAAAAGGTTGTTTTCATCATTCAAAATATTGATTTTTGGCATGCTTTGAACTTATAAACATTACTAAATGTAATAACTGTTGTTGTTTGACTTGTTGTATCAAATAAATATGACAAGTAAGCTTTCTGTAAAGAGCTATATTTTTTATCTATTCTTAGTGTTTTTATATAGAATTCTTCTATAACAATTATCTCTGCACAGTGTGTGTGATAATTCCTTCTATAAATAATATTCATATATCATTTTTAAGTTAATGATTATTATTATTTTGCACAAGTAATTGTCTCATTAAGTGCTTTACACTTCTTATTGTTATAATTGTCAGTGACTGTAACAATAATAGAATAACTATATTTTATAATAATTATTACATTTTTCAATTATTTATTCAATTACTTAATAATAATCATAATTCTCTTTTTTAATATAATTTCTTCTAATAATTATATTAAATTTATGGTGATAATATATCATTATATTATATTTTCTACTGAGGACAGTCATAGTACTCTTGATACTTGCTACTATTATCAAGAGCTTGATAGGAAAACCTTACATTTGGGCGCTTGGCCATGATTTCAACCATTTTTTGGGACTTAAATAATATTCTAGACCTTATTTTACTGTTTTTTGAGGTAAAATTGCCATATTTACTGTAATATTGGCTTTTTTGGAGCTATACCTTATAATATTCTCTATATTATTAATAAAGTTATTTTTATTAGGAATATTTTTGAAACAATATAATATTGAGTGATTTGGAATAAATCTCTAGTGTCTAACTAGTGGCTTTTTAACATCACAGACTTGAAATTTATTCTTTCAGTTATTCTAGTATAAAGTAAATAATAATAAAATTTTGAGTAATGACCTATCAATTGCATAATTTTTATTCCTTTAAAGAAAATAAGAGAAAACAAATAAAAATATTTGCTTAAAAATATTTTTCTTCTTTCTTTAGACATTTCTCTTTATTCTTGACGTAATTTTCCATAAATTAAATTAAAAAAACTTATTCAATAAGCTGAGTTAATGAGTTATTTTTGTATTTCTTAATAAAATAACTTATATCTTGTGTTTTCTCCAGTGTCATCCATAAGAGAAAACTCATCTGACTGTAGTATCTCAGAGTCAAGTATTAAAATTCAAACCAACCCAGCACCTAGGGGTTTAATTACCAAAGCACCCTTCAAAGGCCCAGAAGGTGTATTAAATCCATTTCTTAGTCTAATTCTCTTTAGAATCGATGTGAAATGACTCCTATTAGAAGTTTATATAACTACTCCATCCAATCAAATGGATATGGTCCAGGAAATTCAATTCATAAATCAAAAAGACAAGAATGTCAGCCCACAAGAGAGGCACAGATGAAGGATTCCATAACTTCCACCAGCTCCCATAGGATTGCCAGCACCTTTCAAAATCTGATTGAGAGTCCAGAAGCTGACATAGCTTCCATTCCTGTTGTCAGACCTGCAGAATATTCAACAAGCAAGAGTGAAGATATACCAGTCTCAGTAGAAGAACTGGTTTATGGCAGAAAAGCAGAAGGAGAGGGAACTTCTGCCAAGTCTTTGGATATGCACAATAAGCTCCTATCTTCAAGTGAAGAAGTTCATGGGCCCAGAAAAGACTCAAGACCTTCTGAACGGCTGGAAGCACACTTCTTGCAAAGGACAAGTCAAAAAGATACAAGCTTGGTTGAAAAACCAAAGCATTTTGTCAGAGGACCAAAAGAAGGACAACATCCCAGTAGAAGCTCATCAAGCCTCCACAAGCAAGAATCCTAGTCAAAAAGTGCCAAAAAAATACAAGAAAGCCCCAAAGAGAAATCAGAAGGGCAAGAAAAAGGAAAAGTCCAAGTGTAACAAGCCTTACCCACCAAATTACAGAATTACAAAAAAGAAAAGACAGCTATTGACAATGTATTCAATATGGCCAGGACTTTGATTGAATTCAAAAAGAAGGAGGGGAAAATAATGAATAAATCCTTTCCAAAGCAATATACCTTGTCAAGCTTGTATCTCACTTTGAAACTTGTAATAAAGACATTTTGGAAAAGCTTAACAATTTTGAGTACATCCAACAAAAGTTGGGTAGAGAGATTCTACAAGTAAAAGAGTCAAAAAAGACCATTATTGGTCTAGAGAATGTGAATAAAGACAATACTTTGTCTTTGAGGAATATTTGTGAGAGAATTGAGTCCAAAGTAACCTTGCTCAATCAATCAGATAATACTTATATTTATTTTATTACTAAACAATTATAAGATTTAAGAGTACAAGTTCAAAACTTGGAAAATTCAACTTGACATAATGCAGATCTTTTCGAAGAAAAATTGGAAAAAATTGATAAAGCAAGACTTTAATTGAAAGAAGACATTCAATAAAGTATTAACAATATATCACTAAAAATTAGTTTCCAAGACAGTCCACACCAATTTGTTGAGCTTGAATAATGAATTAAATCATACAATTTCAAGCAATGCAGAAGTGGATGTTGCCTGTAATTTTAAGGACATTCCCCAATTAGAGGAATGGCCAACCTTCAGTGGTGAAGGAAAATATAATCATATGGAATTTTTGAAAATAATTGATATTTTCAAAGAAGAATTCAACATACCAGATGAATACATAAGTTCCAGATTACACTCATTATTTACTAAATCAGAAGAGAAATTGTATTATAAAATGAGGCAAGACCATGGTAAAAATTTCTGGCCTTTGTGGGAAGAACAAATTATTTCAAAGTGGGAAAAGTATTTCTGGACATTTAAAATGTAAATTTATTTTGAAGAAGCAATTTTTAATATTGAGAGGGATGCGCCCATGTACTGGTTTCTTAAACAGAAGGACTGATTAACTTCCCTTCATACTGATATGTCTGAAAAATGGTACATAAAATGATCTTAAGAATGTGTGGTGGTAACCCTGAGCATCCTATAAGAAGAAGATGTATTGAGCCTTGCTCTACAGAAGATTATATCAATGCAATGGAAGAAATCACAACCAGAACAAAAATTGGTAGAAATTGGTATAAGCCCCCAATAAACAACAAGACTAGTGGATAACCAATTTAAAGATTAAATAAACCACAAGAAAAAGGTTCTTTGAAATGTCATAAAGGTGGAAGTACATCTGATTTAGCTAATACTTGTCCTAAAAGGACAAGAATCAATGAGATAGAAATTGAAAAAGCTGAAGACTCAAAAGAAACAGTTGATGTATCCTTATATTAAAGCAACTTTGACCCTTCTGAAGAAGAAGAATTGTCAGATAAACTTAGTATAGAAAACATTCATGTGTCCTTTGAAGTCACAGAAGTGCATACTCACTTACCACAGTAAAGTGATGAATGTATGGATCTGATACATGTGAAGGATGCCAAAATGCAGAAAAACAGGCCTTCCAGAGGAAAAGGTTATACAGCTGGATCATCTTGTATCACTAATATTGTGATAAAAAACAAAGAAGCCAAGGTACATCTTGACTCAGGTGCTTTCTGCACTTGTGTTTGCAAAGATTATCTTGACAGAATCTATACTGATTGGCAGGAACAATTTATGCCAATTGAAGGTATACATTCAGAAGCACTAGCCCAAAGATGCACCCTTTGGGAATTATTGCGGCAGAAATGATATTTCCTCACCCTGCAAGAAGTATCAGACTGAAATTTGAATATGTTGTTATAAATAATTGCACTTCACAAAATTTTATACTTGGGAATGATTACTCAATATTTACTCAATATTTATGGTATTGATATCAATAACCATAAGGACAGATATTTCACTATAAGGGAAAATAAAAGGAAAAAAGGGAAATAACTTTAATGAGAAAAGTCAAGAATTCTAATAAGGAAAGATTTATCAAAGATAAATTTATTGAAGCACAAATGAGTCCTGAATTAACATTAGAAGTGAAGGAATACCTTATTGAAATCTTATTTCAATATAAAGAAGCCTTTGCGTCTGATAATGAACCACTTGAGGCTATTAAAGGAAATGAAGTAGACATGATTCTTAATGCAGAAGGACCTAACCCTCAACTATTAGGCAGACCAGCTTACCGACCTAGCCCCAGTGCTAGAGAAGCATTGGAAACTCATATTAATGAGCTTATGAAATTGGGAGTTCTTAGAAAAGTTGGGCATAATGAGCAAGTAGAAGTCACAACCCCTGTAATAATTACTTGAATTAATGATAAACCAAGGATGGTTAGTTATTTTAGAGCAGTGACTACCTATACTATTCTAGACAGGTATCCAATTACTAGAAGCTATGAGACTTCAACTCAATTATCCAAAGGAAAATTTATCACTTCCATTGATGCCCTTAAAGTCTTTCATAAGGATATTTGACAACTCATGCCAGGAAATTATTGAGAATCATTTATCATTGTGGTATTTATGAAGACTTGAGGATGCCTTTTGGCATTAAAAATTCATCCTCTCATTATCAAAGAATGATGAATACCATTTTACCACATGAATTATCATAGGGATGCGTAATAATTTATATTGATGAAATTGTTATTTGTTCAGAAACCTGGAAATTGCATTTATAGAGACTTTCATTAGTACTTAAGAAAATAATTCAAGTGAACATGAAAATATATCTTAAGAGATGTAAATGTAATTTTGGGTTTCATGATTTAAAAGCTCTAGGACATGTAATTTCAGGACTGAGCCTTGGTGTTGATAAAAAAAAGCTTCTGCAGTCTTACTGAAGCAAATTCCCCAGAAAAAGAAGGAAATGATTTCTTTTTAGGATTTGCCAGCTACTGCAGGAAAAAACTTAAATATTTTTCAATACGGGCCAGATAATTATACAGTATTTGTGATCAAAAAACTGTCTTTGAAATGACACAAGAGAGGATTATACCATATGAAAGAATCAGATATGCCTTGAAAGATTCACCATTATTATTAATTACAGACTGGAAAGTTCTTTCCAAGCTGTATATTGATGCATGGGGTGAAGGGGTGGGTGCAGCTCTTCATCAACTTCACATTGTCAATGACAAGCCTTATGAAGGTCTAGTTTGTTTTATCTCAAGACAAATAAAAGCCCCAGAGGCTAGATATAGAGAAAGCAATATGGAGTGCCTTTGCCTTGTTTGGGCTCTGGGTGTGAGCCTTTGAGATATGGCCACATACCCAATAAGGTCACAAAAAAGACTCAGAACAATTATACCTTTAATATAATTATATTAAAATTACTTAGAATAATTATACATTAAGAATAATTACTTAAATATACAAAAAATACCATAAATTGGTACAAAAATTGGTTTAACTTATAAACCAATGAATCAACATGTAAAATAAATTATACCATTGGATTCCCCATGGAAAAATACACATATACCATTTTTATGGCATATCTGAAAAGTCAATATTTAAGGAATTATAAGGTATAATACCTTATAAAAACTATAAAACCTTATTTATCTCAAAAACTAATGAAACAGCATGTAAGATAAATTGTACCAGTGGATTACCCATGAAAATCCACACATAAAACAATTAATAAGCTAATTTCCAATGTTAATACTTAAGGAATTATCCTGAATATATGCACTTTTTTGGTCAACGCATATATTCAAGGATCATAGCTAATATCTTCTAAACTATACATGATAGAATGATGAACCAAAAATAAAGTTACCACGTAATTACTGTAAGAACACAGTTATGAACTTTATTTTACAAATTATAAACAAGGTTAAAACCTATGATGAATTATTGATAAAAATCAACAGAGCTGTTGACCACTTTGTTGTGAAAGTGTTCCAAACTTAAAAAAAAGTATACAGTTGGATTCTCCTAGTTCATTCGTGAAGAATGATGTAATTTTTATTATTAAATTCAGGGTATAACCCCCTGAAATCAAGGTTTGAAGTTTAAAATATTGAATTTCGACAGAAAAGATGAGTTACAAGAAAAATCATCAAAATTAGAGTTTTGATGATGAAATGAAAAGCTCTTGGCAGCATAATAAGGTTATGCCAGGCTATCAGAGTTCACTCTCTGAATATCTGTAGCGTGTAACTCTTAAAAGTTATTGAGGATCAAAGTTTGAGCTTAATTTGAGCAGTTATGATCACATACTGTAACTTTAATTTAAGTTTAACAGTCTTAAGAGTGATAAAATTGGTGAATACTATTAGTTTATGATTAAAACTAATAAAATCCACGAAATTTGGGGTTCTGCCAAGCCTCTGATGTCATCAAACTTAGAGTTATAGTGATAACTCTAAATAATGGTGTAATAATGATGTAATATGGTTTGATCATGATGTAATCACCCTCAAACCTTAAAATATTGATCAATTCCAGTGGATATGATCAGTACACGTCTACTAGAAGCCGGTTGGACTCTAGGAGGGAGGTATTTACTATAAATAGAGCTCTTTTTACTCTATTTACCCCTCAGACGCATCAAAAACATTAAATCAATTAAATAAAAGGTAATTTCTTTATTCTTTATATATAAAACTCTTATATTATTAAAGACCAAAGACCATCTTAATATTAATCACTATTTTTACGTGATTAAATCAATTCTTTAATTGTTTTTGTCATAAATCTCTCTATAAACTCATTTCCACGTAAAATCAAGAATTTTAGTAATTTTCTTTATTTTTTATTGTAAATACAATTTGAAAAAGTTGTATTATACTCTTTTGGTGTAAAATATCTCAAAATTATTATTTTAAGTGTTAAAAGTAGGTTATTTCATCTTATTATAATAATTTCTCTCTTATTATTACTCTTAATAATTCTTATTTAATATAAATAGTATTTATATTAATATATAACTTTAATATTAGTAATATTATTGTTATTAATTGTTTTTTATTTATAAAAAACAGTTTTTTACACTTTTATTATTTGTTGGTAACAATAATAAAGAGCTTTATAATATATTAATTATTTTATATTAATATATTATTTATAATATTATAATTTCATATAATATTAATTATATTATTATATTTATTTAATAATATAATATTTTTACACCATAATAATAATATTTCTTTATTATTATTATTATTTTAATCTTATTTATTTCAATTATAAGGACATTCAGAGTACAATAAGTAATAAATTAGTAATTTTTACTTATTGTTTCATAGTCAAACCTTACATTTGGGGGCCTGGCCGTGATATTTACTTAAAAGACCTTTAAAAAGATTCTATTTGGGTTTATCCAATAATAAATTATATTTATAATCATAAAATTATATAATAATTTTATATTTTATTGATTTTAAAAGCTATTGAGGCATTTGGAAAGCAATTGTACTGTCTTACACGTGGTTTTTCACATCCTTAGACTTGCAAGAACTTTCTTTGAGTGACTCTAGTGATTAAAAGAGATATTTTATAAATTAAAAATAATTTTTATTATAATTTAATTTTACAAGAATCATATTTATTTTTTATTTTATTCTTTAAAAATAAAAAAAATAAAAAAATAAAAAAATAAAAAAATAAAAAAATAAAAAAATAAAAAAATATATAAAAAATATTAAAAAATATTAAAAACCAATAAAAAAAGTTATTTTTATTCATTTTTATTCATTTCT
Source organism: Austropuccinia psidii (assembly GCA_023105745.1). Taxonomy (NCBI): domain Eukaryota; kingdom Fungi; phylum Basidiomycota; class Pucciniomycetes; order Pucciniales; family Sphaerophragmiaceae; genus Austropuccinia; species Austropuccinia psidii. The sequence goes on from JALGQZ010000003.1 coordinate 42,102,984, forward strand.
TTATTTATTTCAATTTTTCAAAGATAAAAAAGCAATTTCTACGTGGAAAATTGCCATATCTTGCCAAAAATAACACTTATTGTAAAAAGACTTATATTTATTTGTCTTTTTTAGTGTTTGAAGACAACCCAACAGAAGACAACCAAGCTACTGTTGAGAGATTGGTGGAAGAAACTTGTCAAAGTTCTCCAACACCAGTTATCACCAAAAGAAAGAAAGCTAAGAAATTAGACTTTCCAGGGCCCACCATTCAAGACTCTGAAGGTGAGCACCTCTTTTTAAATTGCCATAAAAGAATTTTATTCTAAAATACTTTTATTTTTTCTTATTCTTTAAATTATGACTACCAGAAGAGGTTCCCAATACTCCATCCAATCAGATGGATCTGGACTCAGAGGTAGAATTGATCCCTAAAAAGGGAAAAGAAAGGGCAATATCCCCAGTGGAACAGAATCCACACAAGGAAGTGCCTTATCCCAAAGGCAAGTCCCAGAAATGCCCATGATATCTGAGCCTGAATTGGAACTAAGTATGAGTAACTCAAATAGGTACAAATCACATTCAGAGGGCTCAAATAGAAATCTACATGAGCCAGTACAAGCAGTATTACACAGTATACAAGGACAAAGACTGGGAAATGCTGCCTCAAATACACCAAGGAGTGATGAACTCCTGGCACATCCTGAAAAAGTTCCTCAAAGAGGAGGAGATAGTGAAATACTCCAATGGATGGAATCCACTGTCATCCAAACCTCAAATCAAAAAAATCAAGGATTATCATGCCAAAAAGAGGGAGGCAACCAAGGAAGAAGCCCCAGTAGCCTCTACCAGCAAGCCTCAAGCCAACCCACTTCCCCAAGAAGGGAAGAAGAACAAGAAAAAGCATTGGAGGAAACCATATTCCCCAAGCTACAGAATCCCAAGAATCCAAAAGGATGCCATGGACAATGTTTTCAACATGGCCAGAACCTTGATGGAATTCAAGGACAAGGAAGAGCAAAGAATGAGACAACCTCATTTCCCAAAGAAATAACCTTGTCCAAAGATGTTGTAAATACTTTAACAGAAATTAAAAATAGTATATTACCTATAAAAGAAATTAAAGATAGTTTATTATCACTACAAGAAATAAATAACAATTTATCTTCTTCAACAAAAATTGTTGTGCAAAACAAGAAAGAAATTGACAACATTAAGTTTATTGTTGAAAATAATAAACCAAAGAATTTAATTGACAATACTCAAAAATTAATACAAGGACAACAAGAATTGTATAAATACATAAAAGATATCAAAGACAAGACTTTGACAATCAATTATGATGTGAGTATTGACAATCTTACAGAAAAATTAAATAAATTAAGTATTTCTGTAGAAAAATTTGAAGAAAAGACTTCATCACACCAAAAATTACTTTTGGACCATGTGGAAAAAAGTGATGAAGCAATAATGCATCTGAAAGATGATATTCAAAGTGAAATAAGGCTTATTACAGAAAAAATGGATAAAATTAATGAGGCTAATTTAAATATGCCAAAGTTATCAACACCATTTTCTCATATAAGAAGCCCTGTTAAAACAAAAGAGGAATTGTCAAATCCTTTCATAACAGACTTGAGTCACCAAGACAATAACCAAGTCTTAATGAAAGAAGCACCTCAATTGAAGGAATGGCCAACATTCACAGGAGAAGGTGAATATGACCACATGTCATTCATTAAAACAATTGACATGTTACAAGAAGACTATGCCATACCAGATGAATTAATCACTGCAAGATTACATTCATTGTTTGAGAAATCTGCAAAAAGATGGTATTATTGTCAGGGTGAGTCTATGTAGTAGCTTAAAAATAGTAAATACAAGCTAGCACTATGACTGTGACACACAAAAAAAGTAATAAATCAAATCTTCAGGTCCTACTGCTAAGTGGTAACAGTGGTGATGAGTCTATTGAGGACCTGGGTTGCAATGCTCTAATATCTTTGACTGTAAAGAAACACTACAATAATTAATTATTTTAATTATATCTATATAATCCTAAGAGTACTACTGGTATAAGACAGTTTTACTACGTAAGGATGTTAATTCATGATAAGATGAGTCTTTTCCAGTGAGGAAAGACCTGCTTTTATCTCCTCTGAGGACTGTGAAAGACTGGTAGGCTCTTCACACGTCTACAGAGTGAAGATTTTCACTCTGGAGGCTGGGTTGTGGTTCTGTACCATCAATTCTGACGTCAGCATAGTCAGAATTGTGGTTTTTGGAGCACAAATGATCATTCTGGATCAATACAGGGTGAAAAAACTCTTCACAGGCCACGTCAGCACCATTGTGACGTGTCCAGAGTGTCTGGATGACTAATATTAGTCATTCTGGGCGGGTTTAAGCTTTAAACAACCATTATTTTAAGTATCAAGCCAGTACTGGTTGGTACAGGTTTGATACAGACCAGTATTGGTCAAAATACTTCCAACCAAGATATCTTAGTCAGTTTTTGAGATATCAAGAATCCAAGAGCACAGAATTGAAGGGCTTAATGAGCTCTTCAATTTGATATGCTTCATGCTTACCCTTCTCTAAGATAGCAAAAGCTATAAGGACTTTAAGTTTTTGGATGTATTTTTGTACATCAGTATGAGGCTTCAAAACCTTCCAAGCCAGATATCTTCTCCAATTTAGAAGATATCTGTATTCCAATGATACAGTATTGCAGGGCTTGATTAGATCTACAGTTTGGTATACAACACTTTACAACTGTATGAATATATTCCAAAGATACAGGGGTTTCTTTATATGGTTAGTTTCAGAAATCCTGTATTTTGAGATGTAAACCTTTAAACCAAGATCCCTCTGTCAATTTTGAAGATAGAGGGGTCTAAGGTATCTCAAATTAAAGCTCTCACTCAGACCTTCAATTTGGCTGTACTTTTGTACAGTTTTGTACAAGCCCTCCTACACCTTTGAGGGGTTGTTGGTGGAAAAAAAGTGGTATAATGGTATCTCCTGATTTAGGAGTGCTACAGATGAATAGATGATACCATTGGATAGCTCTACCTTAGAGCTTCAAGAAAAAAACCATTCTGGTTGGGGTTTCATGAAATATGTATAAGTTAGATTAGAGGCTAGAATAAGAGTTTTTGCTTATTTGGTCTTATCTTTGATAGGGCATATCTTTGTCCTTTCTTATTATATTTGAGGAGGTTTCCTCTTTATAATTTACTTGTATTGGCTATATTTGTCCAATACTCCTCATACCATTACTTATGGTATGTTGGATGTCATGCTGGTGCTCTGTTTTGAGTCACAGGCTGACATACCCTCCCTCCAAAAAAGCCTCATCATTGATGAGACTCTTTTGTCCTTATGGAGGCTCTTGATCCTTTCAAAAAAGAATCTTTATCTGAAACATCATCCAGCTTTACCCATTGGTCTTTTTCTGGTGGTTTATTCCTTCTTTCTGTTAAATAATCCCTATTGGAATATCTTTTTATTTGATTGGGGTTGTCAGTTTCAAAGTAGAACTTTCTGTGTTTGTCTTGCCCAATTATCAAGTAATTCTCTAGGGAATTATGTATGCTTATGCCATAGATTCTATGGTACTCTGTACCCATTAAAAATCCATCAAACTTAGCATTTTCAAGTACCACAAATTCAATGTGTAATCTGAGGTTTCCCATTTTGTGTGGTATTATAATTATTTTTTGGATTATTCCAAGTGACTTCATTTTGCCTGCAGCACTTTTAAAGCTTTTTGCTTTTGTTAAAAGTATCTCTGCATTCCACATTGGAAAGTGTCTGTCCAAGTATTCTTTGGCTACTACTGAGCAATTTGCTCCTGTGTCAAAAATCAAAGGATGCTTTTTATTTTCAATGTACACATCAAGCTTTGATTTTGCTCCATGAATAAAGGCCATACCAGTTTTGGGTACTTCCAAATACTCTTTAGCATCAATGGTTCTGCCACTTCTGTCTTCCCCATTTTTGGGTTGAATGAGTTCTGGTTTCAAAGAGTTTCCTAGGACTGATTCTGTTTTCTCATCCTCATACTCTAATAAATATTGTTCAATAGGCTCTGATCCACTGTCTGAATCCTGTCTTAGCCCATTTCCCATGCTGTCAGAGTCAGATTTGTACTCCATGTGTTCCTCTACTGACTCTTCCTCTATTGCAAATATTTTCTTTTTTCCCTTGGGACAATTATTTGCATAGTGGTCAGGTGATCCACAGTTATGGCATGTGTTCCTTCTCCTTGGTGCTTCTTCACCATTAGTAGGTTTGAGGTCTTTTTCCATGAGTATCTTTGGTTTTTCTCTGTTATCATGTGACCTATAGGGTGAACTACTGCCAATTGATGTCTTTTTTCTGACATCTTGTATGACATTTGCTATGTCATCAATGCTGCTTATTTTGCTGCATCTGCACTTTACTGCATGTTCTAAGTCTCCTGGAAGTTTTGTCAGAATCTTATGATTTCTCATCTCTATTGTCATGTTTGGATCAATAGATTTGAGTCTTTTGGTTTGTTTAAGACACCATTCATAAGGGTCTTTTTCTGTAGAGTATCTGTCACTCTCAAAAGAGATGGTTTTTTGCCAAATCCAAGTACCATTGCTGTACTTTTGTATTATTTGGTTTCTCCACCATGGCCAGCTTTTCCTACCATGTATCTCTTTCATTTCAGTGTACCATATATTTGCATGGCCTCTGAATGCAGTGTTGAGTCTTGTGGTGATCCAGTAGTCTGGTATCTTTGGTACATCAACAAAAAGTCCATTAATATAATCAATAAGCTCCATATGATCATATTCTCCAATTCCTGAGAATTTGGGCCAGTTTACCACGTCAGGTAATTGCTTTAATGCTTGTTTCTCAGAGTAACTGAGGTTCTCACCATCTTGGTAAATTGACTCAGACCTTAACTTTGGATCCTGGGATTCAGGAGCTTGGTTTTCTGATTCTTCCTCTTTTACTTTGGTGATTGGTTTATCCTCTTGAGTTGTTTGAGGGAAGAAATTATCTTCTTTTTCCTCCTTTTTATAGAGAAAATCCACTTCTTTTTCCAGGATTTCCTGTTGAGATTGGATATTTCTTAAATCTCTTCTCACAGCTTGTTGTTCCTCTAGTATTGAGTTCAACTGTCTGTTTTTAGTTTCAAATTCTGCCCAAATTCTGGATAGATTTGTGTTCAAGTCTTCTATGACTGTTGCTTGGAAGGAATTTTCTTCCTTGAGTGTTTTCATTTCTGAAGTCACTTCTTGAACATGATCATATGTCCAATCCATGAATTTACCCATGTTGGACCATATGAAACTACTACCTCTGGAATCTGTGGTTTCAAATTTTTGAGGCAGTATTTTATCATCAATAGACTTAAGCTGAGGATCAATTGATTCTGAGCTAACACTATTGGTAGGTACAGTGTCTTTTAGGATTTGTGTTCCTCTTGGACTAATTTTATTCATTGTTTCATCAAAGGATCTGATTCTATCTTCTCCTTCCTGAAAGAATTCTTGTTCTCTACTAGGGCTCCATTTCCTCTGCTGGAAACCACCAGGGATGACTGGAGAGTCCTGGAAATATTGTCCTTTAGATTTAAAGTCCTGTAGCTGTTGGACTGATGTGGTAAAGATGGAATTTCTTCTTCCATGCCTTGGTGTTCCTGAATCAGATTGGGCTCTTCCATATGCCAAGAATTCTCTATGGCTTGGATTTCTGTTTGATTCCCTCTGATTCAAGTCTCTTCTGAGAGTATGAAATGGCTGTTGAGATTCCAACTTTTCATTTCTTCCAGAATCTTTTGGCAAGTAATAAGATTGACTCATATTTTTTGCCTCATTATTCCAATTTCCTTCCATGATACTCCCATGGTTAAGGTTTTGTTGTCCATACTCCATGTGGAAAATCCTTTTAGGAGTACATGAATATGAGTTATTTTCCCTGCATCTGTCCAATTTTTTTGTTGGACTGGGCTGAATTTGGTTTGGGGTGGGACTTTGAGCAGGAGTTTCCTGATAATAAGTCCTTTGTTGGTTATTTGATCCAGAAGGGGGTGGCCTTCTCCCTCTGTTTCTTCTTTGCCAGATTTCTGGCTGATTTCTTGGGTATCCAAGATCTCTGAGAAATGGAGTTGTCATGTTAAAAAATGACAAAAGACAAAAATTCTGTATTTTCCAAGGTTTCTTTACCTTTAAAAGGCCCTTGGACTGATTTCTGCTTTATACTCCTTGGCAATTTGCTTGGGAGTTAGTACTGCCTCCTTGTCTTTGAGGCTGGTACAGATGAATTTCACTGTGATTTTGTCTCAAATGGAATTTTTTTCCACTTTGAAAGAAAATGGAGAAGGTTTGTAATTCAATTTGAATAAACAAAATTTCCAATTCCTTACTGTTATTTCTTCTGAGTTTCCTTTGATATTTGAGTTTTAATTATTTATTATTATTATTATTTTATTTTTTATTTTTTGAAGAAATAACAGTTTTGTTTCACTTATTTTTATAAGTAGTTAATATTAAAAGTTTATATTATTAAACTTGAATATTATTGATAAGTTATTTACTTATTTTTATTTATTTATTTATTTATTTATTTTATTTTAAAAAAATTGATGAATTTTTCCTTAACTTGAGTAGAAAGGATTCTTCTTCAATAATATTCAATTTGAATATTAAAGAATTGAAATAATAATAAAATTATTATTTAAATATTTATTGTTGGTTTACAATAAATATTATGATTTAAATTAATTTTACACAATTTGGTAAAAATTAATTATGCTTTCTATTTAAATATACTATTTGTATATAAAAATAAGTTTGGGAAGTTAATAATAATTACTTATTATTATTAAAATTGATGAATTTTTCCTCAACTTGAGTAGAAAGATTCTTCTTCAATAATATTCAATTTGAATATTAAAGAATTGAAATAATAATAAAATTATTATCTAAATATTTATTGTTGGTTTACAATAAATATTATGATTTAAATTAATTTTACACAATTTGGTAAAAATTAATTATACTTTCTATTTAAATATACTATTTGTATATAAAAATAAGTTTGAGAAGTTAATAATAGTTACTTATTATTATCAATTTTCGTGGTAAATTGATAATAATGACTTATTATTATTAAGATTTTTTTTTTTGATTATTTATCAAAAAAAGAAAATTTTAATCAATTTTTCCTCAACTTGAGTAAAAAAAGATCTTCTTCAATAATATTCAATTTGAATATTAAAGAATTGAAATAATAAAATTATTATTTCAATATTTATTGTTGATTTACAATAAATATTATGATTTAAATTAATTTTTACACAATTTGGTAAAAAATAATTTTTTTTATTTAAATATACTGTTTGTATATAAAAATAAATTTGAAAAAATTAATAATAATTATTTATTATTATTAATTTTCGTAAAAATTGCAATATAAAGCTTTGAAGAGTATAAATACTCAAAAATAAAATAAAATATATTATTTAATATATTTTGATAAAATACAATATATAAAAAATATATATTATATTTTTATAATATAAGAGATGAAAATTAGTTAAAAAATGAAAAAAAACTCGAAATTGTACTTACTTTTATAGTAAAAAACCTTCAAAAATAGTGAAGATGATCCAAAAATCGCCAAAATAGGTCCAGAATAGGTTAAAACAACGGCCAGGCCCCCAAAATGTCAGGGTGAGTCTATGTAGTAGCTTAAAAATAGTAAATACAAGCTAGCACTATGACTGTGACACACAAAAAAAGTAATAAATCAAATCTTCAGGTCCTACTGCTAAGTGGTAACAGTGGTGATGAGTCTATTGAGGACCTGGGTTGCAATGCTCTAATATCTTTGACTGTAAAGAAACACTACAATAATTAATTATTTTAATTATATCTATATAATCCTAAGAGTACTACTGGTATAAGACAGTTTTACTACGTAAGGATGTTAATTCATGATAAGATGAGTCTTTTCCAGTGAGGAAAGACCTGCTTTTATCTCCTCTGAGGACTGTGAAAGACTGGTAGGCTCTTCACACGTCTACAGAGTAAAAATTTTCACTCTGGAGGCTGGGTTGTGGTTCTGTACCATCAATTCTGAGTCAGCATAGTCAGAATTGTGGTTTTTGGACCACAAATGATCATTCTGGATCAATACAGGGTGAAAAAACTCTTCACAGGCCACGTCAGCACCATTGTGACGTGTCCAGAGTGTCTGGATGACTAATATTAGTCATTCTGGGCGGGTTTAAGCTTTAAACAACCATTATTTTAAGTATCAAGCCAGTACTGGTTGGTACAGGTTTGATACAGACCAGTATTGGTCAAAATACTTCCAACCAAGATATCTTAGTCAGTTTTTGAGATATCAAGAATCCAAGAGCACAGAATTGAAGGGCTTAATGAGCTCTTCAATTTGATATGCTTCATGCTTACCCTTCTCTAAGATAGCAAAAGCTATAAGGACTTTAAGTTTTTGGATGTATTTTTGTACATCAGTATGAGGCTTCAAAACCTTCCAAGCCAGATATCTTCTCCAATTTAGAAGATATCTGTATTCCAATGATACAGTATTGTAGGGCTTGATTAGATCTACAGTTTGGTATACAACACTTTACAACTGTATGAATATATTCCAAAGATACAGGGGTTTCTTTATATGGTTAGTTTCAGAAATCCTGTATTTTGAGATGTAAACCTTTAAACCAAGATCCCTCTGTCAATTTTGAAGATAGAGGGGTCTAAGGTATCTCAAATTAAAGCTCTCACTCAGACCTTCAATTTGGCTATACTTTTGTACAGTTTTGTACAAGCCCTCCTACACCTTTGAGGGGTTGTTGGTGGAAAAAAGGTGGTATAATGGTATCTCCTGATTTAGGAGTGCTACAGATGAATAGATGATACCATTGGATAGCTCTACCTTAGAGCTTCAAGAAAAAAACCATTCTGGTTGGGGTTTCATGAAATATGTATAAGTTAGATTAGAGGCTAGAATAAGAGTTTTTGCTTATTTGGTCTTATCTTTGATAGGGCATATCTTTGTCCTTTCTTATTATATTTGAGGAGGTTTCCTCTTTATAATTTACTTGTATTGGCTATATTTGTCCAATACTCCTCATACCATTACTTATGGTATGTTGGATGTCATGCTGGTGCTCTGTTTTGAGTCACAGGCTGACAATTATGGCATAAGACAAACAAATGGTAAAAATACCTGGTCTTGGTGGAAACAAGAAATAATCACCAAGTGGGCAAATGATGCCTGGAGGTATAAGATAGAAAATGCATTTGAAAACTCTTTCTTGGACCCAGAGAAAGATAAACCTTTAACTTGGTTCATAAAACAAGTTGAAAGGCTTAATGCACTGTACCCAGAAATGTCACAGAAGATGGTGCATATGAAAATACTTAAAAAATGTTGAGGGGAACTAGAACATGCCCTAAGAAGAAGGTGTATAGAACCATGCTCCACAGAAGAGTATATAAATGCACTAGAAGATATAGTGACAAGAACAAAAATTGGCAGGACTTGGAAAAAATTGGACATTAAAAGCCCAAATAAACCATTTATCAAAAAAGATAAGTCAAAAGAATCCTTTAAGCCCAATACATCCAACAATAATGAGCAAAGAAAATGCCATAAATGTGGAGGTATTGGACACTTAGCCAATAATTGCCTTAAAAAAGCAAAGATTAATGAAATTGTGGAAACAGAGAGCCACAATGACAAAGAAGAGGAATCTGACTATGAAAAAGAGACAGAAGAGTCAGAAAGCTCTGAAAGTGATGAAATCAATATAATTAATGCACAAATTAATAAAATTGATATAATTTATGAAGTACTGGATGTTAATTAAAACTTGCCACAAGTTGGAACATCTGACACAAATCTAACAAACATACAAGATGCCAAGATGTATAGAACCAAACCTGCAAGAGGAATGGGATATACAGCTGGAAAATCAAGTATTAGTATTGTTATGGTTGATAACCAAGAAGGAAAGGTTAACTTGGATACAGGAGCATATTGCACTTGTGTTGGCAAAAGTTATTTAAAAACCATTGTCCCAGACTGGCAAGAAAAACTTATGCCAATACAAGGTGTCAAATTTAGTAGTGCAAGTGAGAGCATGAAGCCCCTTGGAATAATTGATTTAACACTAATTTTTCCTCATCCCTCACAATGTGTCAGAGTTAAAGTAGAGATTGTAGTAATGGACAACTGTACTAGTAATCATTTCATACTTGGGAATGACTACTTATCAATCTATGGTATAGATATCTCCAACCAAAAGGATAGATATTTTACCATAGGAGATAACAAAAGACAAAAGTTTGGATTCTTAAATAACAAAAAACAAATCACAGTTATTAAGAATGAAGAAAAAATTCCAGAAAAGGAACTTTTTATATCTGAACAACTCAAAGAGGCAGAATTCAATCAAGAATTAACAGAAAAAATGAAATAAAAATTGATTGACCTCTTATTTAAGTATAAAAATGCCTTTGCAACTGACAAAGAGCCACTAGGTGCCATAATTGGACATGAAGTGGATATAATTCTTAATGTAGAAAAACCTTACCCACCTTTATTAAGAAGACCTGCTTATCCAGCCAGTCCAAGAGCTAGAGAAGCCTTAGAGGTGCACATTAAAGAATTAATGGACCTTGGAGTATTAAGAAAGGTTGGACATAATGAACAAGTAGAAGTTACTACACCTGTCATTATAACTTGGCATAATGGAAAATCAAGGATGGTAGGAGACTTCAGAGCCCTGAATACCTATACCATTCCAGACAGATATCCAATACCCAGAATCCATGAGACATTAACCCAATTGTCACAAGCTAAGTTCATCACAGCTATGGATGCTCTTAAGGGTTTTCATCAAAATGTCTTAACAGACAATGCCAAGAAACTACTAAGAATAATAGTCCATTGTGGAATTTTTGAATACTTAAGAATGCCATTTGAAATAAAAAATGCACCTTCCCATTATCAAAGAATGATGAATACCATATTCCCTGAAGAATTATCAGAAGGATGGTTGATTATCTATATTGATGATATCATAGTTTGCTCAGAAACCTGGGAAAATCACCTTACAAGACTAGAAAGGGTACTACAGAAAATAGTCCAAGTAAATATGAAAATTTCCTTGAAAAAATGTCATTTTGCATACAGTGAATTAAAGGCACTAGGACATGTAGTATCTGGCCTTAGTCTAGGAATAGACAAAAATAAAGTAGCAGCAGTACTACTTAAACCAATGCCTCCAACCAAAAAAGAAATGCAATCATTTCTAGGATTTGCTGGTTACTATAGACAGCATATAAAGGACTTTGCAAAGATTGCTAAATCCTTGTATAAGCTATGTGACCAACAGACAGTCTATGAGATGACAGAAGAAAGAGTCAAGGCATATGAAGAATTGCAAAATTCCTTAACAAATGCCCCATTTCTTCTGATGCCAGATTGGAAACTACCCTTCAAACTGTACATTGATGCTTGTGGAGAAGGACTAGGTGCTGCACTTCACCAAACACAAATTATCAATGATAAACCAGTGGAAGGACCAATTTGTTTCATTTCAAGGCAGATAAAGCCAACAGAAGCAAGGTATGGAGCAAGCCAAATGGAATGCTTATGCCTAGTATGGGCTTTAGAAAAACTGCATTATGATTTGGATGGCACAGTATTTGATGTAATCACAGACTGTAATGCTGTGAAATCACTATTAAATATGAAGACTCCAAATAGACATATGCTGAGATGGCAAATTGCTATCCAAGAATATAGAGGAAATATGACTATTGTTCATAAATCTGGAAATATTAATAAAAATGCAGATGGTCTTAGCAGATGGGCTCTAGCAAATACCCCTGACAATCCAGCATGGGTACCACAAGAAGAGCATCATATAGAAGGAATATGTGTTACAGACATTGGCACAGAATTCTTTAACCAAGTTAAAGAAAGCTATAAGACAGACAAAAATTGCCATATCTTAAGCCAACTTCTAATGAAAGACTGCAAAGATCCATCACTTTCATCAAAACTAGATGAATTATGGAAAAAGGCATATGATAAAGGAAGATTTCACCTCCTTGATTGAATCCTTTACCATAGAACAAAACACACATGTGTTATGGCCTTAACAGATAGAACACTAATAAACACTATTCTACATGAGTGTCATGATAGTGTTGCATCTGGACATCTCTCAGAAGATAGGACACTAGAGAGGGTGAAAACCTGCTCTTGGTGGCCAAATTGGAAGAAAGATGTTGCAGAGTACTGCCAAACCTGTGACAGATGTCAAAAAGCCAACAGAGCCACAGGAAAGAAATTTGGAATGATGATCCAAATCCAAGAACCAAAATCCCCATGGGAAATAGCTCATATGGATTGGGTAACAGCCTTACCTCCAGGAGGAGACAGGAGTTATAATGCATGCCTAGTGTTAGTTGACAGGTACAGTAAAACTCCCATGTTCTTACCATGTCATAAAGATGACACAGCTATGGATACAGCCATAATGATATGGAATAAAGTCATTAGCCACACAGGCTTATTCCAAAATATTATAAGTGACAGAGACCCAAAGTTCACTTCAGCATTATGGACAAATCTCCATAACTTGTTTGGGACAAAGTTATCATTCTCAACAGCTTATCATCCTCAAACTGATGGTCTAGCAGAAAGAATGATACAGACCCTAGAGGATATGATCAGAAGATTCTGTGCTTATGGGCTAGAATTCAAAGATTCTGATGGTTTTACCCATGATTGGTGTACACTAATACCAGCACTTGAACTGGCATATAAGACATCAATCCATTCTTCTACTGGCAAAATACCAGCAATGCTAGAGAAAGGTTGGAATCCAAGACTTCCTTATGATACCCTCAAAAAGGACTTAGTGGATATACATCCAACAGCAAGCAGTTTCGAGATAATGCTTGAAAAAGCAAGACACCATGCAAACAGATGCATGCAAGATTCTTTTAAATATGCAAAAGAAAGATGGGATAAAAGTCATAAGCCACCTGATTTCAAAATAGGGGACTTGGTTTTAGTATCAACCCTTAATTTCAATAACATAAAAGGCCCAAAGAAATTGAAAGATTCCTTTGCAGGACCATTTATGATAAAAGCACTCCATGGACCCAATGCTGTGCAATTATAACTCACAGGTGAACTAATGAACAAGCACCCAGCTTTCCCTGTAAGTCTAATAAAGCCTTACAGTTCAAGTGACAAGGAGTTATTTCCACTAAGAAATAAACCCCCACTTGAAATTCCACCCTTGGAAGAAGGAGAAGAAAAGAAAATAGTAAAAGTCCTTAAAGAAAGAAGGACAAGAAACAAAAAAGAAAGGGAATACCTTGTAAGGTATAGAAATTCAACTCAAGAAGATGAATGGCTACTTGAGAAAGATATAACAAATGCTGATAAACTACTAAGAAGGTTCAGACATGAAAGAAAACCTGAAAAATAGAAAATTTAAGCATTATTGAGCTTCAAGACTAACAAAGTCTAATGAAGAGGTAAGACAGTGGATGATACCCTAATCACACATATCAGATTGTGGTACAATCTTTTTTGGTGGTAGGGAATGTGAGCCTTTGAGATATGACCACATACCCAATAAGGTCACAAAAAAAGACTCAGAACAATTATACCTTTAATATAATTATATTAAAATTACTTAGAATAATTATACATTAAGAATAATTACTTAAATATACAAAAAATACCATAAATTGGTACAAAAATTGGTTTAACTTAAAAACCAATGAATTAACATGTAAAATAAATTATACCATTGGATTCCCCATGGAAAAATACACATATACCATTTTTATGGCATATCTGAAAAGTCAATATTTAAGGAATTATAAGGTATAATACCTTATAAAAACTATAAAACCTTATTTATCTCAAAAACTAATGAAACAACATGTAAAAATAAATTGTACCAGTGGATTCCCCATGAAAATCCACACATAAAAGAATTAATAAGATAATTTCCAATGTTAATACTTAAGGAATTATCCTGAATATATGCACTTTTTTGGTCAACGCATATATTCAAGGATCATAGCTAATATCTTCTAAGCTATACATGATAGAATGATGAACCAAAAATAAAGTTACCACGTAAATACTGTAAGAACACAGATATGAACTTTATTTTACAAATTATAAACAAGGTTAAAACCTATGATGAATTATTGATAAAAATCAACAGAGCTGTTGACCACTTTGTTGTGAAAGTGTTCCAAACTTAAAAAAAAGTATACAGTTGGATTCTCCTAGTTCATTCGTGAAGAATGATGTAATTTTTATTATTAAATTCAGGGTATAACCCCCTGAAATCAAGGTTTGAAGTTTAAAATATTGAATTTCTACAGAAAAGATGAGTTACAAGAAAAATCATCAAAATTAGAGTTTTGATGATGTAATGAAAAGCTCTTGGCAGCATAATAAGGTTATGCCAGGCTATCAGAGTTCACTCTCTGAATATCTGTAGCGTGTAACTCTTAAAAGTTATTGAGGATCAAAGTTTGAGCTTAATTTGAGCAGTTATGATCACATACTGTAACTTTAATTTAAGTTTAACAGTCTTAAGAGTGATAAAATTGGTGAATACTATTAGTTTATGATTAAAACTAATAAAATCCACGAAATTTGGGGTTCTGCCAAGCCTCTGATGTCATCAAACTTAGAGCTATAGTGATAACTCTAAATAATGGTGTAATAATGATGTAATATGGTTTGATCATGATGTAATCACCCTCAAACCTTAAAATATTGATCAATTCCAGTGGATACGATCAGTACACGTCTACTAGAAGCCTGTTGGACTCTAGGAGGGAGGTATTTACTATAAATAGAGCTCTTTTTACTCTATTTACCCCTCAGACGCATCAAAAACATTAAATCAATTAAATAAAAGGTAATTTCTTTATTCTTTATATATAAAACTCTTATATTATTAAAGACCAAAGACCATCTTAATATTAATCACTATTTTTACGTGATTAAATCAATTCTTTAATTGTTTTTGTCATAAATCTCTCTATAAACTCATTTCCACGTAAAATCAAGAATTTTAGTAATTTTCTTTATTTTTTATTGTAAATACAATTTGAAAAAGTTGTATTATACTCTTTTGGCGTAAAATATCTCAAAATTATTATTTTAAGTGTTAAAAGTAGGTCATTTCATCTTATTATAATAATTTCTCTCTTATTATTTCTCTTAATAATTCTTAGTTAATATAAATAGTATTTATATTAATATATAGCTTTAATACTAGTAATATTATTGTTATTAATTGTTTTTTATTTATAAAAAACAGTTTTTTACGCTTTTATTATTTGTTGGTAACAATAATAAAGAGCTTTATAATATATTAATTATTTTATATTAATATATTATTTATAATATTATAATTTCATATAATATTAATTTTATTATTATATTTATTTAATAATATAATATTTTTACGCCATAATAATAATATTTCTTTATTATTATTATTATTTTAATCTTATTTATTTCAATTATAAGGACATTCAGAGTACAATAAGTAATAAATTAGTAATTTTTACTTATTGTTTCATAGTCAAACCTTACACTGGGAATACTTCTTTATTATCTTTATGGTGGTGTGCTTGAATTAATTTCTGATTATAATGAAGTGAAATAACTTCTTAACATGAAAACTCCAAACAGACACATGTTAAGATGGCAAATCGCTATACAGTAGTATAGAGGCAATATGACCATAGTACATAAAGCTGGAAATATTCAGAAGAATGCCAATGGATTGAGTAGATGGGCATTACCCAATACACCTGAGAATTCTTTTTATGTTCCTGAAAATGATGAACCTCAAATTCCAATTCAAGGGATTAAAATCACAGATGTAGGAACAGAATTCTTTGAAGAAGTTAGAGAAAGCTATAAGAAAGATAAAAATTTCCATATTCTTACTTCTCTACTCAACAAAGATTCTAAAGATGCAGCTTTAGCTGATTCTTCAGATGATATTTGAAAAACCTTTTATGATAATGGAACATTCCATTTGTTTGATGGTATCTTATATCATAGGTCTGGAAGTAAATGTGTAATGCTCTTATGTAGTATAATGTTAATTCACACAATATTAATAGAGTGCCATGATAAAATTTATTCTGGACATCTGTATGAAGACAGAACAATGAAAAGAATCAAGACCTGTGCTGGTTAGCCTTCTTGGAGAAAAGATGTAATTGAGTACTGTCACAGTTGTGAAAGGTGTCAAAAGGCCAATGAAGCGACTGGTAAAAGATTTGGTCTAATGATTCATATCCAAGAAAAAGGTACTCCATGGGAAGTGGTTCATAAGGATTGGTTAACTGCCTTACCACCTCCTTCTTGGAGAAAATATGTCATTGAATACTGTCACAGTTCTGAAGGTGTCAAAAAGCCAATAAAGCTACTGGTAAAAGATTTGGTCTAATGATTCATATCCAAGAAAAGAGTACTCCATGGGCAGTGGCTCATAAGTATTGGGTAACTTCCTTACCACCTGGTGGTGAAAAAAGCTACAATGCATGTTTTGTTATTGTAGAAAGATACAGCAGAACTCCAATCTTTTTACCATGTCATAAAGATGACACAGCTATGGATAGAGGTCTTTTAATTTGGAACAGATTAATATTTCATACTGGTCTCTTTGCAAATATCATTAGTGACAGATACACAAAATTTATGTCAGCCTTAGAGACAAATTTGCATATGCTTTTGGGTACAAAACTATCATTATCAACAGCCTACCATCCACAAACAGATGGATTAGCAGAAAGAATTATCAAGACCCTTGAGGACACAGTCAGAACTTTTTTTTTCTTATATCCTGGAGCTTAAAGTTTCTGATGGCTTTACCCATGATTGGTTTACACTTATACCAGCATTGGAGTTATCCTACAAGACCTCTATCCATGGTTCAACAGGAAAAACTCCTGCAATGTTGGAAAAGGGATGAAACCCTAAACTTCCAGTTGATAATTTGAAGCAAGATTTAGTTGATATTAATCCAAATGCTTCCATATTCAAGCTATTCCTTGATAAGGTAAGCAATCATGAAAAATGTAGCATGACATATGCCTTTGAATGTGCTAAAAAAGTGAGACAAAAGTCATAAAACCCCAAAATTCAAAGTAGGGAGTTTAATACTAATTTCAACTTCTAAGCTTAACAATATTAAAGGACCAAAGAAATTGAAAGATTCATTTTCAGGACCATTTCTTATTGAAGTCCTTCATGGGACAAATGAAGTAAAAGTAGAACTATCAGGAGAATTGGAAAACAAACATCCAACTTTCCCTGTCAGTCTCGTGGAGAATTACACTCCAAGTGATAAGGAATTGTTTCCTTTGAGAAATGAAACACCCTTAGAAGTACCACAACTGTATCAAAAAGAGGAGAGAAAGGTGCTAAAACTCTTGAAAGAAGAAAGACTTAGAGTAAAAAATGAAAGAGAATACTTAGTCAGGCACAGAAATCCAGAACATGAAGATGAGTGGATTTCAGAAAGTAAAATATCTGATTTTCAAATTTTTCTCAGAAGATTCAGACATGAGAGAACACCACTACCTCAATTGAAAACTTTTAATTGTGTGCTTTACATACTTGAGAGTATATGTAGATAGTTTTGACAGTGGATTATACCCCCCAATTAAATTGGGGGTATAATGCTAAGGAAAAACTGTAGTGCAGTCTTCTTTGGTGGTACGGAATGTGATCCTGTGAGATATCTATGACATACTCATAAGGCCACAAAAAGCTCTATACACAGTTGATTTATTCTGAAAATGACCTATCAATTGAACTTGAAATAAAAAATAACAAAAAATAAGTATAAATTTAGTTTCCAGAAAGAAAGTTATAATTATTATGTCATTTTTGGATTCTACCCCAAAAGTAACCTAGGGTAGACCCATAGGGTGTTATGCCCCAAAATGGCTATTTTTTAGGTTATTAGAGAATTTAAGAATCTCACAGTATAATTGCAACTTTTCTAACACTTTTTAAAATTATTAAATTTGAGATTATTTAAGCTTAAATTTAAATTTGCATAAGTCTTATGTAAACTTACGAAAAATTTAGTTAGATTTAATGGGTTGTGTATATATACTGCATTGGCTAAGGATTTGCCATACAGAATTTAAATACTGCGTGAGCTTAGCTTAAAAGGGCTTAAAGGCAAAGTATGGCTTTAAATAAATAAAAGGGAAAAATCCATGCAGAAATGTGATACAAAGGAAAAAGCCAAACAGAGCTGAGGTACCCAGCTTTTTGGAACTGCCAGGATTAAATTAAGGTTTTCCACCTGTATTGGAGTATTTTCAACCTTATTTAAGCTTTAAGATTAGACCTTGATCCAAACTTCAAGTTTAAACTGCTTTTATCCCAATTCAGAAAGGAATATCAACATTCCAGGGGGTAAATCCCAATATGCAAGCTTGTAATGAAGGTTTTAAGAGCTGTCAAAGCTTAATTAAGATTGAAAAGCTCAAATAAATAGAAAATTTAAAGCTACAAGCATTAAAAACTTATCAAAAGTTAAGGTTTGGTTTGTATTCCTATCTTATGTGGAAAAACAGCAATAACTTCAAAAATTCATGACAAATACAATTCTTGATGGATTTTCTTGAAATTTTCACACAGATCAAAAATTAATGTTCTCTGTGTAGATTTAAAATCTTAAGTGTTTTTTACACAATCTCAATTGGCAATTAGCCTTGAATATAGCCTTTTTAATTATCATTGAAGAAAATTAAGATTTTTTTGAAAATTCATTTAAAATTAAGTTCAACATATTCTGTCTTTAAAATTCATTTTAGATTTGTTTATGTAATGAAAACTAATATAAATAAACTTATTTTCTATTAAGAATCAAAATAATTAATACAAAAGAGGATCAAAGCTACTTGGAGTTAGGAAAAACACTGATAAATCTAAATTGGAATTAAAAATAACTTACCCTAAGTTAAAAGCCTCATTTTTAAGTATAGTTTTTCAGTTTTGACCCAAGAATGCCCTATATATATATCCTGAATCATGAGAGCTGCTTTGAGGCCATGAAAAGAGCCTACACATCACTGTTTTTTTCAATAAAAATCATCAATCCAATCAAATAGACATTTTGAGCAAGTAATATTTTATTAATTATAAAATCTTATTATTGAGGTAATCTCTCAAGTATTTTATGATTTATTAATCTTAATTTGAATAATTTAAATGATAGAAATCAGATTATTGCTGTAATCACCAATAATATATTTTATTATATAAAATTATTGTCTTAAATAACTTTTTGAAATCCAAAGATTCCTCTCAAAAACCCTTAAATATTACTTTTATTATGAAGACGTTGTTTTTATCATTCAAGATATTGATCCTTGGCATGTTATCAACTTATGAACATCATTCAATATAATAACTGTTGTTGTTTGACTTGTTGTATTAGATAAAGAGTATAAGTAAGTTTTCTCTAAATTTCTACATTTTTTGTCTATTATTGGGATTTTTAATAAAAATTTTTTCATAATAGTTATCTCTGCACAGTTTGTGCAATAATTTCTTTTCTAAATCATATTCCTATATTATTTATAAGTGGATAAATATTATTGTGCTCCATGTGTAATTGTCTTGTTAAGGGCTTTAAATTTCTTATTTTTATAATTGTCAGTGAATATAACAATACTAGAATAATTATATTTCATGATAATTATTAGGATTTCATATTACTTATTAAATGATTGAATAGTAATTAAAATTTCTTTTTTAATATAATTATTTTTAATAATTATATTAAATTTGTGGTTATAATATTTCATTATATTATATCTCCTACTGAAGACAGTCATAGTACTCTTGATACTTCCTACTATTATCAAGAGCATCATAGAAAAACATTACAGTTTCAAACACTATAGCCCCAGGTCTCCCAAGTGCCATCGTTTCTTTGTTGGAAAGAAGCCTTGTCAATGTCCAGGGCGCCACTTTCTAACATAAGAAGAAATTTATGGAGTAAGAAAGAAGGTACATTTGAGAAATAATTTCCTGCCTATGAGGACCCTAACCTTGATGGTACTTCATGTCATTCCAACTGTAAGTGTTGTGGTCTTCTTGGTATTGTTTGATACTGATGTCTTGTTTTAGTGACTGGATCCAGGAAGAGAGAAGTGACCAGGTGGATCAATGTTGGAAGGCCCATTTATTCCACCTCAGAGGTTCCAATTTATAGGATCAATGACCAAGGTGTGGTGAAACAAATAAGGAGAATTTCTTATTCACCCACTGATCCAGATGCTGAAGGAAGTGAAAAATTGGACAGTGAAGAATTTGAAGTAATAAAACCTTTTGCTGACCATCAATAAAGCACTTCACCTTCTTAACCTGCTTCCAAAGGGTTACAAATCAAATCATACCTAGTACCCCAAGAAATTTCCAGTCTTTCCTATCCACCGTTGCATCTTCAATTTCTCCTCCTTCACCAAACCCATCTACTGAAAGGCCTGCCCTAGTTTCACCAATGAGACCATCCCTCAGTAAACAGCCAAGAAATTCTCCCATGGTCACCTCCAAGAAATTACAACTTGTGGCCTTTTTTAGAATAAGAAGAGAGGATTGATAACCATTACCATTCCCTGCTTCTTAAGTATTTAAAAGAACAGAACACTGGCCTGTCTGAGTCAACAGAGAAGATCCCAATATGGAAAATGAAGGCCAAGATGCAGTAGCCATGCTTTTTAGAAGAGTTAATAGAAATAGTGGGGAGGGTTTTTCTTATGCAAATAATGGAATGATTTCTGGTACTACTTCTGAGGAGATTGATGCTAAATTTATATGATACAAAGATGAGTTTATTAATGATTTTCAAAGACCTTTTGATGACTCGGGTAGATATAACTAGTTTATTGTCCTCGTTTGTGTTTGGTTTTTCTTTTATCCCCACTCTTATAAATACTAAAATGTAAAAAAGGAACCTCCCAATAAATTATATGGTAGGGGATGCTGCTTTCTTATATAATAAATAAAAAGAAACAAGAATTATACAAGTAAAGTAAAGAAAGGAAAATAAGAATTAAAAGAAAAAGAGAGAGTAAAGAAGAAGAAAAATAAGGCAACTCCTGAGGGGTGTCCTTCTTGTGGTAAGTTTCTTGATTTTGGCCATGAATCTTCGTGAAAGATAATACCAAGAATTTGATGCTCACAGAGTGGACAAGGTGTTGTTTACAAGAAGTAGCACCCTCAGAGATGCATACAAGGAGATGGAGCTCAATTCCATAACCTTTACTCCCAACCAAGAACCATAAAAGAAAAGAAACCTTTTCCATAATTAAATCTATGTAAGGAATGTATTGAAAAATAATAAATTTCATAATTCAAAAAAACAAAAGAAATAAAAAGAAATTTAGCCATATCTTGATGGAAGGTCCAAATTTGAGGGTATTGATGTTGCAAGGCCCTCTGAATCTGTCCAAAAAGATGACAAATGCTCATGAAGTGGCTGAGGCTATTAATACAGAACATTTGGGTAGAATACCCCCTTAAATGTGCATGCCAGGAGAGGACCTCACTTTCATAGCTTCTACTCCCTACCAAACACCATAATCAAACTCTTGAAGTATTTTTGCCAGGCTTGTCAGGGTGCAAAGTGGGGAAATCCTTGACAAGGTCTGGTAAGCTGGTAAGGTTGGAATCTGGCTCCCAAGTTATTCTTTCTGGGTCATCACTTAATCCTTTCCACTCCACAATGTACCATAATTTACCTCTCTTGAGGTTTAGTCCATACCCTGAGCCACTTCCCATTTATCCTGCTCCTCCACTAGGACTAGGTGTGGTGGAAATTGATTTTGGTTTGGGATAGCTGATTGCTTGACTGGTTCTAATAAGGACACATGGAATACAGGCTGTACTGACTTCCATTTTTGAGGAAACTTGATGTAATATTAATGGCTTCCAATCTTCTTCAAGACTTCAAAGGATACAAACCATTTTTTGGAAAGATTCTTGGTAGGTCTTGTAGTCTTGGTATTCTTATAGGCTATCCATACATTTTCCCCAGGTTGGAAATAAGGTAGAATTTTCCTATTTATATCTGCATACTTCTTAATTTGCCTTATTTCTTACCCTAGTTTTTATTTGACTACTTGCTGTACTTATAGGAGTTTCTTTGATAACCTTAAAGCAGGTGTGTCTTCAGAAATTTTAACTTAATCAAAACTGGGATTTATTTCATAAATTGTGAAAAAAGGTGATTGCTTTTTTGATGAATATTCTGCATTATTATAAGCAAATTCAGCTAGAGGGAGCCAGATGTTCCAGTCATATTGATGGTAACTGAAATGCATCCAAAGATACTGTTCTAGAATCTGATTTACCCTTCCTGTTTGTCCATATGTTTCAGGATGGAAAGAAGTTGAAAGATCTCTTAATATCTTGAGCTGCTTCAATAATTGGGTACAGAATGATGAAACAAATAAGGATCCTATAGCACTAACAATATGATTGGAACACCATGTTTGGAAAAGGCATTACTGATGAAGATTTGAGATAAGTCCAAGGCATTATTTGTTGAATGAGTTGAAATTAATATTTCCATTTCTGAGAATCTATCCACAATTACTAAAATTGAGTCAACATTTAACAGGGGAGACTTAGTGATAAAGTCCCTTGAAAATGAGCTCCAAGGACCAGATGCCATTTGAAGAGGCTTGATTAATTCAAAGCTCTTATGGTGAATATTCTTGTTTCTTGAACATTGCTGAAATGAGGAAACATCATCCTTGATTATTTTATTCATTCCAGCCCTGTAAAAATCTCTCTTGATGGGCTTGAGGGTCTTCTCCTGCCCAGGGTGGCCAGACAATGGTGAGTCATGACGCTTTTGAAGGATATCCATCTGAATTTCTTGATTTCTTGGAATAAACCCTCTATCTTTGAATAATAATAACCTAGATTGAGGTTCAAGAGAATATTCTCATACTTATTTACCTCTTGCTAGTTTCTTGAGTACTTCTTTATAATTTATTTCTTGACATACTTAATTTTGAATTTGGTCAGCTAAATCTGAGAACATTTCTACTTTGATTTAAAAGTTTCTTCATTCGTGAGTTCCATCTTGATTAAGAACTTGATGAAGATTTTGAGGATTCTTGCTGATGAAGCTCACCCCCCTTTCTGGGTACATGTTGTCCCAACATGACAAGGAATCCGGTAAAATGGCCAGCCTGCCTGGGTGGTAAGTAATAGTGAAGTGAAACTCAGAGAGAAATGCAGCCCAGTGGGCTTTACAGAAAGTAAGGACTTTGGAATACATAAAGTATTGAAGAGAAGAATGGTCTGTCAAGACTTCAAAGGAATGAGAAAGAGAAAGAAGGAAAGCTCTGCAGCACTTGAGAGCCCAAACCATTCCAAGAAGTTCCTTGTTGTGAATCTCACAGTTGACCTCAGCTGGGGGAGGCTTGCGGCTATCAAATGCAACGGGATGCTTTCCTGAGTCATTCACCTGACTCAGTACAGAACCTAAAGCATAATCAGAAGCATCAGTCTCCACAATAGCTGGTAGAGAATGATTGAAATGGGAAAGGATAGGAGAAGTGATTAATACTTCTTTGAGTAATTGAGGCCAACTAAGAGCTTAATCATTGAAGATAAAGGGGGGATATTTTTTAAGGGAAGTGAGAGAAGTAATTTTTTTTGGAGTAATTTTAAATGAAATTACAAAATAAATTGGCAAAGACAAGAAATGATTGAAGAGCTGTGATGTTATTGGGCTGAGGTAAATTGAGGATTTGTTGAACTTTTGAAGAATTCATCTTTAGTCCAACACTTGAAGCAACATAGCCAAGGTATTCCACACTTGATACATGGGATACACACTTTGAGGCTTTGGACAATCTATTATTGTCCCTCAGCCTTTGGGGGACAGAGGCCACATGTTTGACATGTTCCTCCTCAGACCTTGAGAATACCATAATATCATATAAGTAAACTACAACAAAAATATCCAAGAAGTTGGCAAAGATATCATTCAAAAGATTCTGGAATGAAGCAGGAGCATTAGTTAAGCCAAATGGAATACCCAAGTACTCATAACTACCATACTTGGTTCTCAAGGCAGTTAAGTGCTCATTACCCTCTTTAATTCTCAAGAGACAATAAGCACCACACAGATCTATCTTGGAGAATATAGTGGACCTGTTGAATAAGCTAAAAATTTGGTTTATAGGAGGGGGGATACCTGTTCTTCCTAGTGACAGAATTTAGTTTGCAGTAGTCAACACAAAAATGGAGGACACCATGTTTTTTCTTGACAAAAAGGACAGGTGCTCCTGTTGAAGAGGAGCTTGGCCTGATGGAACCTTTCTCTAAATTCTCTGAATTTTAGGCGCGTAGTGTTTCTGACTCATCATTTGATAAAGAGTATATAACACCACTTGGTGGTAGAAGACTTTCCAGTTCAATATGATGATCACTGGAATGGTGTGAAGGAAGTTTCTCTCCTTTCACCTTGGAAAACAAATCCAAATAATGGTGATAAGAAGGGGTGACTACCTTCAGAACAGTTTCAATTTCTTCTGGAGCTTCCTCCTCATCCCACTGCCCCTCCAGGGATGCATGAAAGGATAAAGAAGGAAGGTACATATCCCCTTGAAAGAGATGAAGTGAAGATATAGCCACATCTTCTTCAACATCTTTTATCTCTTGATGGAAGTAATGACTGAGGGGGCATTATTGAAGGAATATGGACAGAAGAAGGAAGGAAAGGTGTCTTAAGCTCACCAACCAGAGAAACGCTTTTGACATCAGTAATAAATTCATTACTAGCAGAAGAAGCAATACAACTAGAGTACTTATGACTAGAGTAATAGATGATCAATCCATTTTTCCAATCAATAAGGGGATTAAGATGGTAAAGTAAATCATAGCCCAGTATTAGGTCTTCTCCCTTGGGTAAATGTATTATAAAAAAGTCCCATTCAAAGCTTGGGAATGAAGGCAAGTCAACAACCCATATGTTATAATGGGTGATGAACAAGGAAGTGGATTCATTGGAATGAAAAATTCAAAGGAGAATCTTTTCAGGAAGCTATTACATGGTCAATTAGTACTTGAGAGAAAAATCCTTTGCAATAAAGGAGTTTGTAGCAGCAGAATCAATGAGAATACTATAAATCAATATCAGAGACAGAAGGAAAGATAAGAAATTTTAATTCTTTCTTGAAACTAGTAATCAGAGTGCACAATTATGCTCTTGAAGGGAATAATTGATAACCATTGAACACATCATGATTCCCACTCAGGATTTTCCCTGATTTCTAGGGAAGCCACTTGATGACCCTGGCCTATTTTGAGGCCTCTTGAATCCTTTTTCAATTGGGTACTTCCCACCACAATAAATGCATAAGCCTTCTTTAATCCTCCTCTCCCTTTCAAAATGGATCAATTTATTTTCCTTATTGAGGAGAGCAGCATGTGGCATATCCTTTAAGACTTGAAAGTTCTTCCCATTCTTTCTCTTCTTGTGATAAGGCTTCTTGGAACATGAATCTTGGGGATGCCTGAAAGAGTTGGAGACAGAGACTGGAGGCTTCTTCTCCTGATGAATATCCTTTTTCTTCTGCCTCTCATGGTACCTGGTATCTAATTCCAAAGTAATATCAATGAGTTTTTGAAGGCTATCAAAAGTACAAGGGTGAGAAGCCAACTGGTCCAAAAGTCTTGAGGCTAATCCTCTTCTATAAATATGAATATAAGGCCTTCTGCCCAATCTACAATTCTTGTCATTAAGCTTCTAAAATCAGCAATTTACAAGGATACATGACCACTTTAATTCATCCTTAGATTATCCAACTCTTGTTCAGCTTTTCTGACCTCATTGGGATCACCAAACAGAGTGAACAACTTCCAATTATTGAGGAGGTAGGATGGGTCTTCATTGGAGATATTTGAAGAATATTTTTCAGTCCATTTTCCAGCTCTATAAGTGAGAAAAGAAGTTGAGTAAAGAACCTTCTTCCTGTAATAGAAGTGTTTTTCTGGGTCATTATGGAAAATTAATTCACAGGATTGGATAAATCCTCTCAATTTATGAGCTTTAGTACCATAAAAAAAACAGGTTCCTTTATTGATGGAGTCTCAAAAGCTGGGGCTCTTGAAATGTCACTGGGGGAAACTTTTTGAGTGAGTTGTCCCATGAATTGGGTCATTTTCTCCATTATCTTGAGAAAATTTGGTTCAACTTGAGAGACAAGAGATTGATTAGAAGGTGCTAGATTTAGAGCTTCAGGATTCTCAGGGGCACCTGACAAGGCAGCTTCTACTTCAGTTTCCTCAGAATTTTCCTCTTCCCCAGACTTCTCCCCGTAATCTGCTTCTAGGCCCTTGAGAAATGCCAGTATGACAACCCAACAAGCCAGAGAATCATCTTGATCTTCTTGATTTCTTGCCTCCTTTTATGGAGGGTACTGCTCCTTCTATTGGTGGTCCTCTTCCCAAATTTTCACTCAGTTGACAAACTGATGGTGTGTGGTCAAGGGGAGCCCTTTCTGTAGGAGTAAGAACAGCTTGATATCCTTGGGATATTGTATTCTTGGCCTGAAGATTATGCTACACAGGCATTATTGAAGAATAAGAAAAGAAACTTGATGATACTTTGAAAACAGAAATGATGCTTTATAAAATCAAATTAAATGAGAATCTTGAAGAATCAATCAAAATTTTGAAGAACTTCAAATCAATGTCAATAAATAAATTAATAAATTCAATGCAAAATCAAAATCAAATATGTCTTGAGGAATTGGGTAAATCAGTAAATATATTCAGAAGTCAATTAATACTCTTGAGGAATAAACTTCAGATAAAAAAGTTATATCAAAGCTTGATTATTAATCAACTATCTTGAGAAATCAAATTCAAATAAATCAATTGAATAAATTCAATAAAGTCTTGAAGTGAAAATCAATATCTTGAGGATTTCCAATCACAAAATAGCCAATAAATCAGAACCTGAAAACACCTGAATTCATAGAGAAATAGAAATTGAAAATCTATTAATAATTAAGAATTAAATGAGAAGGGAAGAAATTATAAAGAAATTACAAATAAGGTCAATTTTCAGAAGAATGAAATGAATGAGATGAAAATTGATGGGGGTCAAGAAATCATAAAATCATGAAAAGTAACAATTGATAAATGAGAGAAATGAATATAAATGAATAAAAATAAATAAACAATTATGAGTTAATTAATATAATGTCACAGGGGCTCTTCCAAGTGAAGAGGGCCTGGAACTCACTTACAGAGGGCTACAGATGGGATAAGATGGAATACACTTAAGATTTTAATTAATATATAGTTTATAATGAAAGAAATATAAGAAATCAGCAAGAAAGAGTAACATAAAAAAATAAAAGAGCCAACCACAAACAAGTCCAAGGCCACTGTTTCAACCTGTCAAAAATGAAGAGAAGGTTTAATACGAATATGGCCACCACAACTCTACTGAACAGGTGAGGAGAAGGCAAAGACCAACTTGAAACCAATAAATATAATACGCCTAAAATAAGAATAAGAATATTTATTGAATAATAAATCAAATATATTAATTAACTGAGGAAAGGTCCCCAGGGGGAGAGAGAGGAACTGGTATATGTGAGAATCCACCAGCCCTGATCCAAAGAGTGAATTTTCTAGAGAGGAATATTTATTTCAATTTATTTGGATTATACAGCCCCTGTATGGATTTACAGGTTCTGTGCAAGAGGTGTGGTAGAGTTGGTTGATCCTACAGTTTCAGACTTCTGAATCCAAAATGGTATCTGAAATATCCAACCTGTAAAAGTATTGACAGGCTGTATTTATGAACCAAGCTGTATACATGTTCCAGAAAGAAGATCCCCTGCAACTGATTACTGATACACATAATGGATTTTGTGGCTTGATGGGTTCGAGTGGTTTTAATGCTTAATACACTTACTGCTGATAGTGGCTGTGAAACTACCCCCTGAGGTCTTATGTGGCAACCAACAGGGTCTCCCAGGTGAAATTTGTCAAGGGTGATGCCACTGAGAATGTGAGCCTGTGTGATATGTATGACATACCCATAAGGACATAGAAAAAACTTTATACAGTTGATTGGGTCTTGAACAGAATTATGAAGTTAATTCAAAATACAAAAAAAATAATTACAAACCTTTTTTGATAAACAAATTTTTAAACATTATGTCATTTTTGGCTTCTACCCTAAAATAACCTAGGGTAGACTCATAGGGTGTTGTACCCAAAATTTCTATTTATTATTTTATTAAAAGATTTAACAATCTCACAGTGAAATTTTACGATTTAAACATTTTTCAAAAATTGTTAAGTTCATGCTTCAATAAGCTTAGATTTCAAGTGGGATAAGGTTTATGAAAACTTACAAAAAAAATGAGTTGAAATTGAGGGGTGGTGTATGTTCAATGAATTGGCTAAGGACTTGCAATACAGTATTTAAATCATTTGTGGGCTAAATCAATTGGGTTTGAGGCCATAGTATGGCTTTAAATAAATAAAAGGGCAAAATCCACACAGAAAGGTGAGACAAAGGAAAAAAGCCAGACAGAGCCAGGGTACCCAGATTTTGGGATATTCAAGAACTCAATTAAGGCTTTCCACCTTTATTTGAAGATTTTTAACCTTATTTCAACTTTACAATTGTAATTTGATTGAAAATTAGAGTTGAAACTGGTTTTCTTCCAATTTGGACAGGAATTAAAAGCTGCAAAAGGGTAAATTCCCATATGCAGGCTTGCAATCAAGGTTTTAATCACTGTCAAGAATTGATTAAGATTGAAAAGGGCATCAATAATTGTAAAATTTAAGTTGATAGGTTTTAAAACTTTATCAAAAGTCAAAGTTTGGTGTGTATTGCTATTTTACATGGAGAAATAGCAACATCTTCAAAAATTCATTTAAAATCCAATTCTTAATGGATTTTCTTTAAAGTGAAACCCAGCTTCAGATCAGATGTTATCTTTGTATTAATCCATTTAAAGCCTTCTTTTTAAATCAGATTAATCGGTAATTAGCCTTGAAATTGACCTTTCTTAATTATTCTTAAAGAAAATTAAGATTTCTTTACAAACTGATTAAAAATCCAGTTTAGGATGTTTTGTCTTGAAGCTTTTTTTGCAAGCTGTTCATGTAATGAACTTCAATATGAATAAATTTAAAATAATTAACACAAAGGAGCATTAAAATTACTTGGAGCTAAGAATAACATAAGTAACTTTGAATTGGAATTGAAAATAAGTTACCTTAAGTTAAGAACCTTTTTTTATGCATGGTTTTAATTTTTGACCTGAGAAAGCCCTCTCTCTCAGTTGAAAATAATGAGAGCTTCTATGAAGGTATAAAAATAGCCTTCAAATTCCTTTTTTTGTCCATCATAATAATCATTCAAATCTATTAGACTTTTTCAGATGGTAATATTTTATTAAATACAAAGCCTTATACTATTCATTTAATTCTTAAGTGATCTACTCTTTCTAAATCATGAATAAAGAGTGGAAATCTTAGAGTTTATTTTATATTGTTGTAATCAGAAATAATAGATTCTATTACATAAAATTGTTCTCTCAAAATATCTTTAATATGCACAAACTCTCTCTAAAAAGTCTTAAATATTTCTTTATCATGAAAAACTGCTTTATTCCTTTCAAATATTTATTTTTGATGTGTTTTTAGCCCATAAACATCACTTAATACTATATATTTTGTTGTTTGACTTATTGTATTAAATAGATATTATAAGTAAGTTTTCTTTCAATTCTATATATTTTTTATATAGTATTAGTTTCTTATAAAGACTTTATTTTCTATAAGATTTGTCTCTGCACAATGTGTGTGATATTTATTTTTATAAATAATATTTATATTCTTTAGAAGTGGATAAATATCATTATTTTCCACATATACTTTTCTAATTAAAAGCTTTTATATTTCTTATTATTATAGCTGTCCGTGACTATAATAATGATAGAATAATTATAATTTATTATAATTCTTAAGATTCTTCTATTATCAAATTACTTAATAAAAATTGATTCTTCTTTATATCTAACTCTTTTTTAATAATCATATCAATTTGTGGTTATAGTATTTAGTCACATTATATTTTCTACTGAGTACAATCATATTACTCTTGATATTTTTTGCTATTATAAATATTTTCATAGAAAAAACTTACAAAACAGTTCCTGGCATGTAGTGGTGCAATTATTCATTTAACTGGCACATCCCATTTTGTCACTAACCTGTGGTCTGTGCCTCCTTTACCAGTAGGTTTGGGAGATTTGTCATCACCCATCACTGTCAATCAGCTTGCTACTGCTAACTTACCAGTTAAGGGTTGTTACCTTGTCATCAAGGAGGTCCCCTTCATGCATCTGCTTTTGGGAACCATAATTTTACTGGGGACATTGGTGCAAGCTGGGGTATTATTACGCTTTAAAGGGGTAAAACAAATTTCTACTTGCCTGGGAGAATTCTATTGACTGATTTTGTGGATACCTTTTGGTGTATTTGGATTGATTTATCCCAAGGGGCCTTGCAGCTGGCATTTGTATCTCCTCTGGTTTCTGCTACCAAGGCAATGAATGTCAGATGCATCTGTGAAATCTCATCTCATACCAATACTTGAATGTTTCCAAGGCAGTGGCACAAATTCCTTTGTCATTTGGTCCTTCCTGAGGATTCTTGTGCCATCCTTTAAATTATCCTTGTGGTGCCCTTTCTACTGTGATGTATGCACTGAGGCTAAGAGTGTTCATTTTCAAGAGAAGCATAGGGTAGAGGTACCAACACCAGAGCTTCTGGAACTTTTTTGTGTTAGATATCTTGGGACCCTTTTTTTTCTGAAGTGGAAAGTTCTTGGTACATTATCATGTTCACATTTGAGAGCTAATGATGTGGAAGTCATCCTGTCCTGGGTAAACTTACTGCACGTCCAAACTTGCAAGTACCTTGAATCTAGCCACATGGAAAGCACAAAAGAGTTTACCTTGACGTTTTTTGAATACAATTAGACAGCTGGGAATATTTATCGTGCTTGTGTTACCCTACTTCCCACAAGAGAATGGTATGGCAGAGTGACTTAATTGTACAGTTGATGTTGGGTGCCTCAGACCTGGGTAATAGCTTCTGGAAGTATGCCTACCTGTAAGTAGCCCACATTCACAACCAAATTCCCAACATGTTCTTCAAAAAATCCTTGCCTTGCAGTACACTTTTTTGCTTCCAATAAGCTACTGACTAAATCTACCCCTTCAGTGCCAGGGAGTTGGTTCATGTCCTGGAGCTTCGGCAAATGGCCAAGCTAGACAATTGGGAAGTTTATTTCTGGATTATGCACCTCCTCCCAGGCTCTTCTGGTTTTTTTTGTGATTTAGGAAAGAAGAATACTGTCCAATCTTCAATTGCAATCTTTCCTTACTTCCAGGAAGCGACAACTATGGTGATGGCTAACAAAGGTAGTCTGCCACATATGTTAAACAGCAGGTACCTTCATGAGGTCCCAACCACCAAAGCCTGTGATGCTGAAGACATGGTGACTGAATCATTACCACTCACAACTGAAATCACGGTACCATAGTCATTGCATAGTGCACTAATTGGCAGCCATGTGAAGGGTTGGAGAGCAGCATGCATGGTGGAACTTGATCAACTCAACCCAAGGCAAGTCTATGATATGGTGTGTAGGACACAAAACATAAATGTTATTCATCACCAGTAGGGGTTTGCCATGAAACGTTATTCCAATAGAAGAATTGAGAGGTTGAAAGCTTTTTTTTGTGCCCGTGGTGATAGGTAGCTTCCTGGGGTTGACCTTTCTGATACCTTTGCTCCTACAGCTTTTCTGATGACACTACTGTTACTGCTTGTGTTTTCTCAGAAGGAAGGGTGGCACAGGGCCATCTTTGAAGTGATCAGTGCTTACTTGTATATCCTTGTTGAGGGGCAGGTATATGTGCAACCTCCCATTGAACTAATGCCAGAGGAATTGGGGTCAGTAATGAAGCTCCAGCCTGCACTGTATGGGATCAAGATTTTTGGCAGGTGCTGATGAATTTTAAGGAGGATCTTCTTGTATATGGGTTTCTCTAAAACCAAGGTTCAAAAGCCATTGTACCTCTTCAAGAGGGAGAGGCACACCATTGATATATGGTTTCATGTCGATGATGGCCTGGTGGTGTTGGACTGTGTAGCACTGCTAGAATGCTTCCACCAAGCCCTGGCAGCTAAGCTGAAGATCACATGGAATAATGATGTTTTCCAAATTCTTGGAATTAAAATTTCCCAATGTGGTGGTGTGCTGAAACTGTCTCAACCAACTCTGGAGGAAGGTATAATCTTCTCATACGGGCATGATCTGTTACATTGTTAAATTCCTCTGCCATTGAGCTGGGACCTGACAGGTGGTTAAACAACATGGAAATTAATTCCATCAGATACCGCTAGGTGGCCTACCTGGCGTGTGGGACACCACCTGACCTGTTCCATGCGGTCAACCTTCTGTATAGGCACTCTTTGAATGTGGGAGGCATTTTATTACCTGATGGGCTACTTGAAGGAGACTTCAGGCCTCTCACTGTCTTTGAAGCCGTATATATACTGTCTTCGGCTATGGACAAACACCGGCCGGTGGGAATCTTGGAAAGCTCCCAAACAGGGTTCCTGCTTTGCCTATTTGGGTGCCCCATTCTGTGGGCCTCCTGACGACAAACCATGGTAGCACTTTCAACCTGCGCTTCTTAATTTGTCACATTTTCTGACTCATTTCAAAACATTTTTCAGGCTATCTCTCGTATCTGCGACTTGGGGCTCAAGACCCTGACAGCTATTCATCGTAATAACAAAGCTTCAGTGAAGGTAGCAATGGACATCTACTCAAGAAAACGGACACAGTACCCCAATAGGGCATTTTTTTTGTAAAAGACATGAGAAAGGGTAATGGAATTTAAGTGAAATAGGAAACAACTGTGGCTCAGCTGGCTAACCTACTCACGAAACAACTATCAGAAGCTGAGATGGAATCTGCTAGGAAACAGTTGGGCATAATATAGTATTGCATGTAAAACTCATTAGGAGGGGGTGTAATGGTTGATGAGAAACCATATGTAGATTATTTAATGAGTCCCTGAAGAATGCGCAGCTGTAGTTAAATTCTATTTCTTAAGCTAGGCTCCTTCCCGCTCTCTCTACTCTTTTTCTAACATCTGTTCCTTAGAGGTGACGAAAATCCCAAGAGAAATCACAAGCAAGCCTGACTGACCCGCCACCTTTTATTATAGGTAATGCATTTTAAGACCTCTATCTATTATAGTAGAAAAAAATCCCAAGGGTGATTTCAAGCGAGCCTGACTAGCCCGCCACCTTTTACCATAGTATTTGTGATATGTGAAAAACTGTATCTAAATTTTCTGAGATCTTCTCAATTCCGAAGCATTTCAACGGGTTTTACTCATGGGCTTCTTTAATCCCTTGAAAAAAAAATTGATTACAAATGAAATAAAGTTCTCTCAGAATAAGATTTTCCACACACAGCTTAATTGTCATAATTACTCCAAAATTTAATTTTAAATATCTTATAAATCATTATGAAGTCCTTTAAAGAGAATTTCAATAGAAACTTGAATTTATAAAGAATAATTCAAGTCTTAAAAGCATCAACAGTTGTGATGATATATTCTCTGGGAGCCTTTTATTGAATAATTAACTACTGATTTTCATTGTCAAAATTTTTGAAATAAATATCTGATTCTCATTATATTAAGGATGTAAAATACTTTTTTGCAAATATTACTATTATTTTTGACAGTTTTAAAAAGAATTAGTAATATTATCAGGGTAACACTCCGCCACTTAATTGTAAACAGATTACCTTTTATATTTTCTTCTGATACATGAAACATCTTCACAGTGAAATTCTTCATCTAAACAGTCTATTTGTGACAGGAAAACATCAATAGGTGCCTCCAATAATGCAAACTCGTGGTTTGGAACCTTCCATTCAAATAAAAATTAATTTGATTACCCATTAATGGTAAAAATTCTCATTTAATTCTAATTCAGAAGTATTGACAAGTGGCTATAGTGCTTTATTTATGTTTCAACATTTCAGTTCATGCATCATTCTAGAAAGTTCCAAGCCCTTAACTGTAATAAGGAGGCTAGGTTTTAAATCACTTTTAACACAATATTGTGTTACTTTAGTACAATGATACCTTTCCCTTGATATGATAATAGACAATACTATTAGCTCACAGTGAAATTCTATCAGCTATATTCAATTAAACCAATATATTTTCAACTTTAACTTGAAATTGAATTATGTTTTTAAGCTTATTAGACTCAAAAAACCAAAAAAATGTATAGTAAATCACAATTTATTTTCATTTATCTTAAATAAACAGTAAGTCAAAGATATACCCATAGGAAAACTCTTCTGATATAAAGCTAAAAGAATATGGTTGTCAAGCTCCACATATATATATAAATATAGCCACTGTGGTATCATTAAAATCAGAACAGGGAGAGATTGAATAACTGTATGATATAATAGTTTCTTGGATTTTATATAAAACCTTCTACACCTCATGAAGAAGATAAATTTGATGGTAGGCATTGCAGACCCAAGCAGGGTATAAACTGCCTTCAAATAGAGTCTAAGCCTTATTACTAAGCTTGAATATATTTACAAACATATTCTCTCACCAAAGAGCTTCTGTAAGGTGTGGATATGAAGCTTTGATTGAAAATCAAGTACTTTTCCGGTCCCCAAAGTTTTATTAAAAATAGTATGAAATCATATTTTTAAGGGAAAATACACCAAATCTATTTTTTTAACTTTATAAGTATAAAACAATAATATAATGAAGATTTATTGTTTTACAAACAATAAAAACTTATCCAAAAATACTCTACAAAAGAAATTTCTTCAAGAGCAATTTCAATTAAGATTGTTTGAGCGGATAACTGCAATCAATTAATTATATAACAAAGTCTTTAAAAAGATTATTAAATAGAAAACACACCTAAAAATGACCAGAGTTAATTTGGAAAAAAGTGACAAAGTTTACAGTAATGTAAGATGCTTTAATTCACTTATGGGGTGGTCCAGGGGTAAAACTGATTATAACTATTTTTCATGTGGTTAAAAGGTTCAAAATGATTAAAAAAAGGTGGTTGAGATCTTTTATTGATTGGTTTAACAGTGTTTAAACTAATTACAAAGGGAAAAGATTCTAACATGAAGAGAAAAGTGGGGCAAAGAAGACATTCTTTTATAGCCATCAATTTTTATACTTAAAAAGTAAATTTTACTCTTTTCAGTAGTGGAAAACAATCTGACACCAGAAAAGACAGCTATGGCATCATTGAACCCTGGTTTAGACCAAAAAGGGCTGGTTTTAGGCATTTTAGACCCTTAAATCAGCTATCACTATAGTAATACCTGGCCTAGAGCCTTCATAACATGTCAGAATGTGTGTAAGAGACGTAATAGCCAGTTAAAACTGTTTTTACCATGTTTTTTTATCTTAAGGATAGTTTCACCCTCTTGGCAACAGTTAAAACTGCCCTGGTTGGTATCAAAACCTCAGCATCAATTGAATCACAGACCCTGTGACTCAATTCCAGGAAAAAGTGATGAACTTTTGCATGGATTTTGACATCTAACCCCTGTAAGCAAGGAGTTTGGGGGTCTGGCACCCCCTTAGAGCTAGAGTTCCTTTCCCCCTCCCAAATTAATCTTTCCAATTTATTTTTCCTTTGATTCCTCATCATGTATTATACTTGTAATTTACATATGTAGTTCAATTGAGTTGTACAATACTCTTACTGTAATACTTGACACCTCCTATGTAGATTAAAGTTCACTTATGTAATACATGGGCACATTTTGACATTTCAATTGCAAATACTTCAGTTCCTCATAGCTTCTAAACTACACACAACACCTCAATTTTAACACAAAAATTGATTGTTAACACCACATGTGATGTGAATTAAATCAAGGTTTTGAGGATTCTCAACTTTTGTACAGAAAATACTCAAAACTTAATTTAAGCGTATTTAGAGTTGAGTTATACAAATTTTACCCAGAGGTGACCCCACCTTATTTTTTATGAGGAATCTAATGGTAAAAATTTTTTCATGTGTTTATTTGTTTGATAAAAAGTTATGATAATTTTTATTTAACTTTTTTCCAAAAATGTTTTAATTTTGGTATTTTTGTTGAAAATTCATTTTTAATTAATTTTTCAAGGAAAATGGGTTTTCACAAATTGAAAATTCAAAGTAATTTCATTTTTAAATCATAATTAATCTTTTATTTTGATATATTCATTTATGTTTATATTTATTTTTATTTTGATAATATAAATAAATTTATTTTATTTATATTTATATCTTGTTTTATTATTTGTGGTCTTTTGGGTATATGAAAATACCTCTAAGGCTCACAGCTTTATCTATTTAAAGGGAAAGTGATAAAATATTCATAACTATTACATTATTAATCTACAAATAATAGAGGTTTTCTTTAGAGATAATATGTCTACTTAGGCCAAATAGAGCATCATTTTGTATTAATCCAAATATAATTTGAGATTTAAATTTCTCATTGAAGTGGAGATCCACGCTTTTTATTTATTTCATAAACTAATTCAATTAATTAATTTGTAGTTTTTTTCTTCTTGGAAAGTTTTCTACTCTATTAATCATCCATGATAAGAATAACCACTATAGCCATTTTTTGATAAATTTCATTTTGGCATACATCCTAATTAATATGACTCTAACTGGATTGAATTTAATAAATATCTTCTCTTGAATTCTCTTTTTCTTGAGAAGAACAAGATATCTATTCATTATTCATCAAGATATTTTTTAGTAATTATTAAAATATTTATTAAGATCATAATACCCTTACCATATACTTTGAAAAAGTATCCCAGCTCATCAAATTTAATGCATCTCTTAATATATTTAATCCTGAATAATGGTAAATAAAGAAATATTCAATTTTGTTTCTTCGAGCTACAAGTGACTATATATTTCAAGCCTTATCCTTGCAGGTTCTAGTAAGTTAATATCTTGATCATTTTCTTTCATAATTTCAGAATTTAATTTCCTTACTTTGAAATATTTTCGGTTTCTTACTAAACCCAAATACCTATAGTACCAAGAGCTTTTTTTAATTCCATGGAGCTTTACTCGTTAGCCTTCTTGTTGGATGTAAAATTTCTCTCCCAAAAAAAATTGATTCAAAAGTTCAGAAATAATCTACGTAACTTAATATCTAGCTTCTTATAGCTTTTACTTCCATTTATCACAGAATGAAGATATTAAATATAGAGAGCTTTGATATGAGGTCAATTATTCAAGATTTGAAGCTTCATTGGATAGATATGTATTTTCTGGTGAATTCAATTTTCAAGAAGGAAAAATATGAAAAAAATCCTTTTTTAATAATATAAAATATTAATAATCTCAATTCATACTTTAGAACAAAATAGAGCTATTTTCAATTTATAAATCTTTAAAAAAAATGAACCATACAAACATCTCTTACATCCAAATGAAAGTTCATTTAAATATTACTATTTTCAATATCGGGAGTTTGAATTTTTGATTCTTCTTTGTATGTGTTCAATTTGATCTTGAGATCAATTATATTTTCCTCTCCATTTAAAATTTTAAGCCATTTTCCTGGAATTATTTTGAGAATTGAAATGAATTGACGAAGTTTTCATTGTGAAAAATCCATTTGCATAAACTCTGAAAAAAGTATAAATAAAATTGATTGCAGATATGAATTAGAGACTACTGAAAAGAAATTAAGGATTTTTCGTTTTAAAAACTAAATAAAATTGAATTTTTCTTCATTAATAATAATATTTCATCTCAAAGACATTCCTTTTTTAAAAAAAATACATACCCATCTCCTTCAACGAAGGCAAAAGATACGAAATAAACTTTTGAAACTTCATTTTAGCATTTTCTTCAAAAAATTAGTTGAAAATAATATTGGAAATCTCCAAAACTTTATAAAAAAAATTTTTTTTCTAAAAATATAGCTTTATTATTCTATAATAGACTTTACAAAAAGAATTAAAAATCTAAAAAAATCCTTGAAATGGAAATATTTCAAGCTTTTTCTCCAAATGAAATATTGTTTCAAAAAATCTAATTAAAAGTATTCATTGAAAAGGTGGCTTAAATTGTGAAAATCTAAGGTTTTTTTATTAGAATTATTTTATTCGAAATTATTGAAATTGAAGGGTATTATGCATATTCTATTTATCATTCGAACCAAAATTTTCCAATATCTTTCAAAGGTCTCAATGAATCCTTGAGGTTGAAATTGAAATAGAAAGAAGCATAGCTCCATAATACTTCATAATTACACCAAATATGGGCTAAAAAATTTCATTCTCAATAAGCTCAAAAAATGAACAAATTCTATTTTATAGAGGCTTATTTACCTATACCTATTTAATTATTTTTAAAATTTGTGATACACAAATTCAGACCACTTATGAGTTTAATTTTAAAAAACTGTGAGAAAGACATATCCTCCCCATTATTCCAAAAAATAAGCCAAGATTTCATATCAAATCTGGTAAGCTCATATACCTTTTCCTAAAAATATCTTTGATTAATTGGATATTTCAGAACCATTGAGTTTATTTATTTCAAAAAATTATTGTACATTTTCATCATAGAGGATAAATAAGATGAGGCTCAAAGATTCAATTCATACATTTTTTATAAAGCTTTATCCCTTTAGAAAAACTACAGGAATTCAGAATCAAATAAATTCTCCAAAGAAAAGTGAATTTTTATACTTTATTTAATTTTAGGAATTAATAATTATAAATCTAATCAGAAAACAATTTTTTTACTTGGAAATTGATTAGAAATAATTTTCAATTGAAAAGTTGCAAGATTATTTAGTAAGGCTATGTTTTATCCTAATAATTCTATAGTTCTCTATCACCTCTTGCATATTTTGGGTCCGAATTCAGGTTTTTTTCAATACAAATTATCAAGAGTTGATAAAATCATACCTCAATAAATCTTTAATAGAAAATATCTGAGAGAAAAAAATCAATTCATTCTTTCAGATAAGTTTTACACAAAAATTCATAATGTTAAATACTTTCAATTAGGCATTTCAATTATAAAATGGTCTCTATAATGAGAATTAACCTGAAAAAAATATTTTTTTCCTCAATAAGACTAAATGTCTTTTTCTTGAAAATAAGGTTACAAAACTTTAGCAAGTATTTGAAATTCCAATGGAATGGCCAAGAAACACTGAAATTGAATAAATAAAATAAAATATTCAACATTTTTGTTAAGTTATTCCATAAATGTGTCAAAGGAAAGATAATAATTTTTTTCAACATTAAAAGACCTTCAATAAATTTAAAAATGGCTTGAAAAAATCGAGTTGAACAATATTTTGAATCGCCCTGATAATTGATTGGTGCAGGAATTTCGACTTGAAATTTTTGAAGAAGAAAATTTCAGCTTTATAAGACCTCAGGTACTTAAATACCACACATTTATTCATTTTAATTGCGTGGAATAAGAGTATATACTTCAATTTTAAGGATACAAGAGTTGATACTCTTTATCTTTTACCTCTGGTTTTTTTTACATGTCTGGAAATATCTAATAATCTCTATGGAGATAAAGATTCTAGTTGAAGATTCCTTTATATTGTCACCCAAAAGCTCTCTTGATCCCCTTTCTGAAATGGCTTTTGAAATATATTTTTTCCAAACTTCATTATAAAAAAGAGTGTGTAATTGTTGTGAATGAAATCCTTCAGGGAAAGAATCATTGGAAAAAGGGGAAATGTTTTTCAAGAAAGAAAATTAATTCTTAATTTCCAATGACGTTTTTGATATTCTAGTGATGAATACTTGGAAATAAGCTTCATTAAGATGATTTCAAACTGTATTTATTGGCTTTTTTAGTAGAATACTCCTTTTTATAACATCGAATTATTTTTAGTGACACTCTAAATCTGGTTGAATTAAGTTTTTTTGATCCTTGAAAGAAATATTTAATTGAATTTATTGAAATCTGTCATTTTTTTAACTTTTTCTTATTACCAAGCACTTAGTTAAATTAAAATAAAAAAGAAAGGCTTTAATGGATCAGATTGATAGTTCTACCAAGGTTATCCCAATTATTTTGCTGTATTCTGGATTTATAATATCTAAGAACTTCATGATATACTTTTAAATTGATTTTGAACTACCCATGAGGTTTCTGTAACCCATTGTTGGGGCTGCAATATCCCTAAAAAATTAATAAAGTATTTTACTATTT
Organism: Austropuccinia psidii; assembly: GCA_023105745.1. Lineage (NCBI taxonomy): Eukaryota > Fungi > Basidiomycota > Pucciniomycetes > Pucciniales > Sphaerophragmiaceae > Austropuccinia > Austropuccinia psidii. The sequence continues at coordinate 42,143,448 of JALGQZ010000003.1, forward strand.
CAAAATATTAGGATGAAAACTGAAAGGCTTTGTATTTCGTCAAAAATATTGATATTCTAAGAAAATAGTATGAAAGCAAATCTACATGAAAGGTAAAGAGATAGTAGAAAGGTTTTAAGTGAAGTTAGTTTTAATTACAATGACCTGCATATCTACTATTCAATGATGGTATTATCATTATTATAAATAATATAAATACTACCTTTTACGACACACTGGTGTGTCTGGGAGATTAAAAGAGAAATAAAAGAAAACAATAAGCCATTGAATTCTTGGAATAAGATTATTAGTCTTATTGTTTTTAATTTTCAATTGGAGTTCTTCAAGTAAAAAGAAGGAGGAGTAGAAGTGGACTCCCTTCTTATATAGTAATGATATATCACATTCTTCCTCTTTTTCACATTCATTCATGCCTTTCACGTGTTCTCTCTCAATTTCAACACAAAAAAACTGAATTTCAAAATAAAAAAAGCAAAAAAATAATTAATATGGGATTAGCCCATTTCCAATTAGAAAAATTGATATTTTTGAGAAAAAAATTCTCTTGATAAATTAGGTAAACTTATTTTCAAAAAACAGAACAAATATTAGAGGAATATTTTTGGAGATAAAATCAAAGGTATGTGGTAAAGGTTTCCCTCGGAAAAATAAAGGTGGATAGTTTCAATATTTTTCCAGTTCTATACAGAAAAAGATCAGCCTTACTTTCTTTTTGTTACAATAAGCATAAATAGCCACTATAGAAGTAAAAATATTTGTAAGGTGTGGATATGAAACTTTGATTAAAAATCAAGTACTTTTCCTGTCCTCAAAATTTGTATAAGGTAAAATTCAATTAAAAATAGTATGAAATATTATTTTTAAGAGAAAACACGCCAATTTTATTGTTTATAACTTTATTAGTATAAAACAATAATATTATAAAAATTTATTGTTTTACCAACAATAAAAATTTATCCAAAAAATACTCTACAAGAGATATTTTAAGGCTACAAAAGAAATTTCTTCAAGAGCAATTCTAATTGGAATTAATTGAGCAAAGAACTGCAAGCAATTAATTAAAGAACAAAGTCTTTAAAAATGATATTAAAGAGAAAACGCGCCCAAAAGTGACCAGAGTGAATTTGGAAACAAAGAGACAAAGTTTACAGTGATGAAAGATGCTTTAATTCACTTTTGGGGAGGTTCAGGGGTAAAAATGATTATAAGAGTTACAAACAATGATTATAATGATTTTTTCACGTGGTTAAATGGATTGAAATGATTAAAAATGGTGGTTGGAATCTTTGATTGATTGAATTAACAGTGTTTAAACTAATTAATTAAAGGAAAAGATTCTAACATGAAGAGAAAAGTGGGGCAAAGAAGACATTCTTTTATAGCCATCAATTCTCTTACTCCAAAAGTAAAATTTACTCTTGTCAGTCGTGAAAAACAGTCTGACAACAAAAAAGCCAATTATGGCATCATTGAACCCTAGTTTAGACCAAAAAGGGCTGGTTTAAGCCAATTTTAGCCAATTTTAGCCATTTTAGACCCTTAAATCAGCCATTACTATAGAAATACCAGGCCTAGAGCCTTCAAAACACGTCAGAATGTTTGTAAGAGACGTAGAAACCAGTTAAAACTGTTTTTACTATGGTTGTTTTATCTTAAGGGTAGTTTTACCCTCTTGGCAACAGCTAAAACTACCCCAGTTGGTATCAAAACCTCATCATCAATTGAGTCCACAGACCCTGTAACTCAATTCCAGGCCAAAAGTGATGAACTTTTGCGTGAATTTTGACATCCCACGCCTGTCAGCAAGGAATTTGGGGGTCTAGCTCCCCCTTAGAGCTGGAGTTCCTTTTCCCCCCCAAATTTAATCTTTCCAATTTATTTTTCCTTTAATTCCTCATCATGTATTATACTTATAGTTTACATATGTAATTCAATTCAATTGTACAGTACAATACAGTAATAATTGACACCTCATATGTAAATCAAAGTTCACTTATGTAATACACGCGCACATTTTGACATTTCAATTGAATTCAATTGAAAATACTTCAATTCCTCATAACTTCTAAACTAAACACAACACCTCAATTTTAACACAAAAATTGATGGTTAACACCACATGTGGTGTGAATTAAATTAAGGTTTTGAGGATTTGCAACTTTTGTATTGAAAATACTAAAAACTTAATTTAAGCTTATTTAGAGTTGAGTTACAAGAATTTCACTCAGAGGTGACCCCACCTGATTTTTTATGAGGAATCCAATGGTGAAATAAATTTTATGTATTTATTTATTGGATAAAAAGTTATAATAATTTTTATTTAACTTTTTTCCAAATTTATTTATTTTTTCACAGTTTTGTTAAAATTTCATTTTTACCTAATTTTTTCAAGTATAAATGTAATTTTATACTTATAAAATTTAATGTATTTTTATCTTTAAATTGTAATTAATTTTTTTATTTTTAATATAATTTTATATTTATATTTTAATTTGTATTTTAATAATATAAATAAATTTATTTTATTTATATTAATATGTTATTTTTTATATTTGTGGTCTTTTGGGTATATGAAATTACCTCTAAGGCTCACATTCCCTCCCCCTAAAAAGGAATATTACTTTGTAATATTGGTGTTTCTAGTGTGTCTGAATCTTCTGAGGAGTTTGGTAGCTTCTGGTATATCTTTTTCTTCTAACCATTCATCTTCACAGGTTGGGTCACTGTACCTAACAAGGTATTCCCTTACTTTCTTGGTTCTTAATTTCCTTTCTTTAAGAACTTTGGTAATTTTCTTAGCACCAGATGTCTCAATAGGAGGTATAACTTGGGGAATCTTATTCCTCAAGGGAAATTTCTCAGCATCACTAGATTTATATGGCTTTATCAAGCTCACTGGAAATGTAGGGTGCTTATTGCTAAGTTCTTCAGATAACTCTACTTCAACAGCATTTTCTCCATGGAGGGCCTTAATCACAAAAGGTCCTGCAAAGGAGTCTTTCAACTTTTTACATCCTTTGATGTTATTGAAGTTAGTGGTGGATACAAGTACTAGGTCCCCCACTTTGAAATCTGGAGTTGCATCTGATTTATCCCATTTATCTTTAGCATATGCAAAAGAGTCCTCCATGCATCTCACTGCATGCTTTCTAGCTTTGTCTAGCATTCCTTTGAAGCTAGCAGCTGTGGGATGTATTTCAATCAAGTCTTTCCTCAAGGAATCTTGGGGTAACTTGGGGTTCCATCCTTTTTCTAGAATAGCAGGAGTCTGATTGGTACTGGCATGGATTGATGTTTTATATGCTAATTCCAGTGCTGGCAACAGAGTACACCAATCATGGGTAAATCCATCACAATCTTTGAATTCAAGGCCATATGCACAAAATCTTCTCACCATGTCCTCTAAGGTTTGGATCATCCTTTCAGCCAGGCCATCAGTTTGTGGGTGGTAGGCTGTAGAGAAAGACAGTTTAGTGCCAAATAATTGGTGAAAATTTGTCCATAGTGCTGAAGTGAATTTGGGATCTCTATCACTGATGATATTTGTAAATATCCCAGTCCATGACACTACTCTATTCCATATCAGAAGAGCTGTATCCATGGCTGTATCATCTTTGTGACATGGTAAAAAGATTGGAGTTTTACTGAATCTGTCCACAATTACTAGGCAAGCATTATAGCTCCTGTCACCTCCTGGTGGTAGGCCAGTTACCCAATCCATATGGACAATTTCCCAAGGTCTGTTTGGTTCTTGGATTTTTATCATATTTCCAAGTCTTTTGCCAGTAGATTTATTTGCCTTTTGGCATCTGTCACAGGTTTTGCAATACTCTGCAACATCTTTCTGCCACATTGGCCACCATATGCAGGTCTTTAATTTCTCTCTTGTTCTGTCTTCAGACAGATGTCCTGAAAAGGGACTATCATGGCATTATTTCAGTACAAGATTGATTAATGACCTGTCTACAACTGTCATGACACATGTGTGCTTGGTTCTGTGGTAAATTATACCATCCAGTAGGTGAAATCTTCCTTCATCATAAGATTTTCTCCATACTTCATCCAAGGCATGTATTAGAGAGTTGTCTTTACAGTCTTTGTTAAGTAATTGGCATAAGATGCTACAATTCTTATCTTGAGTGTAGCTGCTTCTGACTTCTTCAAAGAAGGTGGTGTTCAAGTCTGTAACACTTATTCCTTCTATTGGAATTTGTGGTGAAGCTTCTTCTGGCACATAAGCAGGATTATCAATATTATTTGGTAATGGCCATCTGCTTAGTCCATCTGCATTCTTATGAATGTTCCCATCCTTATGAACAATAGTCATATTTCCTCTGTATTCTTGTATGGCTATTTGCCATCTGAGCATGTGTCTGTTGGGTGTTTTCATGTTCAAAAGTGATTTGAGAGCTGTACAATCTGTTATCAATTCAAAAACACATCCCTCTAAGAAGTAGTTCAATTTCTCCAAGGCCCAGACAAGGCATAGACATTCCATTTGACTTGCTCCATATCTGGCTTCAGTTGGTTTGATTTGCCTGGATATGAAACATATGGGTCCTTCTACAGGCTTATCATTTATGATCTGAACTTGGTGAAGTGCAGCACCCAGTCCATCCCCTGATGCATCAATATACAGTTTGAAAGGCAATTTAAAGTCTGGCATCAGTAAGAGTGGAGCAGTGGTCAATGCTTCTCTTAGAGACTCAAAAGCTTTGACTCTGTCAACAGTCATCTAAAACATTGTGTATTTGTCACACAACTTATAAAGTGGTCTTGCTATGTATGCAAAATCTTTAATGTGTTGCCTGTAATATCCTGCAAAACCTAAGAATGACTGAATTTCCTTCTTATTCTGTGTCAGGATGAGTCTATGTTGAAGTGGAAATAAAGCTATTTACAACTAAAACTATGACTGTGACACGTGGAAAATAGTTTAAAATAGTTTTATAAGGGTTAAAGATGGATCAATTTAATAATAAAAGGGGCTTTACTATAAGAAATATAGTGGTGGTGAGCGCTGTTGAAAGCCCTGGGTGCAGCTTTACCTGTTGGGTTACAATAATAAAGACTACAATACTTTAAATTAAGAGTATACCTGCTTATTACCCAAGAGTAAAACTGTTTTTGACAGTTTACTACGTAGGGTATTCAAGAGCAGGATGAGGAAAGGGTTTTGGCTGTGAAAAGCCCTCCTTTTATCCTAAAATTGAGGTGGAAAGGCTGCTAGACCTTTCCACATAGAGGAAGTGAAGATTTTTCACTCTCTATGACAGGCTTGTGGTTTGCAAACAGCCTGTATACCCTGTATTGGGCTCAGATGTGGTTTTGAAACCACATCTGGGCAGTTTTCACCAATACAGGGTGAAAATTTTCATCTGGGGACCTCACAGCCTGATTCTGACGTGTATGACGCGTAGAATGCTGTACAGAAACTGTATGGGACCCCAGTATTGACTGACATATGAGGTATTGAAGTAAAAACATGCTTCTTCGTCTATTTGACACCTCATATTCATGGTTATGGGATATTATCCCATGGTAAGGCTGTATCTGACAGCAGGTGGGATTTTGACCTTAAAATGGTCATAACTCTGTCCGTTTTTGAGATATCAAGCTCAAAGTTGGTTCATTGAATAGCCCTGTATGAGCTCTACACAATGGTACCTAACTTGACATGGTTATCATTAAATATGACAAAGCTATCCCATGTACAAGTATTTTTGTACATTGGCGTGGTCTGGTCAAAAGCTGTATTAAGCTTGTTTGGCCAATAACTTCTGTTGTAGTTGAGTTATGAGGAAATGGATAGCACCATCAGGTAGCCCTGATTGTGCTCTTTCCAAAAAGACCCCACTTTAGGTATCTCACACTAAAACTGTAAAAGTTAGATGAGAGGTGAATGTTTTGTTCACCCTTATTTGGTCTGAATTTGACCATAACTCAAGTAATACTGGTGCTACCTCAGTTTGGCTGGTACCATTGGATAGCCCTGGCTTAGAGCTCCATTTTGAATACCCATTTGATGGGGTTAAGCCTCTCCTTCTAAATTTTAGATGAGAGGTGAAAATTAAGGTTTATGCTCAGCAATAACTTTGAGCAGGAATAACTTTGTTGTTTCTTGTCCTATGGTGATGGGACTTATATTTTCAGAAAGAGGTAAGTTTCCTCTTTCTTCTGATACCTTTTGAGCTAATTTGGCTCAGCTCCATGTTCTGGTGGTATTTTGGCTATACCATTGGTTTATGGTATTTTGGCTGTCATGCTTGTGCTCTGGTTTTGAGTCACAGGCTGACATACCCTCCCTCTAAAAAAGGCTCATCATTGATGAGACTGTTCAGTCCTCCTAGAGGCTCTGAATCTCCTTAAATGGAGGTTCCCATCTGGTATGGCATCCTCTGCCAACCATTTGTCTTTGTCAGCTGTCTGGTTCTTGAATCTGACTAGATATTGTCTCTGATCCTTCCCATTGAGTCTGATTTTTCTGGCCCTGATGATCTACTCACAGGTCCAGGAGAGTCTTCTACTTCCACTATTTCTGGTGGAGTGATGTTTTTCTTCCTGAAGGGGAATTTATCCTCTTCTGTCTGGAAGTATGGTTTGACCAGGCTTACTGGAAAGACTGGGTGTTTCCTAGAAAACTCCTCAGTGAGCTTGACCTCCACTGCATTCTTCCCTATCAACTTAATGATAGTGAAGGGCCCTACAAATGAGTCTCTCATTTTCTTGGGTCCTTTGAGATTGTTAAAGTTTAGTGTAGACACTAACACCTGGTCCCCTTCCTTGAAGTCAGGTTCCATATGTGATTTGTCCCACCTCTGCTTATTATACTCTTTGGCCTCAGCTATGCATTTGGCAGCAGTATCACAGGCTTTCTTCCACATATCATGGAAGTCTTTGGCTGTGGGGTGGATGGTCAGAAGATTTCTCTTCAAGTGATCCACAGGTAAAAGGGGATTCCACCCTTTCTCTACCAGTGCAGGTGTTTTTCCTGTGGTAGAGTGCTGGCTTGTATTATAAGCCAGTTGGACTTCTGGTAAGAGGGTGACCCAATGATGGGTATATCCCTCATGGTCCTTGTATTCCATGCCATAGGCACAGAACCTCCTGAGGATGTCCTCCATTGTTTGGATCATCCTCTCAGCTAGGCCATCTGTTTGTGGATGGTAAGCTGTGGAAAAAGCAAGCTTGGTGCCTAGCATGTCATATAAATTTGTCCAAAATTCAGATGTGAATTTTGGGTCCCTGTCACTAATTATGATCTTAGGGACTCCACAGGTGGATATGATGTTATTCCAAAATAACAGAGCAGTGTCCATGGCTGTGTCCTCTTTATGGCATGGTAGACATCTCATGCTCTTGCTGAACCTATCTACTATGATTAGGAAGGCATTGTAGTTTTCTTTGCCTCCTGGGACAAGTCCTGTGACCCAGTCCATGTTGATGGTTTCCCATGGGTGTTTGGGTTCTTCTATGTGTTGAAGCAACCCATATTTTTTCCCATGTTTTCTATTTGCCTTTTGGCATCTTTCACAAGTGTTGATGTATTCACTCAACTCTTGCTCCCACTTGGGCCACCAAGCTGTGCTTGCTACCCTCTCTTTAGTCCTGTCCTCACTCATGTGTCCCATGTAGGGGCAGTCATGGCATTCCTGCAGGATTAAGGAGATGTGGTCTCTGTCTATCACTGTGAGTGCACTGGTGTGCTTTTCTCTGTGATAAATCAGGCCATCTATAAGGAAGAATTTATTGTCCTTATAGGCCCTCAACCAGGGTTCCTCCAGCTGGGTTTCCAGTTCTGGGCTCCTGTATTTTTGTTGAAGGAGTTGGAGTAGTATGCTACACTGTTTGTGTTTAGCATAGGATTTCAGTACTGCATTGAAAAATTCATTATGCAATTCTGAGGAACTTATTCCCAGTATGGGGGTTTCTGTCCCTTCTGAATCAGTGTTTCCACTGTCAAGGGTACCACTCCCTGGTGCCCATTCAGAGAATCTGAAGTTCTTTTTCCTATTTATTTCCATAAAATGGATAGGAATTTTTGCAGCAACTTCAGGGTCATAAGCTGGATTGCTTTTGACATTGTCCAGTGGCCATCTGCTAAGGCCATCTGAATTGGTATGGCTTTTACCTTCCTTGTATATGATGGTCATGTTCCCTCTATACTCCTGGATGGCTATTTGCCATCTCAGCATGTGTCTATTAGTAGTCTTCATGTTTAGTAAAGACTTCAAGGCTGTGCAGTCTGTGTAGACTTCAAAGACTGCACCCTCCAAATAATAATGGAGTTTTTCTAGAGCCCAGACTAGACATAGACATTCTGTCTGGGTGGCCCCATACCTGGCTTCTGAATCTTTCAGCTGCCTAGAGATGTAACATATTACACCTTCTCTTGGTTCACCATCCACAATTTGTCTTTGGTGAAGGGCTGCTCCCAAGCCTTGGCTGCATGCTGCATCTATATATAACTTGAATTGTAGTTCAAAGTCAGGCAAGATGAGCACAGGTGCATTTGTGAGTTCATATTTGATCCTCTCATATGCATCCCTCCTTTCCTTGGTTATTTCAAAAACTACATCCTTTGAGCATAACTTGTATAAACTACTAGTTATGTGAGCAAAGTTTTTGATGTGGTTTCTATAGTAGCTAGCAAATCCAAGGAAAGATTGCATCTCTTTGATGTTCTTTGGTACTGGCTTTTGCAGTGCTGCTGCTACTTTGTTCTGGTCAATTGCCAGACTAAGGCCTGAGACTTTGTGTCCTAGAGCTAGTAGCTCTTGTTGGCCAAAATTACACTTTTTAAGTGAAATTTTCAGCTTGATGGGTGTACATTTACTTAGCACTCTGTCTATGTATTGTACATGGTCTTCCCATGTCTCTGAGTATATAATGATATCATCAATATACACTACCATCCAGCCTTCCATTATTTCTTCTTGAAATATGGTGTCCATCATCCTTTGGAAGTGGGCTGGTGCATTCTCGATGCCAAGTGGCATCCTGGTGTACTCATATATGCCCATATGGCATATTATTCTGAGCAACTTCATGGAATTTGGTTTAACTCCATTTTGGTGGAAGCCTTTCATACAATCCATCTTGGTTATGTATTTGGCTTTGGCTAGCTTATTCAAGGCATGAGGTATCCTTGGTATAGGGTACCTGTCTGCTTTTGTGTAGTTATTCAGGGCTCTGAAATCTCCACACAATCTAGACTTGCCATCATGCCAGGTGATTAGGACAGGAGTGGTGATTTCCACTATTTCATTATGTCCAATCTTCCTAATGACATCAATGTCCAGGAGTTCATTGATATGTTTCTCAATCTCTTTCCTGGTCTCCAGACTTGCTGGGTAAGGAGGTCTCCTTAACATGGGTGGATAAGGCCTTTCCACATCCAGATATAGTTCTATATCATGGCCTTTGATCTTGCCTAATGGTTCTTCACCAATGGCAAATGCTGGTCTATTCTTCCTCAGCATCTTCAGTAAACTTAACTTTTGTTTACTGGTGAGGGTAGTGCTAAACTGTCCCTCTCTGAATTCTTTCAGAAGTTCTTCCAGTGGGTCCTGAGAAGATATCTGGTATATATCAAGAGAGAATTTCTTTTCCTTGTTAGTACCAATGGTAATATGCCTATTTTTACTATTGTAAATATCTATGCCATACATCCTCTGGTAATCTGTTCCCAGTAAAAACCCTTGGATGTGGGCATCTTCAAGCACTACAAACTCTGGGTTGAGTCTGATATTACCTTTTCTGTGGGGTATAATTATCTCTTTGATAATTGTCCCAATAGAGGTCATCTTTCCAGATGCACTCTTATAGTTCTTTGCCCTGGTGGGCAAGAGTTCTTTTTCCCAGTTTGGGAAGTGGTTATCCAGATAATTTCTGGCCACTATGGAGCAGTGTGCTCCACTGTCAATGATCATTGGATGCTGAGCATTGTCAATACATACAGTCATTTTTGTGGCTGTTCCATGTATGTATGCCATTCCTTTGGTTGGTGTAACCAGGAATGTTTGTGCATCTTGTGTATGTTTACACAAATTCTTGTTGGCAGTGTCTTGTGGCATGCCTGCTTCCAACTGTATATCCTGGATTTCTAGTGGGGTTTCCTCTTGGTATTCCACTAGAAATTCCTCTCTTGGGTCTTGATCCTCATCAGATGGTTCTCTAATGGCATCACCCATAGAGTCTGATTCAGAATCCTCTGTTGGAGGTTCTTCTTCAGGGACTTTTTCTATAGCATAGACTTTCTTCTTTGCTTTTGGACAGTTGTTGGCATAGTGGTCTGTTGAACCACAATTGTGACAAGAATTCTTCTTCTTTGCCACTTCTGCCACTCTTTCTCTGGGTTTGTCTTTAAACTCCACCCTGAAAGGTTGTTTCTCTTTGAAACTACTGCTTCTATATGGGGTGAATTTCCCTATATTAGTCCTTTTCCTTATGTCTTGTAAGGTATTGGCTATATCATCTAGAGTGCAATTTTGGTTGCATCTGCACTTTACTGCATGCTCTAGTTCTCCTGGCAGTTGTGTCAGAAGTTTATGATTCCTCATTTGAATGTTCATTTGGGGATCAATGGCTTTAAGTCTTTTAGACTGTCTAAGACACCACTCATATGGATCTTTGTCCACAGAGTATTTGTCATTTTCAAATGACATGGTCTTTTGCCATATCCAAGTTCCATTACTGTACTTTTGGATTATTTGACTCTTCCACCATGGCCAATTTCTTCTGCCATGGATTTCTTTCATTTCAGTGTACCATATACTTGCATGACCTTTAAATGCAGTATTCAGTCTAGCAGTAATCCAGTAATCTGGTATGCTTGGTACATCAATGAAGAGTCCATCAATATAATCTATGAGTTCCATATGATCATATTCTCCTGATCCAGAGAATTTGGGCCAGTTTGGGGCCTCAGGAAGCTGTTTCAAGGCTTCCTTCTCTGAATAAGACATGCCATCTCCATCCTGGTATTGTGATGGAGATCTTGCCTTATTCAACAACATGGCATCTGTTTTGATGTCATCTGGTTGGTATGGATTCTCCATAGCTTGGCCTTGTGGTTGGGGCTTTAAGCTATGGTAGGCATCAAACAATTTGTTGATGTCTTGGTTCAGACACTCCCTGTCCCTGCTACTATGGTGTTGTTCTTCAGAGACTTGATTCAGTCTCTTGTTGGTTTCTTCAGAGGCTTTGCTCAGTTGAGCATATCCTTCCTGAAGGTTTTTAACTATCTGCTCCAATGAGGCTTGAGTTTTTCTCATCCTCTCTTGGGCAGCTGCAAATTCTGTAGCCTGCTTTGCAGATTGCTCAGCATATTGGGACGTTTGTAACCACAGTGTGTCACTGTTGATGTTACTCTCAGATGTGATAATGTTATTTTCAGTCTGAGTGGGGGTAATGTTTCTATTACTAGGACTACTGATTTTAGAGTGGTTTACAACTACTTCTGGTTCTTGTGTACTTCTTTCACCAACTCTAACAGCTTCTGGATCATGGGGTCTGACTCTTTCCTCCTCTGGTTGAAGGAGGCTTTGTTCTTGCCCTTGTTTCCTTGTCTTCTCCTGGAAACCTCCTGGAATTGTGAAGAATGGTGACTCTTGGCCACTGATCTGCTGGTTTCTGAATGGTGTGAAGCCACTGGAGAGCTGATTTGGCATGCTCCTTGTGAACCTGAAGGAATCTGAGTAGGCCCTGTCTGGGTTAACTGTTCTTCTATAGCTTGGATAGTGGCTTGATTCTCCCTTATCCTCTGTGCCCTTGCCTCCAGGAGTCTGTGCTGCCTGGTAGGATTCCAACCCTTGGTGATTACCATAAGGTCTTTGAAGTCTATCTCTTTGAGACAGATCTTCTGGCAACTTGATCCCAGTTCTACCCAGTGAGTTGCTAGGTTGAACCTCTTGTTGTCCATGCTCCATTGAAACAAATATTTGAGGAGTTGGTGGATTTGAAGAACTTGATCCATATCCTTCCAGTCCTCTGGTTTGAGGTTTCTGTTGAATTGGAGTGTGAAGGGCAAGGTTGATATTATCTCCCTCATTGTTTTGCCATCCACCACTGTGTCCAATGTGTCTTCTTTCAGGTCTTCTGGTTCTAGACATTCCTGCTCTATCCTCTGGCTGGTTCCTTTGGAAGCCAAGGTCTCTGAGGTATGCAGGGGACATATCAGTGTTTGCAAGCAGTAAAAAAAGTTTATGTTCTTAGGGTATTTACCTTTGACTGTGCCTTGTACAAATTTGTTATCTGCTGATTTGGGCAGTTTGCCTTTGGAGGTTACAACTGGGTTAATAATTGTAATCTTCCCTGTACAAGTGGTTAAGGTTGGTTTACCTTGTATTGAAGCACAGTTTCGTGGTTTTCTACTCCTCTGAGTGGCTATTGGTGTCCACTTCATGGCTGTAATGAGGCCTTCACTAAGCCTTTTTCCTTTACCCTTGCTGCCCTCTGGTTCTGAGGGTGTCACTGGTGTGTTGGCCTGTGACTGGGTTTCAAGTGGGATGTAGTTTTCTTCCACTGAATCAAGACAGGAAAAAGAGGGCTTATGTCAGTTAAGACTTCTTACAAGGCTGGTTTTGCACGTTTAAGAATGGCCTCTGGGCTTGTATATTATTACAGTATGCCCCTGTATAATGACAGTGTGGTTGAATCAACAATTCCACGTCAGAATTACAGCTTTTGGTACCCTGTCACACTGTTTGTGTGCCAGTATCCCACAGATACACTTGTGGTTTTCAAGTGTATTCTGTACAAGTGGTTTTGTATAAGTGTTATTGAGTCAACAATACACTTAATCCACGCCTCAACTGATGGTTTTTCAGTCAGAGGTGTCCTTATTCAGTCAAGAATACAGGACTTATTGATGGCTTATGTGTTTTTATATACAAAACACGCCAAAAATAATTATTTTCAGTGGGTATTAGCCACGTGAAAAATACTCTTTTATAATATGAGTATATGAAAAAGATAAAAATATATAAAATATATATATTTAAATGGAAATTACGCCTAAAAAAAGATAAAACAATGTGTTAATAAGTCATAAAAAAGAGAAAATACTTACTTGTAACGTCCAAAAAGTTAAAAAAAACACGGCCAGGCCCCCAAAATGTCAGGATGAGTCTATGTTGAAGTGGAAATAAAGCTATTTACAACTAAAACTATGACTGTGACACGTGGAAAATAGTTTAAAATAGTTTTATAAGGGTTAAAGATGGATTAATTTAATAATAAAAGGGGCTTTACTATAAGAAATATAGTGGTGGTGAGCGCTGTTGAAAGCCCTGGGTGCAGCTTTACCTGTTGGGTTACAATAATAAAGACTACAATACTTTAAATTAAGAGTATACCTGCTTATTACCCAAGAGTAAAACTGTTTTTGACAGTTTACTACGTAGGGTATTCAAGAGCAGGATGAGGAAAGGGTTTTGGCTGTGAAAAGCCCTCCTTTTATCCTAAAATTGAGGTGGAAAGGCTGCTAGACCTTTCCACATAGAGGAAATGAAGATTTTTCACTCTCTATGACAGGATTGTGGTTTGCAAACAGCCTGTATACCCTGTATTGGGCTCAGATGTGGTTTTGAAACCACATCTGGGCAGTTTTCACCAATACAGGGTGAAAATTTTCATCTGGGGACCTCACAGCCTGATTCTGACGTGTATGACGCGTAGAATGCTGTACAGAAACTGTATGGGACCCCAGTATTGACTGACATATGAGGTATTGAAGTAAAAACATGCTTCTTCGTCTATTTGACACCTCATATTCATGGTTATGGGATATTATCCCATGGTAAGGCTGTATCTGACAGCAGGTGGGATTTTGACCTTAAAATGGTCATAACTCTGTCAGTTTTTGAGATATCAAGCTCAAAGTTGGTTCATTGAATAGCCCTGTATGGGCTCTACACAATGGTACCTAACTTGACATGGTTATCATTAAATATGACAAAGTTATCCCATGTACAAGTATTTTTGTACATTGGCGTGGTCTGGTCAAAAGCTGTATTAAGCTTGTTTGGCCAATAACTTCTGTTATAGTTGAGTTATGAGGAAATGTATAGCACCATCAGGTAGCCCTGATTGTGCTCTTTCCAAAAAGACCCCACTTTAGGTATCTCACACTAAAACTGTAAAAGTTAGATGAGAGGTGAATGTTTTGTTCACCTTATTTGGTCTTAATTTGACCATAACTCAAGTAATACTGGTGCTACCTCAGTTTGGCTGGTACCATTGGATAGCCCTGGCTTAGAGCTTCATTTTGAATACCCATTTGATGGGGTTAAGCCTCTCCTTCTAGATTTTAGATGAGAGGTGAAAATTAAGGTTTATGCTCAGCAATAACTTTGAGCAGGAATAACTTTGTTGTTTCTTGTCCTATGGTGATGGGACTTATATTTTCAGAAAGAGGTAAGTTTCCTCTTTCTTCTGATACCTTTTGAGCTAATTTGGCTCAGCTCCATGTTTTGGTGGTATTTTGGCTATACCATTGGTTTATGGTATTTTGGCTGTCATGCTTGTGCTCTGGTTTTGAGTCACAGGCTGACATTCTGAGGCATGGGCTTTAACAATACTGCTGCAACTTTGTTTTTGTCAATTCCAAGGGACAAACCAGATACAACATGTCCTAGTGCTTTAAGTTCTTTAAATCCAAAATGACATTTCTTTAAGGAGATTTTCATGTTTACTGATTGGATTTTTGTCAAAACTCTTGATAATCTGTACATGTGCTCCTGCCAAGTCTTTGAACAGATAATAATGTCATAAATGTAAATGATTAACCATCCCTCTGAGAGTTCTTCAGGGAAGATTTCATTCATCATTCTTTGGAATTGTGAAGGTGCATTTTTGATACCAAAGGGCATCCTTAAGTATTCATACACTCCACAATGAACAATAATTCTCAAGTATTTTCTTGCTCTTGGTGTTACCACATTTTGATGGAATCCTTTAAGGGCATCCATAGTGGTTATATACACTGCTTGAGATATTTGAGTAAGCACAATTTGGATTTTTGGTATTGGGTATCTGTCTGGGACAGTGTAAGTGTTCAGAGCTCTAAAGTCCCCAACCATTCTGGATTTTCCATTATGCTACGCCACTATAACTGGTGTAGTTATTTCTACTTCCTCATTGTGGCCTACTTTTCTTATTACACCAAGGTCTAGAAGTTCTTTGATATGAATTTCTAGAGCTTCTCTTGATTTTGGACTTGCTGGATAAGCAGGTCTTCTTAACAGTGGTGGATAAGGTCTCTCAATGTTAAGAATGATGTCAACTTCATGACCAATAATTGCTCCCAGAGATTCTTTGTCTGTAGCAAATGCTCTTCTGTGGTCATACAAAAGGGAAGAAAGTTCATTTTCTTGTTTATCAGTCAGATGAAGGCTTATCCCAGCCTCATTTAACTGTTCAGACTTGAATTTTTCTAACTCTAAGTTGACTGGTGATACTTTGTTTACTGTAATTTGTCTTTTAAATGGTAAAAAGGCAAATTTCTGGCGCTTATTGTCCCCAATTGTAAAGTATCTGTCTTTGTTATTATGTAAATCTATCCCATACATGATTAAATAGTCATTTCCCAATATAAAATGGGTACTAGAGCAATTTTCCATAACAACAAATTCAACTGTGATCCTTAAATTCCCATTTATGTGTGGGAATATGACATTGGTCTCAAAGATTCCTAATGCTTTCATTGGGCTACTTGCACTGTTGAATTTTATACCATCAATTGGTAACAATTGGTCTTCAAAATTTGGTACACAAGTCTTAAGAAAAGATTTTCCAACACAAGAGCAGAATGCTCCTGGGTCAAGCAAAAGTTTTGTGGGCTTGTTGTCAATCACCACTTCTGTTATACAGGAGTTACCAGCTGTATAACCTTTTCCTCTGTTTGGTTTTGTCTTCATAAGTTGTGCATCTTGAACTTTTGATAAATCAACTTGACCATTTCTCAATTGTGGTAATTGGGAATAAGATTCCATGATGTCAAAAGTGGCATTGATATTTTCTATATCTTTTGAAGATTCAGAAAATATGGATGACTTATCATCTGAATTGTCTTCAATTATGTCTTCTTTTTCAACATCTGGTCCCTTTTCAATGTCAATTTCATTGATTTTCCCCCTTTTTGGACATGTATTGGCTAAATGGGTGGTGCTTTGGCAAATATGGCATTTTCTGACTGTATCTGCAGATTTATATTTAATATTACTAGAATTTTCTTTGGGGTTTTTGTCCACAAAATCTTTCCAAGGTGTATTAAACCTTGTTTTGAGATTCACCCTACTAGAACCAATTTTGGTTCTGGTGGTTACTTCTTCTAGTATATTGATAATATCCTCTGCTGAAGATTGTTCAGTAGTCCTGCTTTTGACAGCATGCTCTAAGTCACCTCCACATTGTCTCAGAATTTTTCTATGGATCATAAATTCTGACATGTCAGGATATAATGCTGTTAATCTGTCCTTTTGTTGGCAAAACCATGGTAAAGCTTTGTCTTTATCAGCATTAAATTTGGCAGATTCAAAGGCTGTTTCAACTTTAAACCTCCAAGCATCATTTGCCCATTTGTTGATGATTTGGGGTTTCCACCAAGTCCAACTCTGGTGTCCATGTGCTTGTCTTATTTTGATGTACCATCTGAGAGCTGATCTGGTAAACAAGGTGTTAAACCTGGCTGTTACCAATCTTTCTGGTAATTCAAAATCCTCTTTGATCATGTCAATACCTCTAATTAATTCCATATGGTCATACTCTCCTTCACCACTGAAGTGAGGCCATTCTTTAAGTTTTGGAACTTCTTTCAAGAGTGCTTGGCCCATTGATGGTTCCAAGTTATGAAAAGAAGTGGATAATTCATTTTTTAATTGTGAATTATCAGGATCCAATACTTGTGGATTTGGAATTCTTGTGCCCTCATTTTGATTTAGAGGTGTAGAAATTCTTGGTAAGGTGTTCAGTATTTGTTCAATGTCATTCATTTTACTTTTGCTACACCTTTGGGAATTTCTGTATTCATGTTGGAAGCTTTGTATTAAATTTATTACTTCAATTTTTTACATGTCTTCCTTATGTGTCAGTTCTTGCCATAACTCTGTCTGTCTTGTATTATCAGCAGTGACTTGATTCAATTTCATTGATAATTTTGATACTTCTTCTTGTGAAGCATCAAAACACTTTTTCAAGGCAATGGTATATGTCTTTACTTCCGTAAATGAATTTGAAATGTCATCAAGGACTTTCTTGTTATCTGTCTTGATAATATTTATGGCTTGTTTAATTCTTGTTTCAATTATGTCATCAATATTGAATTTAGAATATTTATCTGTTAATTCTTTAATAATGGCAGATTGTTCATTTATTTTATTGTTAGAAGAATTATCATTATTGGAATTTTTAATTGTTCTCAAAACGTTTTCAAAACGCATAAGTGTTTCATTAATTTGGCACAGACTCAGGTTGTTTGTTTTAATGTTGTTACAAATGGTTTCATTTTTATCAGAAAGATGTTTTTTCACGTCATTTATAGCATTATAGAACTCTGGGATGGAATCAAATATGTCAGAAATCATTTCGGGAACCTTAATCTGGCTTCCTCCTTCTTCTGTAATTCCATCATGGTTCTGGCCATCTGAAATACATTTTCCATGGCATCCTGCTGAATCTTTGGGATTCTGTAGCCCTGGCTGTAAGGTTTTGGGGCTGGTGCCTTCCCTTTGCCCTTGTTTGGAGTTTGTGGCTGCTTTTTCACGTTGGAATTGCTGCTGCTGGCCACTGGGGCTGTTTTTGGCACTGGTTTGGGTGGTGGAGGGTTGTTTTTCCTCCATTCTAGTGTCAAAAGCATCATGTTTTTCTTCTCCATCAATGGATGCCATCCATTGAGCAATTTGCAAGTGTTGGGATGGCCCAAGAATTTTCTTACTGTCAGGTAAGAATTCATGCAATTCTTCCACAGGTCTGCAAGGATCTGGTACTCCTTGAATTGAAGTGCATTGTTGTATGCACTGTGGCTGGCTTTGTATATGTCCACAGAGGCTTGTTGTGGCGGTGCCAGCTCTTTTTGAAGGTAAAATAGTATTATCAGCTTCAGAATGACCCAATTTAGTTGTTTGGAAGTCATCAACTGACCCTTTTCCTTCTGTACCTGGTTGGCTTCTGCCATAATCACGTCTATTACCTTTTTGGGAGCTGCTTGAGGGGTTGTAGCTGGCTCCTGACCTGGTTGAAGGCATAATTATGGTTAAAAAAGGCTTAAAATAGTATTTTTACGTCAAAAACTTACTATTGGCCAAATTCTTAGCTTTCTGAAGGGTATTACTTATGTCCAAGTTAATCAATTCAGAAGATATTGGTTCAGGCTGGTTATTTTGAGTCACAATAACAGTACTATTATGATCAGAATTAACAGTACTGGCAGGGATAATGCTGGTTACTGTTGAGGCTGTTTCAATGTTTTCTTGTCTTACCACGTTGTCAGACACTAAAATTAATGAAAAAGCCAATTAATTAAGCAAAAAAAGGTTATTTCAAAAAAAGAAATAAAAATATAAGCCTCACTTATAATATGAAAAAAGTTATTTTTTTATGGATTTTTTGAATTATAAGTATTTTTTATATGTTTTTAAATTTTTCAATATAAGAAAAGAGATTTAAAAAGAGTAAAAAAATATGTCACAGGTAAAATATCACGGCTGGGCCCCCAAATGTAAGGTGTGGATATGAAACTTTGATTAAAAATCAAGTACTTTTCCTGTCCTCAAAATTTGTAT
This sequence comes from Austropuccinia psidii, assembly GCA_023105745.1. NCBI lineage: Eukaryota > Fungi > Basidiomycota > Pucciniomycetes > Pucciniales > Sphaerophragmiaceae > Austropuccinia > Austropuccinia psidii. The sequence goes on from JALGQZ010000003.1 coordinate 42,162,230, forward strand.
AAGGTAAAATTCAATTAAAAATAGTATGAAATATTATTTTTAAGAGAAAACACGCCAATTTTATTGTTTATAACTTTATTAGTATAAAACAATAATATTATAAAAATTTATTGTTTTACCAACAATAAAAATTTATCCAAAAAATACTCTACAAGAGATATTTTAAGGCTACAAAAGAAATTTCTTCAAGAGCAATTTCAATTGGAATTAATTGAGCAAAGAGCTGCAAGCAATTAATTAAAGAACAAAGTCTTTAAAAAGAATATTAAAGAGAAAACACGCCCAAAAGTGACCAGAGAGAATTTGGAAACAAAGTGACAAAGTTTACAGTGATGAAAGATGCTTTAATTCACTTTTGGGGTGGTTCAGGGGTAAAAATGATTATAAGAGTTACAAACAATGATTATAATGATTTTTTCACGTGGTTGAATGGATTAAAATGATTAAAAATGGTGGTTGGAATCTTTGATTGATTGGTTTAACAGTGTTTAAACTAATTAATTAAAGGAAAAGATTCTAACATGAAGAGAAAAGTGGGGCAAAGAAGACATTCTTTTATAGCCATCAATTCTCTTACTCCAAAAGTAAAATTTACTCTTGTCAGTCGTGAAAAACAGTCTGACAACAAAAAAGCCAATTATGGCATCATTGAACCCTAGTTTAGACCAAAAAGGGCTGGTTTAAGCCAATTTTAGCCATTTTAGACCCTTAAATCAGCCATTACTATAGAAATACCAGGCCTAGAGCCTTCAAAACACGTCAGAATGTGTGTAAGAGACGTAGAAACCAGTTAAAACTGTTTTTACTATGGTTGTTTTATCTTAAGGGTAGTTTTACCCTCTTGGCAACAGCTAAAACTACCCCAGTTGGTATCAAAACCTCATCATCAATTGAGTCCACAGACCCTGTAACTCAATTCCAGGCCAAAAGTGATGAACTTTTGCGTGAATTTTGACATCCCACGCCTGTCAGCAAGGAATTTGGGGGTCTAGCTCCCCCTTAGAGCTGGAGTTCCTTTTCCCCCCCAAATTTAATCTTTCCAATTTATTTTTCCTTTAATTCCTCATCATGTATTATACTTATAGTTTACATATGTAATTCAATTCAATTGTACAGTACAATACAGTAATAATTGACACCTCATATGTAAATCAAAGTTCACTTATGTAATACACGCGCACATTTTGACATTTCAATTGAATTCAATTGAAAATACTTCAATTCCTCATAACTTCTAAACTAAACACAACACCTCAATTTTAACACAAAAATTGATGGTTAACACCACATGTGGTGTGAATTGAATTAAGGTTTTGAGGATTTTCAACTTTTGTATTGAAAATACTAAAAACTTAATTTAAGCTTATTTAGAGTTGAGTTACAAGAATTTCACTCAGAGGTGACCCCACCTGATTTTTTATGAGGAATCCAATGGTGAAATAAATTTTATGTATTTATTTATTGGATAAAAAGTTATAATAATTTTTATTTAACTTTTTTCCAAATTTATTTATTTTTTCACAGTTTTGTTAAAATTTCATTTTTACCTAATTTTTTCAAGTATAAATGTAATTTTATACTTATAAAATTTAATGTATTTTTATCTTTAAATTGTAATTAATTTTTTTATTTTTAATATAATTTTATATTTATATTTTGATTTTTATTTTAATAATATAAATAAATTTATTTTATTTATATTAATATGTTATTTTTTATATTTGTGGTCTTTTGGGTATATGAAATTACCTCTAAGGCTCACAATATTGGCCTTTTTTTCTTGATTTTTAGAATAATTGATAGCTTTCCAATTCAAAATCTCTCATTATTCTAAGAATTGGCTTTTGGTTTTTCAGAAATGGGCCTTGGTTCCCCGAACCAAAGCCTTTCAAGGTCAAATATATAGCCTTATAGGGTAAATGAGAAGTATCTTATTTGGATTTCTTACAGATACTTAAATAGAATAAGTCACTTTTCCCATGAGTCATTAAAGAAATAAAAGCTAAAAAAAAGAGCTTTGAGACCAAAATATTCCTGAAAAAGCCCCTTTAGCAATTGGAAAGGGACCTCCAAATGCAATAGTGTGGGTTGTCTTTCAAATTCAGCAGCTTATGATATTCAAAAGTATCTTAGAGAGCTTTATGCTTCCTATGGTTCGTCAAAAGTGTCAGAAATCTCTAAATAGTATTTTTTAGTAAGTCTTTGGTGCAGTTAATATATTTCATAAAAAAATTAATCCATCTCATGACACTGTTCAAAACTGAAAAAACTGTGGTGGAAGCCTCTTTTCCCAATTTCTCTCGACGCTTTTTTAACATTAACCGCATAGCTTCTGGGTTAATTTTTTTAATTTTTCAAAAGAAATATTAATCGTCTAGTGTGTCATCAAACCCAAAATCTATCTCAGAAATTGTCAATTCAGGCTTGTAAATACTTTCAAGCCCGATTTGGCACTTTTTGTATGTATTTCCCTACTTTTTTCAGATCTGATGATTTACAAAGGCAATTTTTAATTCTTCCAACTAGCTAGTGTTTCAGTTTTGTTTCTGTGGAGCTTAAATACATCTTCAATGAGGGGGAAAAGATCTTAATGTGTCTTATAAGAGTTGAATATCGCGAAATGAACTCAAAACTTAATAATAAGAGATGACTAAAGAGTTTCTTGAAGCATATTGAGCGGTATCATTGAATAAACGGGGAGAAACTCCATACTCATCATTGGATAATTTAGGGCTTCAGATTGGAGGTAAAACTAAGATATCAAGGAAACATTACCTGTAAAAACATTGAATATGAAAAATATCATATTACACTTATGTGTATTAGGGAAAATTTCATGAGAAATTTGAAGATTTTTGTGATGAATTTAATACATCTCATTAATTAATTACTTCAAATATCACAAATTTTATGATAGAAATTCTTCATAGAAAAATTCTTAGTAAATGGATCAGGAACGAATTAAATTTTGTTTAATTCCATTACCAAGCTAAGAGCCGATTATTTCCTTCAGAAAAACTCAAGAGACATAAAAATAAATGAATAAATAAACTAAATTTAGGTAGAACGATCAAACGTCATTCCAAAAAATACATATTAAGTCTATGAAAATCAAAATCAGAAGCCTTTGATGCAGAAAAATTCCTTAATATTTGACAAAAACTAGATTTTTAGCTAAGAGATAGGTCTCAATACATGAAGAAAGAATATTGGTAACAATATTCTTTTTTTTCAAACAAGATGAGATGTTTGTGACTATTTTTTGTTCCAAAGACACTTCAATGTTCTTCTTAGGAGAATGACCATTGTAATTAAAAGGATGGGAGTACTCAAAATCAAGCTATTAAAAATCCCAAGGTTTTCTTCCAACAAAATTTCTGTAATCTTGTTACTGAGAACTAGAGCACAAGCATTACACCCAAAATGTTACAAATATGGTATCCAAGGAAAAGAGTTAAAGACACAACTTGAACCCTTATTGAATTAAATAAAGGTATAAAGAGGACACAAAAAAAAATAATTGAGAAATTTAGTCTGTAAATATAACTATCTGCGAGAGAAAATCTTTCTTTTCAGACAATGTAACCTTTATAATAAATCAATAACATTTTAATAAGCTATCAAAATTGTAAAGCTGAAAGAATTGGCATATATTCTGCATACCCCAATCAGCCACAAATACCTCAAAATAACTTTTTTAATATGAAAATGCACAATTAATCTGAAGGTTTAAAATCATCATTTTCCCAAAGAAAAAACCAATAACTTGTTTTGATTAATTAAATCCATGGATTTAAGCCCAGATTTGGATTCTACACAAGAGGTCACCCATGGTAAATATATAAGACGCAATATGTTTAACAATCTCTCTCTGAAGTGGTGAAGTGGAAACTGCTTCAAAAGCTCATCATATAAATACCACACAAAAAGATTGTGAAGATTTTGGTTTTTTTGCATTTCTATGAAAAAATAATGTTATTGTAAATAAACTCAGATTACATATTCATTTTCAATAATTGCATAAATTTTTATCAAAGTTCAGAATTCTGTGTTGGTACCCATTTTATCTTTTAACCATAAAAATTATTATACCTGAAGCATGGGTTAGATATTTTACTCAGAAAGTCTCCAAGGTGATAAATATCAATGAAGAGATCCAGTGTACCCAATATTGTAAGATCTCTAAGCTCCCAAATCAATTTAGAAATAGTGAAAATGTGTAAGATCAATCAATTAACTAATTAAACCCCTTTGGGTATAATTAGTTAATTGTCAGAAAATTGAATAAAGCAGTATACCAAGAGGGTAAATAATCAGTTTAGCTGATCTTACCATGATATTCAATGAGAACTCAAAGGGATTGCATTAAAACTCATTTCAAACTAGTAGCCAAGCTATTAAACCCTGAAAACTGACTCCTATATGACAAGTAGAAGTAAGTCAATAGAAAATGACAAAAACTTGAAAAATTGATTTAAAAGATAATTCCTAATTAATAATTCTGAGAATCTCTCCATAAATTGATAAATATCTATTATTTTATCATAAATAGCATTATAGTTAATTTTACAAGCTAAATTAGGAGCTATATTGATTTTGAATTATTTTGAAATTGATGAAATATCAAAAAAACACAACAAATTCCCATGAAAAGATTTTATTATAAAACTTTCCAAATAAATACAGAACCATTTTAATTGTTTATAAAAAATAAAGCCAATTCCATAATTCCTAAAAAAACTTTCTATTAAACATGAAAAAAGATTATCCCTTCCAGCAGGAGTAAAAGGTCCAACCCAGGTACAACCTTCTTTCAAACTGGCTCTAAACCTTTCCTCTAACCTTGAAACATTTTTGAAGATAATTTCACACACAGGGTTTTTTAATCTCAGTTTAATAATTTGAAATAGAATATTCTGGATCTTCCATTATATTTTCTTTACTCATACATTATATATACACCATTCACCAACATAATCAATTATTGATTGAACCCTACTCTTAGGAGGGAAAAGATGTCTTTCACAAAAAACTATAAGATCACCTCAAGGGGATTCCATTCTTGATTTTACCCAAAATATCACAGCGTATTGCAAGTGCCCATTAAGGAAATTATCCATAAATTGTCTTTGTGTCAGAAGTTTTATTTTATGAAAATAATTTCTACAGAAGAATTGGCAGCCAGATCATCATATATTTATCCTTTTTCTGTTCCTTTGAAGAGGGATATCAAGAGGTTGAAATATTTATTTGATAAAGACAAAATACTTATGTAATTACCCACTTACATACCAGATTCATTTTGAATTAATAATCTTCAAAAGCACTTCAGAGCTTGAAGTTTATCTATCAATTCAAAGAAGTCTTAAGTAGTATACCTATTTTTAAATATGTGTAATATGGTCCTTATTATTCAATATATTCACCAGCATAGGAAAATTTCTCATATTTTGAATCAATCTTCACAAATTTGAAGCTTATTTCCATTCCATTTAATGTAAAATTTTTATTGTGAAAGGCCTTTTTCAATTTCAGATCCCTTTTATATTGAGTTTTTTAGGTCTTGAAGTAAAGAGATAAGATCCTCGTGAGAATTTGCTAACAATTTCTTTCTATTTTTGGCATTGTGCCAAGGAAAACTTGGCGCTCCTGACATGGGATACTTTCTTTTCAAAAAGTCTTTGCAATTGAATTTGGAAAGAATTAAATAATTTGAGCTTTATAGTACCAATATCTTGGTTTTACTGCCTTCATCTTTCAAGTGGGATATTTATTTTCCAAAATTTCAATTTATTAGTCTGAATTCTTTTCTTATTTTACATGTTGAGCTGGAAGGAAATTAGAAATACACATATTATCATAATAGTTTTTTCTAATTGAAAGAAAAAATTACATTATTTTTTTGTGATTATCAACTTTTGTTTGTAATTTCAAAAGGTCTTTTTGGTTATTTTTGATTTTTCTTTACATATTGTCAGGCTGAGTCTATGTTAGAGGTATTAAAATAATATATATAACTCCAACTGTGACTGTGACACAGATTAAAATGGCTTAAAAAGGTTTTCAATAGTTTAATAAGGGCTTTACTAAAGATTTCTAGTGGTGATGAACATTGTTGGAAGCCCTGGGTGCGGTGTTTATCTGTTGGGTTACAATAATAAAGATCAGAATTATACCTGTTTATTTTCCAAGAGTATAACTGTGTTTGGAAGTTGTACTATGTAGAAATTTAAGAGCAAGATGAGGAAACCTTTTCTGATGGAGAAAAGGCGTCCTTTTATCATAAAATGGGGTGTAATGGCCCTCTAGACCATCCATGTAGAGGAAGTGAAGAGGTTTTTAGCTCATAGTACTGGCTTGTGGTTTCCACACAGCCTGTATACTCTGTACTGTGCTCAGATTTGGCTTTGAAACAACATCTCGGCAGTTTTCACCAATACAGGGTGAAAATTTTCATCTGGGGACCACACAGCCCTCTTCTGATGTGTATGACACAAAGAATGCTGTACAGAACCTGTATTAGACCCCAGTACTTAATGAACTATGAGGTATTGAAGTATAAACATTCTTATTTGTCTATTTGACCCTTAATAATCATGATTATGGGATATTATCCCACAGACAAGGTGTATTGGCCCAATTGTGGGATTTTAACCTTAAAAATGCTATATTTTTGTCAGTTTTTGGGATATTGAGCTCAAAGCTGGCTCATTCTTTATCCCTGTATGAGATATAAACAATTTTACCTCATTTAGTATGGGTAAAATTAAATATTGCAAAGTTGTGCCATGTACAAGTTTTGTTATTCAGATATATGATTTTCTCAACATCTTTATGGAGATTTTTTGTTCTGGATGGGATATGGGGAAATAAAAGGCACCATAGGATATCCCTGATTGTTCTCTTTTCAAAAAGACCCCGCTTTAAGTATCTCACACTAAAGCTGTAGAAGTTAGATGAGAGGTGAATATTTTATTCACCCTTATTTGACCTTATTTTGGCCATAACTTCTGTAATTTTGTTGTTAGCTCAATTTCTCTAGTGCCATTGGATAGCCCTGACTTAGAGCTTCAGTTTGAACACCCATTTGTTGGGTTTAAGACTCCTCCTCTGGATTTCATATGAGTGGAAAAAATTGAGGTTTATGCTCAGGAATAACTTTATTATTGTTTGTCCTATGATGATGAGACTTGTATATTTGGGAAGAGGGGAGTTTCCTCTTTCTTTTGATACTTCTTGCGCTTTTTTAGCTCAGCTCCTTGTTTTGGTGGTATCTTAGCTTTACCATTGGTTTATGGTATTTGTGTCAGGATGAAACTATGATAAAGGTGTAAATAGGCTAGGTACAACATTAACTATGTTTGTGAGATGGTAAAAATGCTTTAAAAAGATTCATAAGGGTTGAAAAATAGTTTAATTTAAGATTAAAAGGGCTTTACTATATTAGATATAGTGGTGGTGAGCGCTGTTGAAAGCCCTGGGTGCAGCTTTATCTGTTGGGTTACAATAATGAAAGACTACAATAATTAAGATTTAGAATTATACCTGATTATTAACCAAGAGTAAAACTGTTTTTGACAGTTTAATACGTAGGTTATTCAAGAGCAGGATGAGGAGACAATTCTGGCTGTGAAAAGCCTCCTTTTTATCCTGAAATGGGGTGGAAAGGGTGCTAGACCTTTGAACGTAGAGCAGGTGAAGATTTTTTCACTCTCTAGTACTGGCTTGTGGTTTGCAAGCAGCCTGTATAACCTGTATTGGGCTCAGATGTGGTTCTGAAACAACATCTGGGCAGTTTTCACCAATACAGGGTGAAAATTTTCATCTGGGGACCTCACAGCCTGATTCTGACGTGTATGACGCATAGAATGCTGTACAGAACCTGTATGGGACCCCAGTATTGACTGACATATGAGGTATCGAAGTAAAAAGAAGCTTCTTTGTCTATTTTACACCTAATATTCATGGTTATGGGATATTATCCCATGGTAAGGCTGTATATGACAGCAGGTGGGAATCTGACCTTAAAACAGCCATACCTTTGTCAATTCTTGAGATATCAACCTCAAAATTGGTTCAGTGTGTATCCCTGAATGTGCTCTACACAATGGTACCTCATTTGATATGGGTATCTTTAAATATGGCAAAGTTATCCCATGTACAAGAGTTTTGTACATTTGTGTGGTATATGCAAAAAGCTGTATTGAGCTTGTTTGCCCCATAACTTTTGTTCTAGTTGAGCTATGGGAAAATGGATGACACCATCAGATACGCCTTATTGTGCTCTTTCGAAAAAGACCCCACTTCAAGTATCTCACACTAAAACTGTAGAAGTTAGATGAGAGGTGAATGTTTTGTTCACCTTTATTTGGCCTGAAATTGACCATAACTCCAGTAATATTGGTGCTATCTCAGTTTGGCTAGTACCATTGGATAGCCCTGGCTTAGAGCTTCCTTTTGAGTACCCATTTGATGGGGTTAAGCCTCTCCTTCTAGATTTTAGATGAGAGGTGAAAATTAAGGTTTATGCTCAGCAATAACTTTGAGCAGGAATAACTTTGTTATTTCTTGTCCTATGGTGATGGGACTTATATTTTCAGAAAGAGATGAGTTTCCTCTTTCTTTTCATACCTTTTGAGCTGATTTGGCTCAGCTCCATGTTTTGGTGATATCTTGGCTATACCATTGGTTTATGGTATTTTGGCTGTCATGCTTGTGCTCTGGTTTTGAGTCACAGGCTGACATACCCTCCCTCTAAAAAAGGCTCATCATTGATGAGACTGTTCAGTCCTCCTAGAGGCCCTGAATATTCTTAGATGAAGGTTCCAATCTGGTATGGCATCTTCTGCCAACCATTTGTCTTTATCAGCTGTTTGGTGTTTGAATCTGACCAGGTACTGTCTTTGATCCTTTCCATTAAGTCTGATCTTCCTGGCCCTGATGATCTTACTCACAGGTCCTGGGGAGTCCTCCACTTCCACTATATCAGGTGGTGTGGGGTTCTTTCTCCTGGAGGGAAATTTCTCCTCCTCTGTTTGGTGGTATGGTTGACCAAGCTTACTGGGAAGACTGGGTGCTTACTGGAAAATTCCTCTGTAAGTTTGACTTCCACTACATTCTTTCCTATAAGCCTCATGATAGTGAAAGGCCCTAAAAATGAGTCCCTCATCTTCTTGAGTCCTTTAAGATTATTAAAGCTCAGTGTAGACACTAGCACCTGGTCCCCTTCCTTAAAGTCAGGTTCCATGTGTGTCTTGTCCCACCTCTGCTTATTATATTCTTTTGCCTCAGCTATGCATTTGGCAGCTGTGTCACAAGCCCTCTTCCACATATCATGGAAGTCTTTGGCTGTGGGGTGGATGGTTAGAAGATTCTTCTTTAAGTGATCCACAGGCAACAGGGGATTCCACCCTTTCTCTACCACTGCAGGTGTTTTTCCTGTTGTAGAGTGCTGACTTGTATTATAAGCCATCTGGACAGCTGGTAGAAGGGTAACCCAGTCATGGGTGTATCCTTCATGGTCCTTGTATTCCATGCCATAGGCACAGAGCCTTCTAAGGATGTCTTCCATAGTCTGGATCATCCTTTCAGCTAGGCCATCTGTTTGGGGATGGTAAGCTGTGCAAAAGGAAAGCTTGGTGCTAAGCATGTCATACAAGTTGGTCCAAAATTCAGATGTGAATTTTGGGTCCCTATCACTAATGATGATTTTAGGGACTCCACAGGTAGATATGATGTTATTCCAAAATAACAGGGCAGTGTCCATGGCTGTGTCCTCCTTGTGGCATGGTAGACACCTCATGCTCTTGCTGAACCTATCAACTATGATCAAGCAGGCATTGTAATTTTCTTTTCTGCCTGGGACAAGTCCTGTAACCCAGTCCATGTTGATGGTTTTCCATGGGTGTTTGGGTTCTTCTATATGTTGAAGTAGCCCATACTTCTTCCCATGTTTCCTATTTTCCTTTTGGCATATTTCACAAGTTTTGATGTATTCTCCCAACTCTTGTTCCCACTTGGGCCACCAAGCTGTGCTTGCTACCCTCTCCTTAGTCCTGTCGTCACTCATGTGTCCCATATAGGGGCAGTCATGGCATTCCTGCAGGATCAAGTAGATGTGGTCTCTTTCTACCACTGTGAGTGCACTTGTGTGTTTCTCTCTGTGGTAGAGCAGGCCATCTATAAGGAAGAACTTGTTATCTTTATAGGCCCTAAACCAGGGTTTTTCCAGCTGGGATTCCAGTTCTGGGCTCCTGTACCTTTGTTGAAGGAGGTGTAGCAGTATGCCACACTGTTTGTGTTTGGCATAAGACTTCATTACTGCACTCAAAAATTCATTGTGCAGTTTAGAGGAACTTATTCCCAATATGGGAGTTTCTGTCCCCTCTGAATCAGTGTTTCCACTGTCAAGGGTACCACTTTCTGGTGCCCATTCAGAAAATCTAAAGTTCTTCCTCCTATCTACTTCCATGAAATGGATAGGGATTTTGGCTGAAACGTCAGGGTCATAAGCTGGATTTCTTTTGACATTGTCCAGTGGCCATCTGCATTGGTATGGCTTTTACCTCCCTTGTATATGATGGTCATGTTCCTTCTATACTCCTGGATGGCTATTTGCCATCTCAGCATGTGTCTATTTGTAGTCTTCATGTTCAGTAAGGACTTCAAGGCTGTGCAGTCTGTGTAGACTTCAAAGACTGCACCCTCCAGATAATAATGGAGTTTTTCTAGATCCCATACTAGACATAGACATTCAGTCTGGGTGTCCCCATACCTGGCTTCTGAATCTTTCAGTTGCCTTGGAATGTAGCAAATTACTCCTTCTCTTGGTTCACCATCCACAATTTGTCTTTGGTGAAGGGCTGCTCCTAGGCCTTGACTGCATGCTGCATCTAGATATAACTTGAATGGAAGTTCAAAGTCAGGTAAAATGAGCACAGGTGCATTTGTGAGTTCATATTTGATCCTCTCATATGCATCCCTCCTTTCCTTGGTTATTTCAAAAACTACATCTTTTGAACATAGCTTGTATAAACTACTAGTTATGTGTGCAACGTTTTTGATGTGGTTTCTATAGTAGCTAGCAAACCCAAGAAAAGATTGCATCTCTTTAATGCTTTTTGGTACTGGCTTTTGCAGTACTGCTGCTACTTTATTCTAGTTAATTGCCAGACTAAGACCTGAGACTTTATGTCCTAGAGCCAGTAACTCTTGTTGCCCAAAATTGCACTTTTTAAGTGAAATTTTGAGATTTATGGGTGTGCATTTACTTAGTACTCTGCCTATGTATTGCACATGGTCTTCCCATGTCTCTGAGTATATAATGATAACATCAATATATACCACCATCCAGCCTTCCAGTATTTCTTTTTGAGATATTGTGTCCATAATCCTTTGGAAATGGGCTGGTGCATTTTTGATGCCAAATGGCATCCTGGTATACTCATATATGCCCATATGGCATATCTTTCAGAGTAATTTCATGGAGTTTGGTTTAACTCAATTGTGGTGGAAGCCTTTCATACAATCCATTTTGGTTATGTATTTGGCTTTTGCCAGTTTATCCAAGGCATGGGGTATCCTGGGTATAGGGTACCTGTCTACTTTTGTGTAGTTGTTCAGAGCTCTGAAATCTCCACACAGTCTAGACTTGCCATCATGCCAGGTGATTAGGACAGGGGTGGTGATTTCCACTATCTCATTATGTCCAATCTTCCTGATGACATCCATATCCAGGAGTTCATTGATATGTTTCTCAATTTCTTTCCTGGTTTCCAGGCTTGCTGGATAAGGAGGTCTCCTAAGCATGGGTGGATAAGGCCTTTCCATATCATGGCCTTTAATATTGCCTAATGGTTCTTCACAAATGGCAAATGCTGGTCTGTTCTTTCTCAGCATCTTCAGTAAACTTAGTTTTTGTTTACTGGTGAGGGTAGTGCTAAACTGTCCCTCTCTGAATTCCTTCAGGAGTTCTTCTAGTGGGTCGTGAGAAGATATCTGGTATATATCAAGTGAAAATTTCTTTTCCTTGTTAGTACCAATGGTGATGTGCCTATTTTTACTGTTGTAAATGTCTATGCCATACATCCTCTGGTAATCTGTTCCCAGTAAAAACCCTTGGATGTGGGCATCATCAAGCACTACAAACTCTGGATTGAGTCTGATATTATCCTTCCTGTGGGGTATAATTATCTCTTTGATAATTGTCCCAATGGAAGTCATCTTCCCTGATGCACTTTGAAAGCTCTTTGCCTTAGTGGACAAGAGCTGTTTTTCCCAGTTTGGGAAGTGGGTATCCAGATAGTTTCTGGCCACTATGGAGCAGTGTGCTCCACTATCAATGATCAGTGGATGCTGAGCATTGTCAATACAAACAGTCATTTTTGTGGCTGTCCCATGTATATATGCCATTCCTTTGGTTGGTTTAACCAGGAATGTTTGTGCATCTTGTGTGTGTTTGCACAAGTTCTTTTTGGCAGTGTCCTGTGGCATGCCTGCTTCCAGCTGTATGTCCTGGATTTCTAGTGGGGATTCCTCTTGGTATTCCACTAGAAATTCCTCTCTTGGGTCTTGATCATCCTCAGATGGTTCTCTGATTGCATCACCCATAGAGTCTGATTCAGAATCCTCTGTTGGGGATTCCTCCTCTGGGACTTTCTCAATGGCATAGACTTTTTTCTTTGCCTTTGGACAGTTGTTGGCATAGTGGTCTGTTGAACCAGAATTGTGACAAGAATTCCTCTTTTTTGCCACTTCTGCCACTCTTTCTTTGGGTTTGTCCTTAAACTCTACCCTGAAAGGTTGTTTCTCTTTGAAACTACTCCTCTTATATGGGGTGAATTTCCCTATATTAGTCCTTTTCCTTATTTCTTGTAAGGTGTTGGCAATGTCATCTAGAGTGTAATTTTGGTTGCATCTGCATTTTACTGCATGCTCTAGATCTCCTGGAAGTTGTGTCAGAAGCTTGTGATTCCTCATTTGGATGTTCATTTGAGGATCAATGGCTTTAAGTCTTTTTGACTGTCTAAGACACCACTCATATGGATCTTTGGCCACTGTGTATTTGTCATTTTCAAATGACATTGTCTTCTGCCATATCCAAGTTCCATTACTGTACCTTTGGATGATTTAACTTTTCCACCATGGCCAGTTTCTCCTGCCATGGATTTCTTTCATTTCTGTGTACCATATACTAGAATGACCTTTAAATGCAGTATTCAATCTAGCAGTAATCCAGTAGTCTGGTATGCTTTTTACATCAATGAAGAGACCATCAATATGATCTATGAGTTCCATATGATCATATTCTCCTGATTCAGAGAATTTGGGCCAGTTTGAGGCCTCAGGAAGCTGTTTCAAGGCTTCCTTCTCTGAGTAAGACGTTCCATCTGCATCCTGGTATTGTGATGGAGATCTTGCCTTATTCATCAACATGGAATCTGGTTTGATGTCATCTGGTTTATATGGATTCTCCATAGCTTGGCCTTGTGGTTGGGGCTTCAAGTTATGGTAGACATTAAAAAAATTGTTTATGTCTTGGTCCAGACAATCCCTGTCCCTTTTGCTGTGGTGTTGTTCTTCAAAGACTATATTCAGTCTTTTGTTGGTTTCTTCAGAGGCTTTGTTCAGTTGAGCATATCCTTCTTGAAGATTCTTAACTATCTGTTCCAAGGAGGCTTGAGTTTTTCTCATCCTCCCTTTGCCAGCTTTAATTTCTGAAAACTGCTTTGCAGATTGTTCAGCATATTGGGACATTTGTAACCACAGTGTATCACTGTTGATGTTACTCTCAGATGTGACAATGTTATGTTCAGTCTGAGTGGGGGTAATGTTTCTATTACTAGGACTACTGATTTTAGAGTGGTTTACAACTACTTCTGGTTCTTGTGTACTTCTTTCACCAAATCTAACAGCTTCTGGATCATGGGGTCTGACTCTTTCCTCCTCTGGTTGAAGGAGGCTTTGTTCTTGCCCTTGTTTCCTTGTCTTCTCCTGGAAACCTCCTGGAATTGTGTCGAATGGTGACTCTTGGCCACTGATCTGCTGGTTTCTGAATGGTGTGAAGCCACTGGAGAGCTGATTTGGCCTGCTCCTTGTGAGCCTGAAGGAATCTGAGTAGGCCCTCTCTGGGTTAACTGTTCTTCTATAGCTTGGATAGTGGCTTGGTTCTCCCTTATCCTCTGTGCCCTTGCCTCCAGGAGTCTGAACTTCCTGGCAGGATTCCAACCTTTGGTGATTACCATAAGGTCCTTGAAGTCTATCTCTTTGAGACAGATCTTTTGGTAACTTGCTCCAAGTTCTGCCCAGTGACTTGCCAGGTTGAACCTCTTGTTGTCCATGCTCCATTGAAATAAATCTTTGAGGAGTTGGTGGAGCTGAAGAACTTGATCCATATCCTTCCAGTCCTCTGGTTTGAGGTTCCTGTTGAATTGGAGTGTGAATGACAGGGTTGATATTATCTCCCTCATTGTTTTGCCATCCACAACGGTGTCCAAGGTGTCCTCTTCCAGGTATTCTGGTTCTGGACAAGCCTTCTCTGTCCTCTGGCTGGTTCCTTTGGAAGCCAAGGTCTCTGAGGTATACAGGGGACATATCAGTGTTTGCAAGCAGTCAAAAACTTTATGTTCTTAGGGTATTTACCTTTTTACTGTGCCTTGTACAAATTTGGTATCTGCTGATTTCGGCAGTTTGCCTTTGGAGGTTACAACTGGGTTAATAATTGTAATTTTTCCTGTACAAGTGGTTAAGGTTGGTTTACCTTGTATTGATGCAGAGTTTCGTGGTTTTATATTCCTTTGAGTGTCTATTGGAGTCCACTTCTTGGCTGTGATGAGGCCTTCACTGTGCCTCTTTCCTTTTCCCTTGCTTCCCTCTGGTTCTGAGGGTGTCACTGGTGTGTTGGCCTGTGACTGGGTCTCAAGTGGGATGTAATTTTCTTCCACTGAATTAAGGCAGGAAAAAGAGGGCTTATGTCAGTTAATACTTCTCAAAAATGCAGGTTTTGCATGTCTAAAATTGGCCTCTGGGCTTGTATGTTAATACAATATGCCCTGTATAATGACAGTGTAATTGAATCAAAAATTTCATGTCAGAATTACAGCTTTTGGTACCATGTCACACTGTTTGTGTGCCAGTATCCCACAGATACACTTGTGGTTTTCAAGTGTAATCTGAATACGTGGCTCTGTAAAAGTGTAATTGAGCTAACAATACACTTAACCACGCCTCAACTGATGGTTTTTCAGTCAGAGGTGTCCTTATTCAATCAAGAATACAGGACTTATTAATAGCTTATGTGTTTTTATATATATAAACGCCAAAAATAAAGGTTCCAGTGGGTATTAACCACGTGGCAAGTACTCTTATAATATGAGTAATAAAATAAAATTTATATAAAATTTATATTTTTAAAAGAGAATACGCCTAAAAAATATAAAACAATTTGTCAAAAAATAAAAATAAGAGAAAAAACTTACTCATAAGGTCCAAAAAGGTTTAAAAACACGGCCAGGCCCCCAAAATGTCAGGATGAAACTATGATAAAGGTGTAAATAGGCTAAGTAAAACTTTAACTATGTTTGTGACATGGTAAAAATGGTTTAAAAAGATTTAGAAGGGTTCTAAGATAGTTTAATTTAAGATTAAAAGGGCTTTACTATATATGATATAGTGGTGGTGAGCGCTATTGAAAGCCCTGGGTGCAGCTTTATCTGTTGGGTTAAAATAATAAAAGACTACAATAATTAAGATTTATAATTATACCTGATTATTAACCAAGAATAAAGCTGTTTTTGACAGTTTACTACGTAGGTTATTCAAGAGCAGGATGAGGAGACAAATTGGCTGTGAAAAGCCTCCTTTTTATCCTGAAATGGGGTGGAAAGGGTGCTAGACCTTTCCACATAGAGCAGGTAAAGATTTTTTCACTCTCGAGTACTGGCTTGTGGTTTGAAAACAGCCAGTATAACCTGTATTGGGCTCAGATGTGGTTTTGAAACCACATCTGGGCAGTTTTCACCAATACAGGGTGAAAACTTTCATCTGGGGACCTCACAGCCTGATTCTGACGTGTATGACGCATAGAATGCTGTACAGAACCTGTATGGGACCCCAGTATTGACTGACATATGAGGTATCGAAGTAAAAAGAAGCTTCTTTGTCTATTTGACACCTCATATTCATGGTTATGGGATATTATCCCATGGTAAGGCTGTATATGACAGCAGGTGGGAATCTGACCTTAAAACAGCCATACCTTTGTCAATTCTTGAGATATCAACCTCAAAATTGGTTCAGTGTGTATCCCTGAATGTGCTCTACACAATGGTACCTCATTTGATATGGGTATCTTTAAATATGGCAAAGTTATCTCATGTACAAGAGTTTTGTACATTTGCATGGTATAGGCAAAAAGCTGTATTGAGCTTGTTTTTCCCATAACTTTTGTTCTAGTTGAGCTATGGGGAAATGGATGACACCATCAGATAGTCCTGATTGTGCTCTTTCCAAAAAGACCCCACTTCAAGTATCTCACACTAAAACTGTAAAAGTTAGATGAGAGGTGAATGTTTTGTTCACCCTTATTTGGCCTGAAATTGACCATAACCCCAGTAATATTGGTGCTATCTCAGTTTGGCTAGTACCATTGGATAGCCCTGGCTTAGAGCTTCCTTTTGAGTACCCATTTGATGGGGTTAAGCCTCTCCTTCTAGATTTTAGATGAGAGGTGAAAATTAAGGTTTATGCTCAGCAATAACTTTGAGCAGGAATAACTTTGTTATTCCTTGTCCTATGGTGATGGGACTTATATTTTCAGAAAGAAGTGAGTTTCCTCTTTCGTTTGATACCTTTTGAGCTGATTTGGCTCAGCTCCATGTTTTGGTGATATCTTGGCTATACCATTGGTTTATGGTATTTTGGCTGTCATGCTTGTGCTCTGGTTTTGAGTCACAGGCTGACAATTTGGCTTTCATGCTTGTTCTCTGGTTTTGAGTCACAGGATGACAAATATCCTGTTCTTTTTTTTCTTCAAGCCTGGGAAGAAGATCCATTTTTTGGTTTTTTTGGACTTTTTTTTATATTTTCTAAATTTTATTTAATTTTTTCATGTATCTTTTTGAAGTTTTTTTTGATTTTTAATTTTTTTTTCTTTTTGTGTTGGTGACTCTTTGATTTTTTATTAATTGGAATATTTTTTTAGCGTTTTTTTTCTTATGAGGGCGTAAATATTCAACATCTGTGTAAAAACACTGAATTTGGAGTGCATATGATTTTTTTTCCAATAGCACTGTGGTATTCCATACATTTTCTTCAAGGCTCAAGTCCACTTTGTTACAAAAATTAAATTGTTAGATAGTAACAATTTGTATAGAACAAATATAAAAGAATAATACAAAGATAATTACATAATGATAAAGTAATAATAAAATCATAATAACATAAGGGTGATGGTAAACCCCTGTACACATTTAGTAAAAACACATAATTGTATGTTAAAAGGCGATTAGGGGCAGTTTTTCAAATGAAATATGCCTATTTATGGCATTTTGAAGGGCATTAAGGGAATTTTGAATGTTATTGATGTCATTATCAATGCAATAGAGTGAATTATTAATGCCTTAAATGGCATCATCAATGAAATAAAGGGAATTATATATGCTATAAATGGCATTTTTAATGCCACAAATGGAATTGTTAAGGATATTCATTCCATTTTTGAGGCTATTTATGGAATTGTTATTGTCATTTATAGCCTTAACAATTCCATAAGTGGCCTTGTTAATGTCATTTGTGGCGTTAAAACCTTTAGTAAAAACACATAAGGGTTTACATGGTTTTACTAAAAGCTTCTGTGGGTTTACCAACATCCTAAAATAATAATAAAAGAATAAGAAGATAATGATAGAATAATAATAAAATAATAGTAAAATAATAATAAAATAATAATAAAATGATAATAAAATAATAATAAAATAATAATAATATAATAATAATATAATAATAATATAATAATAATATAATAATATAATAATAATAAGATGATAATAGGAAAATAATAAAATCATGATAAAATAATAATAAGATAATAATAAAACAATAATAAAATGATAATAAAATGACAATGAAATAATAAAAAAATAAAAAAATAATAATAATACAACAATGATAAAATAATCATAAGATAAGAATAAAATAAGAATAAAATAAGAATAAAATAAGAATAAAATAAGAATAAAATAAGAATAAAATAAGAATAAAATAAGAATAAAATAAGAATAAAATAAGAATAAAATAAGAATAAAATAAGAATAAAATAAGAATAAAATAAGAATAAAATAAGAATAAAATAAGAATAAAATAAGAATAAAATAAGAATAAAATAAGAATAAAATAAGAATAAAATAAGAATAAAATAAGAATAAAATAAGAATAAAATAAGAATAACATAAGAATAAAATAAGAATAAAATAAGAATAAAATAATAAGAAAGTAATAATAAAATGATAATAAAATAATAATAACATAATAATAACATAATAAGAACATAATAATAAAATAATAATAAGATAATAATAAAATAATAATAAAATAATAATAAAATAATAATAAAATAATAATGAAATAATGATAGAATAATAATAAAATAATAATAAAATAATAATAAAATAATAATAAAATAATTATAAAATAATAATAAAATAATAATAAAATAATAATAAAATAATAATAAAATAATAATAAAATAATAATAAAATAATAATAAAATAATAATAAAATAATAATAAAATAATAATAAAATAATAATAAAATAATAATAAAATAATAATAAAATAATAATAAAATAATAATAAAATAATAATAAAATAATAATAACATAATAATAAAATAATAATAAGATAATAATAAAATAATAATAAAATAAGAATAAAATAATAAGAAAGTAATAATAAAATGATAATAAAATAATAATAACATAATAATAACATAATAATAACATAATAATAAAATAATAATAAGATAATAATAAAATAATAATGAAATAATGATAGAATAATAATAAAATAATAATAAAATAATAATAAAATAATAATAAAATAATAATAAAATAATAATAAAATAATAATAAAATAATAATAAAATAATAATAAAATAATAATAAAATAATAATAAAATAATAATAAAATAATAATAAAATAATAATAAAATAATAATAAAATAATAATAAAATAATAATAAAATAATAATAAAATAATAATAAAATAATAATAAAATAATAATAAAATAATAATAAAATAATAATAAAATAATAATAATAAAATAATAATAAAATAATAATAAAATAATAATAAAATAATAATAAAATAATAATAAAATAATAATAAAATAATAATAAAATAATAATAAAATAATAATAAAATAATAATAAAATAATAATAAAATAATAATAAAATAATAATAAAATAATAATAAAATAATAATAAAATAATAATAAAATAATAATAAAATAATAATAAAATAATAATAAAATAATAATAAAATAATAATAAAATAATAATAAAATAATAATAAAATAATAATAAAATAATAATAAAATAATAATAAAATAATAATAAAATAATAATAAAATAATAATAAAATAATAATAAAATAATAATAAAATAATAATAAAATAATAATGAAATAATAATAAAATAATAATAAAATAATAATAAAATAATAATAAAATAATAATAAAATAATCAAAATACTGATTTTGAAACATTATACCTAAGTTTAGCGGTCTAAAATTATTTCACCATTAGACTCCACATACAATTTAGCCTAGAGCTACATTGGCTCAAAGCCATAGGACCCACATTGAGCAAAATATTATGAATTTATTAGAAAAACATATTTTAAGAAGGATACTGACCAAAATCACCATAGTAATATGCTTGAAATATGCATACTAAAATTTTATATTTATTCAACATAATTAAAATTTACAGATTAGTTTAATACTAGTGTTTCAGTTTAAATTCATATTCACCTCTTATTCATATTTCCATAAGTACCATAAATCTGGAGGAACCATGTACTTGTATACACCTAATATTATGGATATGAAATTTCATACCTTTAAATAAAAGACCATAATAATTACATGATTACATACCTTAACCATAGTTCATATTCAACTTTTCCAATGGCTTTTCAGAACCACAAATGATCCTGAAGTTACCAGCTCCACATCTGCTTGGTTAGAATTTAAAATAATTCAAAATGCATACTCATAATTCTCAATTTTCATTATAGATCAATCTGATTGTTAAGAGAAATTAATTGACATGATGGGTAAATCTGATTGGTCAGAAAAAAAAAACACCTGTCAGGCTGAGTCTTTTATGAAGTTATAGAATAGTATTTAAAAGCTTTAAATATGAGTTTTATACATAGAAATAAGTTGAAATAGTAATTATAATGTTTGGGTTTTTCTGTGGAGATATAGTTCTGTTGAGCATTTCTGAAAGCCCAGGATGCAGTGATTATAAATTGATTAATTATAATAATGACTACAATAATCATCACTATAATTATAATTATACCTGATTATTTTCTAAGAGCATAGCTGGATTTGGATTCCTCTTTGGGAAGAGGAAGGTCCCTTTTTATCTTGAAAAGTGGGTGGGAGGACCTCTGGTCTTACCACATAGAAAGAGAGAATCATTTTAGATATAAAAGGTGTAATTGTGGTTTGAAAATCCCTTTATTCACTCTATTGGCCTCAGATGTGCTTTTGAAACCCCATCTGTTCACTTTTCCCAAATAAAAGGTGAAATCTTTCATCCAGGGTCCCCACAGGTCTATTCTGACAGGGAAGATGTGTAGAGCCAGTACAAAACATGTCAGTGGACTCTATATTAGTCACACTATATCATATTTAAGTATAAACAAATTTTTTGTAGCTTTGAAACCTCATATTCATAGTTGTGGGAGAGTATCTCATAATATTGTGGGATTTTGACCTTAAAACTGCCTTAACCTTTTCAGTTTTGAAGGTAAATGGGCCAAAAGTGGTTCATTTTGTAACCCTTGACGGCTTCTACAAAGCTTTGACTCATTTAGTATGTTCATTAATCAAGATGGAAAGGTTATATAGGTTTCAAATTACATTCTTGGAATTTGGTTCTTTGGTACAACCTGTATAAAGTTATTATCTTTGAAAAATTTTAATCTAGGTGTGGTAAAGGAATATGAGGAGTACCATTAGAAATCTCAGATTCTTATCTTCTTAAAAACCCTACTTTGTGTATCTCACACTAAAGCTATAGAAGTCAGATGGGAGGTGAATCTTTTCTTCACCCTTATTTGACTTATATTTGTCCATAGCTTCTGAAGTTTTGATGCTAGCTTCATTTCTCTAGTACCCTTGGATATTCCTGGTTGATAAATTGTATTTTAGCACCCATTCTATGGGCTTATGTCTTTTCCTCTATATTTAACATGAGAGGTGAAAATTAAGGCTTAAGATCAATTCTTTTTTTGATCTGGAATACCTTTTTCATTCCTTGTCCTATGGTTATGCAAGCCTTATATTAGTAAAGAGGTGACTTTTGCCTTTTTTTAATTCATTTGTGAGGTTTTTATCTCAGGTTCCATTTTAGTGGGAATTTTTCTCTAAAAACGGCTTATGGTATTTTGATGTCATGCTTTTGGTCTTGTTTTGAGTCACAGGACAACAACAACAGAATCAAAACACTATCTAAAATGACTCAATTTTGAAAAAAAAAATTAAGTCCCTTGTTTTTGGAAGGCTTTATAGAGGCCCCAAAGGGTATTAATAGAGTTCCTCTCTCTGAAATTTCTCCCAATCTTGTTAATCAGAAATTTGTTTTATCTTCAATACATCCCTTCTCTTTCAAGATAATGTAGTATTAAATTTGAGAAGCAGTAGCCTAGCTCATTATCTTATAAGAAAATCTTATTTTATGATCTTTTTATGAATTAGGAATGAAATATTGCTAAAATATTATAAAAAGATATTTGTATTGATTAAATAGTCTTACCATCATAGTTTTCATAACCAGTTTGAAAATATATTATCAATATTGATCTTATCAAACTCCCTTATAATCCTTTTCTATAGAAAGGAAACACCGTTATGTTAATATATTACCCTTACCAATAAATCCAAACCCTTATATCTATATTCATACTTATATTATCTTATTAAACTTATATTTGAATATTAAACGTATAAATCTATAGTATTATATCCATAAACTACCCTCACACTGGCTCTATATTACCATCATAGCAGAATTAAGTACCTTTTGATAGGAAAATCATGCTTATAGAGCTATTGAGAATCACTCATATTCTATAAATTAATCAAGAAAAGTATTAATATTATTAAGACAATTATATTTTGATATTAACGAAATCCTCATTAAAACTATATCACGAACTATATTATGAATAAGTCTTCAGCTTATATCCTCAATGAGATAAGATATCACCCTTATAAATTAACAATCTTATTTGAGGGAAAGACTGATAGAGACTGCTTAATAGTCTTCTTTAGCTTAATTTGCCATAATCTTGAGTATTGATTTGGTGATTTCATCAAGATCAAATTATAAGTCAATTTGGAGAATCAGCTATTAAATCTTAGCCCCTTGGATACAGAATAATTCAGAAATTCAAAACCTTCTACCTGTGATTTTCCCCTCAAGGTACTGCCTAATTAACTATTTCACAAAAAAATGTGTTTCCATATCTGGTGTCCCAACAGTGGCCATTTAGCTTCAATATTTCTCAAAAGATGACAAACTAAATTTTTGAAATCACATTTCTCTATTCTTAAAAAAATAAAATTCACATTAAAAATAACGTAAAATTCAAAAAAAATACACCAAAAAAAAATTAGATTTATGAAAAAAAAACAGTTAGTAAATGTTAGTATTATATATAATATTAAAGCAACAAAATCTGTAGTCATGAAGGAATAATTGCCATAAACCAAAGAAAACTCTTAATTTGGAGTAAGAATTCGAAAAAGAACAATCTAGGATTGAAGAATTGGGTGAGGAAGACTTTCCTTCGTTGGAACAGGATGAATGATTTTCACAGAAAACGATATAATTACAGAAGGTTATGGAAAGAGAAGCCAAAATACATGGAAAGAAAGTCAAGAAAACTCAAACATCACCCAAAAGCACTCTTATAGATTAAATAATTGAGAGGATTATTAGACCTCAGCCAACATCTGCAACTCCAAATACAAAATCAGTTGCAACATCCAAGCCAGGTACATTACCAAAATCGGGAAGAGGATCAAGAAGGGTGAGAATTACCACATCTGATCAACCACCTGAAATATTTACAATAACTTCCAGAATAATATTCAAAATTAATGCAAAATACTATAACATTAACTGTGATGGGAGTGATATTGAAGAATTTATGAAAAGAGCTGAAAAGATAACAGACATAGATGGAGCAATTAACAGGTACTTGGCCATGTGAATTTTAATCTCGGGTCTCTTT
This sequence comes from Austropuccinia psidii, assembly GCA_023105745.1. Taxonomy (NCBI): domain Eukaryota; kingdom Fungi; phylum Basidiomycota; class Pucciniomycetes; order Pucciniales; family Sphaerophragmiaceae; genus Austropuccinia; species Austropuccinia psidii. The sequence goes on from JALGQZ010000003.1 coordinate 42,185,759, forward strand.
TGTGACTTCCAGTTTATATAAAAGTAATTCATAAATGGATTAAGAGTGGAATATTATTAAAATGAGATAATATAGACGTCACTGTGGTTAAGCTATATTATTATTAGTGGAATGAGCTTCAATAATAATATCCAAGAGAATTTATGATTTTAAGTAATAGAAATAACTAAGTAAATGTTGAGAGATCTTATATTTTTGAAATTAATAAATGATTTAATTTGAACTGTAAAATATATATATATAATTGAGCTCGGAGGTATCATTCAAAGGTAAGAATGATTGTCTTAAATATTTTGAATACAAAAAAATGAAATGATTTCATATTAAGATCATATGAAATAATCAAAATAGAATGAAAATAATATTTCTATTTAAAAAATTCAATGATATCATATAATTATTTTATGATATCATCAATATTTAAAATGATGAAATTCAATTTTTAAGTTAATATTTGAACATCATAATTGAATGAAAAAGAAATTCAAGATGGATATGGTGTAGCAGGTAAGCCAGTACATGCTTTCAGGCTCATATGAATTTCCTTTTAGAGTGAATACAATAACATAAGATATGAAATGGAAGATTGGAACCAATTAAGGAGGTAAATGATTGCCAAATACAGAAAATTTGAGCCAGAAAGAAGACACAAGAAGGATTCTTAAACAAAAATATTAAACCAAACTCAAAAAAGAAGGTGGAGTCAACACCCTTTCTCAATACAATAAATTCATTGGATATTTTGACATAATTTCAAAATACCTACTAAAAGATGGATACATCAAGAGAGAAAATTACTATCATGAAAATTTCTTTGACTCCTCACCCCAAGAAGTCAGGAGTAGTGTAACTAAAGTATCAATTAGCCATAGAGTAATGCTACAAGTAAGAGTTGGAGGTTACATTTTTCCAGAGATGGAAACTCTTAGAAATTACATTGAAGCAGAAGTTTTAATCAAAGGAAAATCCCAATTATCAAATTCAGAAGATGTTAGAAATAGAAATTTTGAGATAAAAAAGAAAACAACACTTAAAGATGATATCCTGGATGATTTTATCAAGAAAATGAAAGAGCTTACTAAATAATAAAAAACTCACATTCTCAAGAAACCCATAATACTGAACATGTGAAAGAAATAAGTCCCACGAAGGATTCATTGGGGAAACTCAAGGTATTATCAGAGGTTTCTAATCCCCAAAGTAGTTTTTGGAAGGATAACACCAATTCACAAGGCCAAGAATTTGCTCCAAATGCACAATCCTTTAGGCCAGGGAATCCTCAACCACACTTACCTAAAGAATTATAAGCCATACATCTCATCAAAGATTTAATCAAGATCACCCTTAAGATGTTACTACTGCTCTGAAAGTTGGCATTCCTTAACCAGATGTAGGCATCTCATATGATATGTGGAAAAAGGCTTTTCAGTAGGCAAGGACTCAATTTCTTGTAGCCAAATTATCAAATAGTACCATCAGAAGGTACCACATCCTCAAAAGACTTGGTAAGGGAATTAAAAATTGAGAAACAATAAATAAAGAATAAGAGATATGAGAATTTAAAACCCATATCAAAACCCTAATAACAGAAAATAATTTAATTCCAAAAGGATGAAAAGAAGTTTCAAGAGCACAAGTGGAAGATTGGGGTAGCTGGGAGCCACCAGAATTATCTTCACCGAAAGAAATCTTGGAAGCTCATGAAACCATCAGGCAAACAGAACAAATATTGGCACAACAAGAGAGCCAAAGACAAGAGAAGTATGAAGACAATAATCCCCTAATTCCAGGAACCTATCATGAAGATGAAATGGAAGAAGAAATCAAATTAATGGCTCCAATAGGATATGAGAACAAGGTTGAAAACTTTGAAATAGACCAGGATATTGAAAAAATTAAGAACAATTAAAATAAACAAGCTGAAGATTAAACATAAAAAATAACCAAAGATATTGTAAAAAAGAAAGTTGATAAAAAGGAAATTAAAGATGTAAAGGATAAAGAAATTCAAAGAAGGAGTTAAGCCAAAGTTAGTGATTGATAATTTAATCAAGAATATTTTATAACAAAAGTTTAATCTGACTTTGTAAGAGATTTTATCTTTATCACAAAAATTTATTAAAAAGCTCCAAGGAATGTATCTTGAAAAAAAAAGAAGCCTTTAAGTAAGTGAATGACTTGGACATCAAGGACAATATCATTTCAATCAAGAACAGAGACCTCAAAAAGTCAATACCTCATTATTCCTGTCCTCCTGGAGGTATGAAGGTATTTGTTGGAAAAGAATAATACTCAGTTATGGAACTTCTTGATACAGGCTCATAAATTGACATAATCACTTAGTATTCTGAAATAAAATCCTCAATTTATAGAAGAAAGCTCAACATGAACCTTAGAGGAATTGGAGGTCATACAACATTACTAATTGGAATTGGTGAATTCACACGAGCTGTTTTGGCCTCAGGGGAAGAAAGAAAAATTCCCTTCTTCATTTCCAAAGGAGCAGTCCATACAGTTCTTCAAAGACCATCTTTGGATGACAGAAACGTCAGACTGGACTTTTCACAAAAACAAGGAGAAATATTTAGTTACCAAGATTTGGATTGTAGAAGATTATGTGGGCAAATTTGCAAACCCTATATGCTAGGATGGCAAACAGGACCACAAAGAGGAATGGAAAAATCAAAGATTGTTTTGTGAAAGGAAAATCCAAGAGCTTAAAAAATAAAGTCTCATTCATAAAAGTAGGTTCTCTCAGATTCAAAAAGAAAAGAAGCTACTCAGGCTCAAAGATCTTATAATATTCTGACAAGGATACAATATTATCCAAAATAGATGAATACATGGAAGATGGTGAGATAATAGAGGAATTAGAAGGACAAATATTAGAAATACAAGAATCGGAGCAAGGAACATCTTTAGGAATAATTTCAAACCTTGTACAAAAAACAATAAAAAATGCCATTAAGCTGGTACTTGGAAAAAGCAATTCAAGAAAATGAAGAATGGGACACCTCTTACCCAAAGAAATTTAGTGAATGAGTCACCAGAACCTTACTTCATCCAGTGAATATTAAGAATACCTAAAAAAATATACTTCTTAGCCCACATCCAGAAATTTGGAGGACAGAAAATGAAATTGAAGGAAATAGTTCCTATGTGTGGGAAAAGGATAAAGAATCACATTTGACCATGAAAAAAGCTTCTTAAAAGTAAGATGAAAATGAATTTATCATTTTTAAATCAATTCAAGATAGAGATAAAACTTGAAAGATAATTTAAAATGGCTCAGAAATAATAAATTGACCACAAATTCATAGTATAAAGAATCTTTCAAAATGTTTTGAGGAAGAAATACCTTTCAATAAACATGAAGATGAACAAATTATATATGAAAAATTCATTCAAGCTCAATTCTCATTCTGATAATATCAGAAATGAATTATTAAAGTCTTTTCCAAGATACAAATTCTTGGAAAAATTTGATAAGGAAGTAAAAAAAGCCTGATGAGTTAGAATATTGATACTGTGAACAGCCCCCAATGAAGAAATTCAAAAATTCCCATGTTGATGAAAATATTCAGAAAGAATTAATGAATAAATGAATTATTGAATATCATGTAAAACAAGAAGAAGGAATATCTTCTATAGAAAAAGGCATCATGAACTCTATCATGAATCATGGCTTGGATCCAGATGACACATGAATCATTGATAAAGACAATAAACTTGCTTCAAGTCTTATGTTGAGATGTAATACTGACAGCTTACAGCACCTAGAGAAGAGCCCTATTACTTGATTCCTCCCTGAATAGAATTCAAATACATATATAATCAACGTCCAATAAAAGGAAAAGGAATTAAAATTCTTAAAATTCTTGCAGGATTAAATCTTTCAACAATAGAATTCATGAATGTTTTAGCTGAAGATGGCCTTGGAAGAAGCTTGGGAAATAAATACTGGGAGGAAGGATTTTCTGTTTATGAAGAAACAGGGAGAGCAATTATTACTATAGAAATTTTCCACAAGAATACTCCAATATCTATCATATGGAGCTTTGGGGGGAGCTCTTCAATGTAAATAATATTGATATCTCTTTTTGGATAATTAATAAGTATTAATCACAAATTATAAAGGTGAAACAGTAGAAGAAAGTAAAAAGTAAAGAAAACTCATTTGAGAAAAAGCAAGGGACATATTTATTAATGGAATCATTCAGAACAAAGGTAAAGGGTAATGGATTTTATAATGGGTAAATTTAAATCAAACATAAATCTTAAAAAAAAGCCAAAAAGAATATCTATATAAAACTCATGAGAAAGAAGATAGATAATGGTAGCAAAAAAGAGATGAATGAGGATATTTGTATTAAGCTTTTTTGCTTTCTGTAGAATCATTATGACTTTATCACTGTAATGTATCATTTTTATAAGAATGGGGGTGAGCATATGTTTCTTATTTAAGCTCCAATGAATGAAGATTTTGGGATTAAATTTTTGGGAAGTTAAACTTTATAGTTATAAATTCTTTCAATAAAACTTTAAAGTTACAAGCTGAATCTATAGGATTTAGTTTTCTATATTACTCATTAGTAACAAAAATTAAATTACTTCAAACTAACTTTTCAAAAAAAAAGACAAGAAAATGCCTAAGTGTTGAGCTTATGGTGATGAATCTTTGAATTAGGAGGAGATCCTGGGTGAAGGAAAAATTAATACTAGAGTGAAGAATTCATTTTGATAAATGATAAATAAATAAATTGATAAATGAATGAATAAATAAATGTATAAATAAATGAATAAATAAATGAATAAATAAATGAATAAATAAATAAATAAATATCAGTTTTCATATAATTTTTGAAGAGAAGAAAGTAAAAGGCTGGAAGAAAGAAGGACATTGTTGTTGAAACTTTGGATTTTGGATAAACAAAATTCTTATCATAAGAATTACTTAGTATTAAAGAATCCACCTATTAAATCAATACTAAAGGATTTGAAATCCATTCAAAAATTCAAAAAGAAAGAAGGAATAAGTCAAGTTAAATTCAAATTAAAAGAATGAAATTGACTTCCTGCCTTACCAAAGAAGACCTTTTGTTTATTAATTAAACATTTTCTCACTTAATAGGCTTCAAATCTTATAATACTGTATAATTTCATTACTAGAAGTGACTTCATGTGTTATCAAAGAGGAATTATTATTTTTCCTTTTTAGGTTTTACACATAACTCCAGTTGAATTGAGAAGATTATTGGAAGGTACTTCTTTACTTATTAAAGAGGATTAATTATTATGTTTGAAAAAATCCCGCTTAACCTATTTATTTAATATACCTCCACTGATAAATTATCATAATTAGTCCTATTTCTTTTATCATTAAGATAAAATTACCAAACAATCTATCATATTTTTTCTTTTCTCACCATCATTTATGTAACTGATGAAGCATACAAAGCCCTATGTATTTATGGGCTTGAATCAGAAATGAATGAAGATATCCAAGACCTATACATGAGTGGTAATTTTCATAAACTTGATAGAAAACAAAAAAAATGGGGCTTACCATCAAGTGAAGGTTGTGAAAACCCAAATTACTATACTATTTGATTTATTTCATTTTCATATGATTTTTCAAATGAAGAATAACCTCAAGTCCAAATCTTAGATATATGGTACCAGCTACCTGGATCAGGACTGAATTTCATGGTTAGTCTGTACAGAAGCTGCAAATATGTAAATTAATGCTATTATTATGACTGTGACACCATAAAATTAATTAATTTCAAATGAAAAAATCCTACTGTTATGTGCTAACAGTGGTGATGAGTCTACTGAGGACCTCGGTTGCACTAATATAATATCTTTGACTTTGAATAATAATACAATAATTGAGATTTTAAATCTATCTAGTCTATTCTGAGGGAACTATTCATGGATAACAGTTTGGCTATAGAATAGTACTAAAAAATGATAATGAGGTCCTTTTTAATGAGAAAATGCCTTCTTTTATCCCTTGTGGGGACTTTGAGGAGATGATAAGATCTTCACACATCTGAAGAGTAAAATTCTTAATTCTGGAGGCTTAATAGTATGTCTATACCATCCATTCCAACATCAGTAGGGTCAGAATTGAAGTTTTGGGACCAAAAATAATCATTCTGGATCAATACAGGAGAAATGTTTTCTTCACATGTTACATAGGAAATTTTATGGCACAACCAGGGGGTTTTATGACTAATACTAGTCAACCTGGGCAGGTATAATCCTTAAGAACCATTATTTTATGTATAAAGTCTGTAAGATGTCACTATGAAACTGATGATAATATTACTATTAATCAACAGTACTATGTCTGTTCTTATGAAATATAATAATAGACTATGATTATAGCCACAATTAAATAATTAAAGAACTCTTTCTTTCACGTGTTAAACACTACTAGTGATTTTAACAGTGAGCAGTAATTGTCCACAAGAATCAATTACAAGAATATTTTAATAATAAAACTTCTTTTATTAAAATAATAAAATTATTTTAATATATGATTATCTTTTGTAAGAATAGTTGTAAATATAATTCTTGAGGAAAACCAATTTTTTAGAGAAAAACTTCAAGAATTAAAGATACATAACTTACTAATATTCCAAAGAGCTTGTTAAAAGATAAGATAGAGATATTTGACATAGAATTGTGGATTTAATGGATCAAAATGTATTTATAACAGTATTACAACAATATATAGTTGTATTCTATGATTTCACGTCTTTCTGATTGCTTCTGAAAGAATCAAAACACTTAAGAATAGCTTTAACTAATACTTACTTCTTGGTAACAATTATTTTAAATGGATAATACAATGATTATGATGTGGAAAAAACAGCAAGAGGAGGCCTCTTTTAAGTCAACAACAGCTCACAGAGGCATGCCATGGAGCAAACTGAAAAACCAGTGGGTGAGAAAACAATAAGCCTTTTTGGATTATTGATTGCATCATCTGTTGTCACGTAAGATTATCATAATTATTTAATTGATGCTTTTACGTGACTACTAACCCCAATATGGTTAAGAATAAAAGGAGTAACATCTGTAAATCTTCTTTTATTTCAAAATAATCATTTATTTTTCAAACTTATCACTGTTATTGGCAATTTCATCACAGGTTGTAATTACTGTGAGTTTTTGAAGATTCAGTGTTTCACGTAGAAGAATCAAGAATGGACTGTAAGTAAAACGTTTGATTTTACTATTAAAACCATAATTCTTTCTGGTTGTACCATAGATAATACAGCTCTCCATTGGTCCTGAAAGTTTCAGAGATATTAATTAAGAATTGTATTTTTCATGAATTTTTGAAGTTTTCACCTCATTTCTACGTAGAATTGCAAATATCAGTGTTTTACTGATTTCTATGAGGTAAATCAATGGATAGAAGTCCAAAAACGGATTTAATTACTCTTTTGGGGTTTATCCATGGAAAGTCATGTAGAATTGACATGTTTACGGGAGTCTAAGTAGCTCTTTACCTCCTTGGCATGTCAAAATAGCAGGTTATTTGCTATTTTCTTAAGATTCACTGTAGTTGTAACATGGTAACGAAGTTCCCAAAAGGTTTTAGTTTACCAATGAGGCCAAGATCCGCCATGGATCCAAGCTTTGGAGCTGTCCACGCCTCTGAGGCCTCAGAAGTTGGGTACCCTGGCTCTCTTTGATGTCTTTTGTCCCCCTTGCTTATTTTTCACATCAAAATAGAAAATTAAGCTTAAAGTGAGATATCCACTATGGGTGTACCAAAAGTCCATACAAGAATACCATGATATTAAGTTCTCAAAACATGCATTACACTACTCTTAGTGTTGTGTAACATGGGATTTCTCAAATTCCCATTATTTTGGTGTGAAATTAAGGAAAACAAAACTTTTCACGGATATTTTATGTGGTATTGAAGTATTTTCCATATTACCACCTCAAAGAGTCAATTTGAGCTTATTCACTTGATGGAGCTACCCTAGGTGAGTTTTTGTGTAGAATCAAAATCTGGCCTTAAATCCATGGATTTACTTACTCAATAAAAAGCTATTCATTGTTTCTGAAATCAAAAATGATGAATTTTGGATATATGCATGACTTATGAGTTATGCATAATTCAAAATTTATTGCTAAGATAATTGTGGCCTATTTGTGTATGTAAAATATACCTCAAGGCTCACATTCCCTACTACCAAAAAATACAATTGTACTACAATTTTATCACTGGTATGAAGAATAAAAGCCCCAAAGGGGGTTAATGTCCATTGTCCAACCTCTTTACATTACTCAGATCAAGTAATTTAAAGCACATTTATAGACATATTAAGGCTTGTGGCCTTCTTTTATGTCTAAATCTTCTTAAGAGTTTATCTGAGTCAGGTATTTCTGATTCTGCCAGCCATTCATCTTCATGTACTGGATTTCTATATCTCACAAGATACTTGCTCTGCTTTTTGCCCCTAAGTCTCCTTTCTTTAATGACTTTCTTTATATTTTTGTCTTCATTCTGTTCCACTGGTGGTACAATTAAAGGAGTTGGGTTCTTCAAAGGAATCAATTCTTTTTCAGCTGGTTGATAAGGCTTTATCAAGCTGACTGGAGAAGTGGGGTGTTTACTTTCCAATTCACCACTCAATTCCACTTGAACTGCATTGGTTCCATGTAAGGCAACAATAACAAAATGTCCTACATAAGAATCTTTAAGTTTCTTTGGGCCTTTGATATTATTAAAATTCAAGGTTGAAACTAGAACTAAGTCCACTACTTTGAAGTCTGGTACTTTATGACTCTTGGCCCATTTCTTTTTTGCATAATCAGAAGCATCATTCATACATTGTTTTGCATGATGTTTCACTTTATCAAGCATTATCTTGAAGCTGGAAGCTGTAGGATGAATGTCAATCAAGCATTTCCTCAGTGTGTCTGCTGGTATTCTTGGATTCCATCCTTTGGCTAACATAGCAGTAGTTTGTCCTGTGGAAGAATGAACTGATGTCTTATATGCCAATTCTAATGCAGGTATAAGAGTGCACCAGTCATGAGTAAAGCCATCTGAGTCTTTAAAATCTAATCCATAAGCACAGAATGTCCTGATCATGTCTTCCAAAGTTTGAATCATTCTCTCTGCTAGCCCATCTGTCTGAGGGTGATATGCTGTAGAGAATGATAACTTAGTCCCAAACAATCTATGAAGATTGGTCCAAAGTGCAGATGCAAACTTGGGATCTCTGTCACTTATGATATTCTTAAATAATCTTGTATGAGAAATAACTCTACTCCATAGAACAAGAGCTGTATACATAGCAGTGCCATCTTTATGACATGGTAAGAATATGGGAGCCTTGCTATATCTGTCTAAAATGACTAAACGAGAATTATAACATTTGTCACCACTTGGAGGAAGTGCTGTGACCCAATCCATGTATGTAACTTCCCAAGGGGATTTTGGTTCTTGAATATGGATCATAAGTCCAAATTTCTTGCCTGTACTCCTGTTTGCATTTTGACATCTGTCACAGGTATGGCAATATTCAATGGTTTCTTTGCTCCAAGATGGCCACCATGCACAGTTTTTCACTTTTTCAAGTGTTCTGTCCTCTGGCAGGTGTCCAGAGTAGAGGCTATCATGGCATTCATGAAGAATGGTATTGATAAGCAATCTGCTGCATAATGTCATCACACAAGAATGTTTGGTTCTGTGGTAAATAATCCCATCAAACAATTGAAATCTTCCTTCAGAATAGGAATATTTCCAAACTTCATCCAGTGCATTGACTAAAGATGTATCTTTGCAGTCTTCATCTAATAAAGAAGTCAAGATATGGCAATTGCCGTCTTGCTTATAAGATTCTCTGACCTCTTCAGTGAATTCAGTCCCAATATCAGTTATGTTAATCCCTTCAATTGGAATCTGTGGTTCAGCTTCCAAAGGTACAGACGCTGGGTTATCAGGAGTGTTGGCTAATGCCGACCTGCTAAGTCCATCAGCATTCTTGTGAATTTTTCCTGCTTTGTGAACTATAGTCATGTTTCCTCTATATTCTTGAATGGCTATTTGCCATCTCAACATATGTCTGTTGGGATTTTTCATGTTAAGAATTGATTTTACTGAATTACAGTCAGTTATCACTTCAAAAACACTGCCATCAAGATAATAGTGTAATTTCTCAAGTGCCCATACCAAACATAAGCACTCCATTTGGCTTGCACCATATCTGGCCTCTGGTTGTTTGATTTGCCTTGAGATATAACAAACTGGTCCCTCTGTAGGTTTGTCATCAATAATTTGGACTTGATTTAGGGCTGCCCCTAATCCATCTCCACATGCATCAATGTCCAATTTAAAAGGAATATTCCAGTCAGGAATAAGGAGTAAAGGTGCTTCTGTAAGAGCTTTCTTTATCTTCTCATAAGTTTTAATTCTCTCCTGTGTCATCTCAAATACAGTCCATTGATCACAGATTCTATATAGTGACTTGGCTATAATTGCAAAGTAGTGTTGCCTATAATAACTGGAAAATCCAAGAAAAGACATCATTTCTTTTTTATTCTGGGGTATTGGCTTAAGTAACACTGCTGCTACTTTGCTTTTGTCAATACTAAAGCTTAAGCCAGGAACAACATGTCCTAATGCTTTGAGTTCTTCAAAACCAAAATTGCATTTCTTAAGTGAAATTTTCATGTTCACTTCTGCAGCTTTGTGAAGTACTCTTGCAAGTCCTTCAAGGTTCAAAGACCATGAATCAGAGCATATGATAATATAATCAATATAAATGATAAGCCATCCTTCAGATAATTCTGTGGGAAAGATGGTATTAATCATTCTTTGATAATGGGATGGAGCATTTTTAATTCCAAATGGCATTCTAAGATACTCATAAATACCACAGTGAGTGATAATTATAATTAATTTCTTAGCTTTAGACGTCAAAACATTTTGATGGAAGCCTTTCAATGCATCCATTGATGTTATATACTTGGCTTTAGACAATTGAGTCAAGGTTTCTTGAATTCTAGGGAGTGGATACCTATCTGGAACTGTGTAGGTATTCAATGCTCTGAAATCTCCAACCATTCTTGACTTATCATTATGCCAGGCAATAATAACAGGTGTTGTCACTTAAACTTCCTCATTATGGCCTACTTTCCTTATTACATCAAGTTGGATTAACTCTTGGATATGTTTCTCCAAGGCTTCTCTAGCTCTGGGACCGGCTGTATAAGCTGGTCTTCTAAGTACTGGAGGATATGGTCTGTCAATATTAAGAGTAATATTAACTTCATGTCCCCTTATAGCACCTAATGGTTCATTATCAGAGGCAAATGCATTATTGTATGTTTATAACACATTGGTAAGTTCATTCCGCATCCTTGGTGACAATGACGGATTAATTTGTGCTTCAACAAGTTGATTAGACACAAATTTATCTCTACAAGTATCCTTAACAGAACATACCACAGATATTTGTTTTGGAATATTGCAAAAAACAATTTTTTTTCTCTTGTCATCCCCAATTGTGAAATATCTGTATTTATGGTTATTGATGTCAATACCATAAATATTCAAGTAATCATTTCCAAGAATGATGTGCTGATATGTGCAATTATCCATTACTACTAGCTGTCTTCATTCTTATGCTTCCTGCTGGGTGTGGAAATACAATATTAGTGTCTAATATACTCAAGGGGTACATATTGTTACTGGCACTACTAAATTGCACACCTCCTATTGGTAATAGATGATTTCTCCATTCAGGAAGTATAACTTGGAGATAATCTTTGCCCACACAAGTGCGAAATTACCCTGTATCTAAATTCTCTTTGGCTTCAATATCATTCATCAAAATTGATGTGATACAGGATGCTCCAGAAGTATAACCCTTTCCTCTAGCATGTTTGGTCTTACACATTCTGGCATCTTGGATATTGATCAGGTTGTAGCAATCTTCACTGTATTGTGGTAAGTGGGTGTGGACTTCTGTGACTTCAAAGAAAGCTGTAATGTTTGCAATGGAATAGTCCTTCACTGGTGTATCCTCAGAGATTGCAGAATCTCAATCAGATTCTTCTTTCTCTTCAGTACAATGAACCTCTTCAATAACTTGAACTTCATTTATTTTTGTCTTTTTAGTGCAAGTGTTGGCTAAATGTGAAGTACTTCCACATTTATGACACTTAAAGACAGGCTTTTATGGTATTCTGTCCTCCCTGGGAATCTTTGAAACTATCTTGGATTCTATAGGTATTTTAGTCCAAGTTTTACCAATTCTTGTCCTGGTAATGATATCTTCCATTGCATTAATGTAGTCCTCTGTTGAACAAGGTTCCATACATCTACTTTTGATAGAATGTTCCAGTTCTCCTCCACACTTTATTAATATTTACATATTAATCATAGTGTCAGACATATCTTGGTGTAAAGCAGATAATCTGTCTTTCTGCTTGAAGAACCAAGTAAGTGGCTTATCTTTCTCTGAGTTAAAAATGGCACTTTCAAAAGTATTTGCCATTTTAAACCTCCAAGAATTTTTGGCCCATTTGGTAATCACTTCAGACTTCCACCAAGACCAGTCATGTTTCCCATGATCCATTCTCATCTTGTAATACCATTTCTTTGCAGTTCTGGTAAACGGAGAGTGTAATTTTCCCACTATGATTTCATCAGGTATATGAAAGTCTTCTTGCAACATATCAATAGTCGTGATGAACTCAATATGGTTGTATTCTCCTTCACCAGAGAATTTTGGCCATTCTTCCCATTTGGGAATATCTTTTGCAGAGATAATATTTTCTCCTAAGAATGGGGTCAAACTCCTTTTAACAGAAAGCTTTTCTTCAGTCAAAGGTGTAGAATGTCTTGGCATATGTGGTACATAATTCTTATGAATTTGTTCTACGTTTTCAATGATTTTATTATTTAACTTCTGCCTTTCACTGTAACATTTTGCTAAATGTGTAGCAAACTGATTGGTATTTTCAACTATTTCTAAGACATGATCTTTTATAATTTTAAGTTGATCATTCATTTTAAAAATGGAAAGATCTTCCATCTCATCATTCTGAACCTGACATGTACTTTCAATTCTGTTACATGTATTAATAATTGAATCAATTCTGGCATTTGCCAGTTGATACCATTCAGTATATCTTATGTCATTTCTTTTTAATCCACTTATGTCTGATGTAAGTTTATTTATCTTTGCATCAAATTTACCAAGGGCTACATGAATATCAGATTGAACAAAATGTATCTGATCTATTATTTCTTTGGAAAAGTTCTGTTCATCCTTTCCTGCTCTTTGGCTGTGAATTCCATCAAAGTCCTGGCCATGTTGAATACACTGTCCACGGCTGAAGGATCCAATTTGGTGATCCTGTACCCTTGTGGGTAAGGTCTGTGCCTTTTCCCTTGCTTTGATGGTTCTTGTGGCCTCTCTGCTTCTTCTGAGGTCCTTTGGGCTTGTCCTTGGACACTTCTGGAGCTGGTTTGGAGCTGGTAGACGCCACTGGGGGCTCTGTCTCTAAAGCTGGAGTCATTTCCAACTCTTTCTTCTGGTCTATGGACAAAAGACTTTGGTTCTTAAACCAATTATTTATCTTTTTGACCTTGTCTTTGCAAGAAAATGGGCTCCAACCTCCTAAGAGTTCTATGGTCTTCTCTTGACCCAGAAAGCTCTTTATGTGTAAGTAAGAGTTCATGGCCCCCTGCCAAAGGCTTGGGCATATTTCCCACTCCTCTTCTTTGGCTGCTCTGAACCAATTTTTGTATTGGCATTGACATATTTCTATTTCTGCCACTTGAAAATGGTTCAGCCCTGGAAATATTATCATGAATTAGTTCAGGCTCAGAATTCACGTCAAAATCTGTGGGTACAGACCTTGGGGAATGGGGGGCAACTCTGGTATCCTCCAAATGTGTCTTTCTTGAGGAAGATTTGACACTTCTGGATTTGGTCTTGCCTCTTCCTTGTCCACATCCATCTGGGTGGACTGAATAGTTGCTTCCATGTCTGGTATGCACCATTTTCACATCAATTTAAAGATAAAAGTGAAAAATATAAGATAAACACACACCTTTTGGTGGCAATTTATTCTTTTCTGAGTTAAATAAGGTACCTCTTTTAGCAATTTGCACATCAATACTGTCTTCAGATTCTGGACTAGTGATATATCTTTTATTGAGTCTGTTTCCAGCTGCACAGTATTTGATTAAAGACACTAGAAAAATTATTTTTTATACTTTTTAAAATATTTTTAAAGATTTGTTATAAGCTTTATATTTTTTTAATATTGAAAAGATTATTTTTTTTGAAGAAAAAAAATCAAAATTTAAGAAGCTGAATGAAAATTCATTCAGAGTAACTCAAAGAATAATTTTATCAGTTTTTGGATGTGAAAAAGCCACATGTAAAAACAGTATAAAATTAAACCAAATTTGTCAATGAAAGATATTTCAAAAACAATTTCAAAAATAAAAATTATTTTAACTTTAAAATGAAAGAAAGAAATATCATTAAATTAATATATTTTAGAGCTTAAAAATATATTAATTGAGGGTACAAGGTTCAAAAAACATCGCCAGGCCCCCAAATGTAAGATGTGGTAGGTATTGTGCTTTTTTAGAACCCAAAACTGAAGTCTAGAATATGATTAAAGCCAAGTCTATGGATAAAATCATGGCCAGGCCCCCAAATGTAAGATGTGACTATGAAACTGATGATAATATTACTATTAATCAACAGTACTTTGTCTGTTCTTATGAAATATAATAGTAAAGTATTATTATAGCCACAATTAAATAATTAAAGAATTAATTCTTTCATGTGTTAAACACTACTGGTGATTTTAACAGTGAGCAGTTATTGTCTACAAGAATCAATTACAAGAATATTTTAATAATAAAACTTCTTTTATTAAAATAATAAAATTATTTTAATATATAATTATCTTTTGTAAGAATAATTGTAAATATAGTTCTTGAAGAAGACTAATTTTTTAGATAAAAACTTTAACAGTTAAAGATAAATAACTCACTAATATTCCAAAGAGCTTATTGAAACATAAAATAGAGATATTTGACGTAGAATTGTGGATTTAGTGGATCAAAATGTATTTATAGAAGTATTACAACAATATATAGCTGTATTCTATGATTTCACGTCTTTCTTATTGATTCTGAAACAATTAAAACACTCAAGAATAGCTTTACCTAATACCTACTTGTTGGTAACAATGATTTTAAATGGAGAATAAGATGATGATGTGGAAAAAACAGAAAGAGGATGCCTCTTTTAAGTCAACAACAGCTCCCAGAGGCATTCCATGGAGCAAACTGAAAAACCAGTGAGTGAGAAGACAATAAACCTTTTTGGATTATTGATTGCATCATCTGTTGTCACATAAGATTATCATAATTACTTAATTGATGCTTTTACGTGGCTACCAACCCCAATATGGTTAAGAATAAAAAGAGTAACATCTGTAAATCTTCTTTTATTCCAAAATAATCATTGATTTCTCAAAGTTATTAATGGTATTGCCAATTTCATCACAGGTTTTAATTACTGTGAATTTTTGAAGATTCAGTATTTCACGTAGAATGGTCAAAAATGGACTGTAAGTAAAACTTTGAATTTTATTAGTAAAACTGTAATTCTTTTTGGTTGTACCATAGATAATACAGCTCTCCATTGGTCCTGAAAGTTTCAGAGAGATTAATTAAGAATTGTATCTTTAATGAATTTTTGAAGTTTTTACCTCATTTCTACATAGAATTGCAAATATCAGTGTTTTACTGGTTGCTATGAGGTAAATCAATGGATACAAGTCCAAAAAAGGATTTAATTACTCTTTTGATGTTTATGCATGGAAAGTAATTAAGAATTGACATGGTTACAGGAGTCAAAGTAGCTCTTTACCTCCTTGGCACATCAAAATAGCAGGTTATTTGCTATTTTCTTAAAATTTACTGTAGTTGTAACATTGTAACGAAGTTCCCAAAAGGTTTTAGTTTACCAATTAGGCCAAGATCAGCCATGGATCCAAGCTTTGGAGCTGTCCATGCCTCTGAGGCCTCAGAAGTACGGTACCCTGGCTCTCTTTGATGTCTTTTGTCCCCCTTGCTTATTTTTCACGTCAAAATAGAATTTTAAGCTTAAAGTGAGATATCCACTATGGGTGTACCAAAAGTCCATACACGAATACCATGATATTAAGTGCTCAAAGCATTAATAACACTTTTCTTAGTGTATATGTAACATGGGATTTCTCACATTCCCATTATTTTGGTGTGAAATTAAGGAAAACAAAACTTTTCACGGATATTTTATGTGGTATTGATGATTTGGTATTGAAGTATTTTCCATATTACCACCTCAAAGAGTTAATTTGAGCTTATTCACTGTATGGAGCTACCCTAGTTGAATGTTTGTGTAGAATCCAAATCTGGCCATAAATCCATGGATTTACTTACTCAATAAAAGGTTATTCATCTTTTCTGAAACCAAAAATGATGAATTTTGGATATATGCATGACTTATGAGTTATGCATAATTCAAAATTTCTTTTTAAGATAATTGTGGCCTATTTGTATATGTAAAATATACCTCAAGACTCACAAAGTCAGTGCTGGCATGTACAGACCAATATTTTCCAAAAGCCTCAAAACCCAGATCTTAGTCAGTTTTTGAGATATGAATAATCTAAGAGCACATAATTTAAGGGCTTTATGAGCTCTTTGATTTGATTTGCTTCATTTATACCCTTCTCAAAGACAGTAACAGCTATAAGGATTTGGAAATTTTGATATATTTTTGAAAATCAGTATGTGACTGCAAACACTTACAATCCAGACATCTTTTCCAATTTAAAAGATATCTGTATTATAATAATACATGATTTCAAAGCTTCATGAGTTCCAAATTTTGGTATACTTTAGAGTACAGCTGTACAAATATATGGCAAATCTACAGGGGTTTCTTCACCTTGATATTCTCATAAATCCTGTATTCTGTTTAATAAACTTTGTGCAAAGATTCCTTTACCAAATCTCGGGAAATTCAGGTCTAAGGAATTTCAAATACAACCTCTTATTTAGATATGCAATTTTACTGTACTTATGTACAGTTTTGTACAAGCCCTCCTAGAAATTAAGGGGTGATAATGGTATTTCATGAAGTAGCAGTGCTAAAGGAAAATGTATGGTACCAATTGATAGCTCTCATTTTAAGATTGAATAAAAAATATTTTTGATGGTAGACTCATTAAATATGCATAGGCTAGATGAAAGCTAAAAATAAGTTTTTTTACTTATTTTGTCTTATATTTAATTGATTTTATCTTTGTTGTTTCTTATCCCATTTGGATAAGGTTGGTATATATCTTTTTGGTACTTTTCCAACTTTATATTTTTACCACTCCAGGAAGTATTTTTCAAATATTTGCTTTACCATTATTTATGGTATTTTTGATGTTGTGCTGGTTCTCTGTTTGGGGTGACAGGCTGTCATACCCTCTCTCCAAAAAAGGCTCATCAGTGGTGTGACTCTCTTGTCCTTATTGAGGCTCCAAATCTTCTGTGGTAAGTTTATCCATCTGGAAGGTCTTTATCTGGTGGTTAATTTTTGAATATTACCAGGTACTGTCTGTTGTCTTCCCATTAATTCTTACTTTCCTGGAATTAATGATCTCATTTAGTGAGACAGGTGAATCTTCCTCTTCCATCACTTTATCAATGGTGGAAAAATTTTTCCTGTTGAGAAATCTGCTATCATCTGCTCAATGATATGGTTTGATAAGGCTTACTTGGAAAACTTGGTGTTTCCTAGAGAATTCATCTTTTAATCTGACCTCCACTTCAGTTTTCCCTATCAGTCTAATTATGGTAAATGGACATACATATGAATCTCTATTCTTTCTGGTACCTTTTAGGCTGTTGAAATTCAATGTTGAGATTTTGAACTTATCTCCCTCCTTGAATTCAGAATCTTGGTGACCCTTGTCATATCTCCAATTATTGTATAGTCTGTCTTCTGATATGAATTTCTCTGCATTTCCATTTTCTCTTCTCCACATTTTTTGGAAGTATTTACTGGTGGGATCTACTTAAAGAAGCCCTTTCTTCAGGTAAGCTACTTATAAGAGTTGATTTCATCCTTTTTTGCAAGAAATCAGGGGTTTTTCCTGTTACTGAGTGTATACTGGTGTTGTAGGCCAGTCGTACTACTAGTATAAGGGCTATCCATGAATGGGTGTCCCCTTCATGGTCTTTGTATTCCATGCCAAAGTAACTGAATTTTGTAATGATGCCTTCCACAGCTTTGATCATCCTTTCTGCCAGCCCATCTATTTGTGGGTGTTATTCTGTTAAATATCATTGTTTAGTTCCCAGAATTTCATAAAGCTTTGTGCATGATTCTGATTTAAATTTTGGGTCTCTATTACTTAATATTATTCTGCAAACTTCAGAGTTGGCTCTTATGTTTTTCCAAAATAAGATGGCAGTTTCTGTTGCCATATCTTCTCTATGGCAAGGTAGGCATATGAAACTTTTGATGTACCTTTATACTACTACTAGTAATTGATTAAAGCTGTCTTTTCCTCCTGGGGAAAGTCCTGTTACAAAGTCCATATTTATGATTTCCAATGGGTTTTTGAGTTTGTCTATGCTTTGTATTAATCCATATTTCTTCCCATGGTTTTTTTCATATTCAGAAATTAATTCAGTTCTCTGAAATTTGTGAAGACTTCAAATAATGCCCATTCTAGGTAGCAGTGAAGCTTCTCTAGTGCCCATACCAGGTGTAGACACTCTTCCTGAGAATCTGCATTTATGGCTTTTGATTCTATCACTTTTCTATATATCTATCATATTACTCCTTCTTTGGGTATCCCATCTACTAGTTGTCTCTTGTGGAGCACAGCTCCTAGTTCTGGATTACATTCTTCATCAATTTACAGCTTTAATGGTAGCTAAAAGTCAGGAATAAGTAGGAAATGTGCATTTTTCAGTTCATATTTAATTCTTTTGAATGAATCGATCCTTTTTTGGTAATTTCAAAGACTATTACCTTTTAAAATAGCCTGTATAGGTTACTAGTGATATGTGCAAATGTTTTTGATGTGGCTTATTTAGTAAATAGCAAAGCCTAGAAAAATGTTTATTTCTTTTATGTTCTTGGGAACTGGTTTCTTCATTACTTCAGCTACTTTATTCTGGTCTATGGCTAACCTTAAGCCTGATACCTTGTGCCTTGGTACCAAAAGTTCTTGTTGGCCAAAATTTCTATCCTGAGAAAAATTTACATATTGATTGGTGTGCATTTTCTCAATATTATATCAATTTTTCTCACATGGTCCTCCCATGTTTCTGAGTACACAATGATATCATTAATACATGCTACCATCAATCCTTCAATTCTGTCATCTTGAAATATGGTGTCCATCATCCTTTGGAAGTGAGCTGGTGCATTTTTGATGTCAAATGGCACTCTGGTGCACTCATATATGCCCATATGGAATATAATTCCTAGGAGCTTAATGAAGTTTTGTTTAAATCCATTTTTATGAAAGCCCTTTATGCATTCCATTTTGCTATATTTTTCTTTTGCAAAATTCTTTTTTAAATGGGGTAACTTTTTGCTTTATTGAAAATGTTCAGGGCTCTGAAATATCTATCTAGTCTAGATTTTCCATTGTGCCAAGTCATTAGGACTGTTGTATTGACTTCCACTATGTCATTATTTCCTGTTTTTTTAATTACCCCAATTTCTAGGAGTTCATTTATATGTTTCTCAATTTCCTTCCTGGTTTCCAGGCATTCTAGGCATGGGTGGGAAGGGTCTTTCTACATCCATATATAGCTCTATATAATGTCCCTTGATTTTTTGTAAGGCCTCATCTGAAATTGCAAAAGATGCTATGTGCTTTCTTAATATTTCAAGTAAGCTGAGTTTCATCTTACCTCTTAGTTGTGATCCATATTGGGCTTGTTTGAGCTCTTCCAATAGGTCCTTAGGTATTTTGTCATTTCTTATGTGTTTTATATCAAACAATAACCCTTTGTTCTTCTTTGTTCCTATATTAAGATACCTGTTCTTACTATTAAATATGTTCATACCATACATTCTTTGGTATTCTGTGCCCAAAAAACAGTTCTCGTACTTGTTCATTGTCTAAAACTACAAATTCAGGTCTTAATATGATATTTCCTTCATTGTGAGGAAGAGCTACTTATTTGATAATTGTCCCAAAGGAGTTCATCCTTCCTGATTCACTCTTAAATTATCTTGCTTTTTTAGGGATTATCTCTTCCTCCCATGAGGATAAATAATTAGCTTTATATTCTTTGACCACTATGAAGCATGTGGCTCCTATTTCAATTATCATTGGGTGTTTTAAGTTTGCTATGTAGACTTTCAGTTTGGTGGACAAACGATGGATAAACCCCATACCTTTTTTTTGTGTTACCAGGAATTTTTGTCAATCCTGTATGTGCTTACAGAGATCTCTTTCTGTGTTTTCCTGTGGTATTCCAGAGTCCATCTCTATATCCTTTATTTCCAGTGATTTTTCCTCATTGGATTCTGCTATAAATTCTTTGTGCTCTGCTTCACCCTGTGAATCTGCTCTGAGTCTATTACCCATTCTGTCAAAATCAGGTTTGTTACCTCTTGGTTCGTCTTTTGATTTTACTCAATTGCATATGGCTTATTCTTCAGTTTTATAAAAAGACTTTCATGATGATCAGATGACCCACAGTTTTGGCACACATTTTCCTTTTCAGGACTCTCCACTTATTTGTACTTTTTAGTTCCTTCATCTTCAGACTTATTTTTTTCTTTGATGTTTCTATTGAAAGTTGTTTGCCTCCCAATGGAGGTCTTTTTCCTTACATTTTGTATGAAATTCTCTATGTCATAAATGCTTCTGAATTTGCTGCATTTTCTTAGTCTCCTGCCAGTTTTTTCAGGAGCTCTTGATTTCTCATTTCTATTTTCATGTGTGGATCAATTTATTTGAGTCTTTTGGTGTTTTCAAGACATCATTCATAAATGTCTTTTCTGTTTAGTATCTGTAACTGGCAAAAAAAGATGGATTTTTGCCAAATTTAAGTACCATTTCTGTACTTCTGTATTATTTGGTTTCTTCACAGTGGCCAGCTTTTCATTACATTTATCTCTTTCATTTCAGTGTATTGTCAGTTTTCATGTCTTATGAATTAAGCTTTGAGTGTTGTGGGGATCCAGTAGTCTGGTATCTTTGGGGCATCAACAACAATTCTATCAATATAATCAATGAGCTCCATGTGATCATTTCCTCCAATTCCTGAGAGTTTAGGCCAATTTGCTGCTTAAACTAACTTCTTCAATTCTGGCTTCTCAGAGTAACTGAGTTTATCTCCATCTTGGTAAATAGATTCAGACCTTAGCGTTGGATCCTGATATGCAGATACTTGGTTGTCTAATATTTCTTGTTCTTTTACCTGTTGGGATTCTTTGTTGATGGGTTCATCACCTTAGCTTGTTGGAGGAAAGGAATCTCCTTGTTTCTCCTCTTTATCATAGATTTAATAAATTTATTTTCTGAGATTTTCCTGCTGATTCTGGAAATTTCTCAATTCCCTCTTCATAGTCTGTTCTTCCTCTAGTATTGATTTCAACTGTCTATTGGTTTACTCAAATTCTGCCCAAAATTTGGCTAAATTTGTGTTTCAGTCTTTGATTACTGTAGCTTTTAAGTTTTTTTCTTCCTTCAATGTTTCTATCTCTGTCCTCATGTTTTGTAAGATCTAATGTGTCCACTGAATGGATTTGGCCAATTTTGCCCATGTGAACTTCTCATTAACAGGTTCATTTTTTTCAAAATCATGAGTTGGGATTGTATTTTCAGTCATATGCTCTGGATCAGTTTATTCTGAGATAGTAATACTATTTTTTGATTTTGTGCACCTCATGGACTAAATTGATGACTTTGTTCATCAAGGGACCTGATTCTTTTGTCCTTGGTTGAGAGAAACGTTTTTCCCCTTGGGCTACTTTTCTTCTTCTTTGAGCTACCAAGGATGATTTGGGAGTACTGGATGAAATGGCCTTTGAATTGTAGTTCCTAGAGCTCCTGGACTGTTGTGGGGAAGGTGGAATTCCTTCATCCCTTCCTTGGGGTTCGTTAATCTGACTGGGCTCTTCCATATTCCAAGAACTCTCTATGGCTTGGATTTCTTCCTGGTTCTCTTTGATTCAGATTTCTCTTTCTCCTCAGAGCCTGGAGTCTTCTTGTGGGATGCCAACCTTTCATTTCTTCCATATGTTCTGTCCAATTTATTTTCTTGAGGCAGATCTTTTGGATTGTAATTCCTTTTTCTGCCCATGATGCTTAACAATGAACATTTCTTTGTAGATACTTCATGTGAAAAGATCTTTTAGTAGTTTAGAGATTTAAATGACTTTTTCTGCATCTTTTCAGCCCTCTGGTTGGACTTCTGGGTTGAATTTGAGTTGGAATGGGAATTTCAGGAGGAGTTCCCTGATGGTAAGTCCCTTGTTGGTCATTTGTTTCAAAATATGGCTTTCTTCCCCCTCTTCAATTCTTTCTTTTCCAGTTTTCCGGCTCATTTTTTGGGAATTCAATATCTCCAAGAAATGGAGGTTTCATGTTAAAAATGTTAAAAAATGACAGAAAAAAACAAAAAATGTTTTTATTCAGTTTTTGATTAGTTCTAGCAGTTCCTTGCACAAATTGATGGTTAATACTCTTTCAAAATTTTCCTTTGGAGTTTCCGAGTGGCTTTATGACAGTTATATTTGGTTTTTCAGCATTTTTGGTTGGTGTCTTCCTTGGCTTTTTGGCCCTGGTTACAGATATTGGGGTTTACTCTTTTGAGTTGATTTCCTCACTGTTCCTCTTCTTCTCTCCTTCTTTTTGAAGCACCTCTTTGTCTTCTGAGGCTGTCACATATGGACTTCATTTTTATGGGTTTTCTAGTGGAATGTAGTGTCTTTCCACTTTCAGAAATAAAAATGATAGTTTTTTATTATAGTTTTTGATCAAACTAAGATATTTCTTCTTTTTAAGACTATTTTGTAATGATTTCTTATCTTGTTTTATACATCTTTTTATTATCAAATACATAATAGATTTTGGAATTTTTACACATAAGTTATAAGTAAAATCTCAATATTCAATTGCTTTGTGAGGTATTCACTTGAGTATTTTTGTTTTTCATGTTTTATATTAAAAAAAAGGTAAAAATTACTTTTTTATAGTTTTTTATAATAAAAAAATTATACATATCATATTTAATTATTTGAATATTGGATTATTTATCAAGATATCATGTTTTTATACAATTTCATGTCACTTTGAGTGAAATCCTTTTGGAGTAATATTTTCTTGAGATATTTCTTTTTGATTGTTAAAAGATTTCTTTATTCTTTTGAATAATTATTAGCCCCCCTCAGAGCTGAAAATATTTAGTTAATTAAGTATGGGAGCTTGAGCTAAAAACACATTTATATATATCAATTTTTTGGAGCTAGAGTACATGCAAAATCAATCTTTGAACACAGAAATTTTCAAATAAGCTCTATTTTGGTATCTTGCAAACAAGTGAGGTTAGGTCTCAAAATCTAACCTCATTAGCAAGAATTCTTATCCTTAAAGTTAATTACAATTGAAGTAAGAAAATCTTCCACCTCTCAGTTATGTTCCATATTGATATTTTCCTTTTAGTTTTCAATAACTGCCACCCAAAAGACAATCTTCTGAAAATCCATCTAAGAATGATTCAAAATTCTCTGCACATCTGTAAGCCTTAAAGGTATGTTCATATACCCAAAAAACTACAGAATTTTGATTCCTTTCTGATTGAAAATAATACTTTTATTTTCAAATATTCAAATAAAATTTTAAATCCAAAGATAAAAATTATAATGAAAATGTAGAAATAAATTCAAATCAAATTTTAAAAATTCAAAAATACAATCTTACCTGAAATAATCAAGTAAAAAGGAAATTCTATCAAAGTATGTCAAAAAGAAATTTTTTTTTGGAAAAAATTTAATAAAAGTTATTGAATTTTTTTCCAATAAATGAACATATGAAATTTATTCTATAACTAGATTCCTCATCAAGAGTCATGTGGGGTCACCTCTGAGTGAAAATTTTGTAACTCAACTCTAAATAGGCTTGAATCAAGTTTTTGGTATTTTCTGTAGGAAAATATGTGAATACTCAAAAAATCAATTCAATTCACACCACATCTGATTTTAACAATCAAATGTTTTGCTAAAGATGAGTTGAGTTGTGTAGCTTAGAAGCTATGATGAATTGAAGTATTTTCAATTTAACTCTCCTAATGTGTGTGTTTATTACATAAGTAAGCTTAAATTTATGTATGTGGAATTAACAATTGCAGTTGTTTACTGTAATTTTTTCAATCTAATTACATGCTTCAATTTTAATTATAGTAAATGATGAGGACTTGAAGAATAAAATAAAATGGAAAGATTAATTTTTAGGATGAAGGAATCTTGGCTTCAAAGCTGCCAGAATCCCCCAAATTCCTTTCTGAAATGCATGGGATGTCAAAATTCATGCAAAAGATAATCACTTTTGTCTTGTAATTTAGTCAAAGGGTCTGTGACTCAATAGATGATGAGGGTTTGATACCAAAAGGGGAACTTTTAACTGTTGCCAAGAGGGTAAGCCTACCTATAAGCTAAAACAAGCTCAATAAAAACAGTTCTTACTAGTCTTCAAATCTTTTACACAAATTCTGGCGTGTTTCAAAGGCTATAAAGCAATTATTACTATGTCAATGGCTGGTTTAAGAGACTCAAAATTGCTAAAAAAATAGCAGAAATGGCTGAAACCAGCCCTTTTTGGGTTCAAAACAGGGTTTATTGATGCCATAATTGGCCTTTATGTTGTCAATGTGTTTTTCAAGACTGATTATAGTAAGTTTTACTTTTTTAGCAATAGAGTTGGTGGCTAGAAAAGAACTTCTTCTTTGCCCCACTTTTCCTTCTATAAGTATTATAAACACTGTTAAACCAATCAATAAAAGATTTCAGCCGCCTCTTTTAAATCATTTTTAAGCTTCTATCCATGTGTAAAATCATCATAATAATTGCTTGTAACTTTTTATAGTAATTTCACCCTTGAACCACTCCAAAAGTGAGCTGAAGCATCTTTCATGAATATTAGCCTTTCCACTTTGTTTCCAAATTCACTCTGGTCATTTTTGGGCATTTTCTCTCTTTAAAATGGTTTTTAGAGACTCTGTTCTCATATTAATTTCCCACAGTCCTTTTCTCTATTAATTTCAATTGAAATTTCTCTTGAAGAAATTTCTTTTGTAGCCATGAATATTCCTTGTAAAGTATTTTTGGTAAAACATATAGTCTTTATAATATTATTATTTTATACCAAGAAAGTTGAAAAAATTATTTTGGAGCCTTTTCTCTTAAAACTCTTGAAATTTTCTATTTCTAATTAGATTTTAGCTCATACAAATTTATATGACAGTAAATGTATGTTGTTTTCTATCAAAGTTTCATATCCACACCTCAAAGCATCTTAAAAATTGCAATAATTTCCTTATAATAAGCTGGCATAAAGTAAAGAAGAATTTGAAGGCTTGTTTTGGCACTTCTGCAAAGACCCCAGTTGTATTACCATCATCATCAAAGCAAATTAGATGTTAATTTATTGCAAATGAAGTCTAATAGAAGTCTAAAATTTAATTTAAGCTTACACCAAAACATATTTAAGACTGATGGCGCAATTGTAAGAAAAAATATATTTCAGCAAAGAATTTTGATAGCTCCACTGGGGAAGGAGCTACTGATGATGAAAACAAAAAGAGTATTCATAAAATGTCTCAAAGACTGGAAAACCTTTTCCCATGCTATCAGCAAATGGATTATCCTTTTAGTAAGAAATAAAATTTAGCTTCAATTGCCAGTTTTAATCTTCCAAAACTAAGTGTTGAGTATTCAATTTATTATAGTAATTATTTGAATGGCGATGAATTATGTGATTTCTCCTTTATATTTTCAGGGAAGACTCAATATAATTGGTATATTGTTAGCTACAAGATGCACATGCCTCCCAGTCAAACTCAAATTATAATTAAAAGAATGAAAGAGATGCTTATGGGCTAGTAGGAAAGGGTCAAGATAAATTAAATGATCTATTGGATTCCTCTTTTTTATTATTTCTGATATTTTTCTAAGCCTTTTGGGATTTATAAAAATAAAGGCAAGGAGCATACCCATTCAGTCACTTCACATATTGATCCAATCTTTATTATGGATATTACTGATGATGGTTTTAATAAGGAAGTAAAAGTGGAATCATCTTTGAAGCCTGTATTTTCAACTCCCTCTACAAGTAATATCAATAGGGAACAATAAAAGACTTTGAATCGAAAGAGTTCTTCAACAAAAAAAGAATGAAAATCATTCCATACAATCATATGTATCTGTATTAAAGGTTTGTCATTAGGGTTAATAGTAATACTTGTGATATCTGGAAATAGATCTTATCTAAGTTTGTTTTTTGTATATCATGTAATTCAAGTGAGATTGCAAGATTTGAAGACTGGCTTGGGAGAAAAAGAAGTGTAAATAGGAGAATGAGTTTGAAATTAAGCGGCTTGAAAAGGCTGAAATCCAAAAAAATATAAACATCAGTTGGAAGGGGAAAAAAGGGGATGGAATTGAATTTTTAGGATAATGAGTTTAAAATTCAGAGTGCCTTTGATTAGCACAAGCTGAATCTCCAATTTAATTCTCAACATGATCAAAAACACATGAGCTTATCATTCCAATGTTACAATCAAATTGGTCAGAAACAAAACTGGTGTCCATAATTAGTTTAATCAACAATCAGTTATTTGATTAATACAATATCTCACCATGTCTTTATCTTTAATTAATTCCCAATAAAATATATGCAAAGTACTTTTTGGGTGTTACATGATTCACTTCCAATTAAAAACCTGAAATGCTGTGAGCCTTAGAGGTAATTTCATATACCCAAAAGACCACAAATATAAAAAATAACATATTAATATAAATAAAATAAATTTATTTATATTATTAAAATAAAAATCAAAATATAAATATAAAATTATATTAAAAATAAAAAATTAATTACAATTTAAAAATAAAAATACATTAAATTTTGTAAGTATAAAATTACATTTATACTTGAAAAAATTAAGTAAAAATGAAATTTTAACAAAATTGTGAAAAAATAAATAAATTTGGAAAAAAGTTAAATAAAAATTATTATAACTTTTTATCCAATAAATAAATACATAAAATTTATTTCACCATTGGATTCCTCATAAAAAATCAGGTGGGGTCACCTCTGAGTGAAATTCTTGTAACTCAACTCTAAATAAGCTTAAATTAAGTTTTTAGTATTTTCAATACAAAAGTTGAAAATCCTCAAAACCTTAATTCAATTCACACCACATGTGGTGTTAACGATCAATTTTTGTGTTAAAATTGAGGTGTTGTGTTTAGTTTAGAAGTTATGAGGAATTGAAGTATTTTCAATTGAATTCAATTGAAATGTCAAAATGTGCGCATGTATTACATAAGTGAACTTTGATTTACGTATGAGGTGTCAATTATTACTGTATTGTACTGTACAATTGAATTGAATTACATATGTAAATTATAAGTATAATACATGATGAGGAATTAAAGGAAAAATAAATTGGAAAGATTAGATTTGGGGGGGAAAAGGAACTCCAGCTCTAAGGGGGAGCTAGACCCCCAAATTCCTTTCTGACAGGCGTGGGATGTCAAAATTCACGCAAAAGTTCATCACTTTTGGCCTGGAATTGAGTTACAGGGTCTGTGGACTCAATTGATGATGAGGTTTTGATACCAACTGGGGTAGTTTTAGCTGTTGCCAAGAGGGTAAAACTACCCTTAAGATGAAACAGCCATAGTAAAAACAGTTTTAACTGGTTTCTACGCCTCTTACACACATTCTGACGTGTTTTGAAGGCTCTAGGCCTTGTATTGCTATAGTAATGGCTGATTTAAGGGTCTAAAATGGCTAGAAATGGCTAAAAATGGCTTAAACCAGCCCTTTTTGGTCTAAACCAGGGTTCAATGATGCCATAATTGGATTTTTTGTTGTCAGGCTGTTTTTCACGACTGACAAGAGTAAATTTTACTTTTGGAGTAAGAGAATTGATGGCTATAAAAGAATGTCTTCTTTGCCCCACTTTTCTCTTCATGTTAGAATCTTTTCCTTTTATTAATTAGTTTAAACACTGTTAAACCAATCAATCAAATATTCAAACCACCATTTTTAAATCATTTTAATCCTTTTAACCACATGAAAAAATCATTATAATCATTGTTTGTAACTCTTATAATCATTTTTACCCCTGAACCACCCCAAAAGTGAATTAAAGCATCTTTCATCACTGTAAACTTTGTCACTTTGTTTCCAAATTCACTCTGGTCACTTTTGGGCGTGTTTTCTCTTTAATATTCTTTTTAAAGGACTTTTTTCTTTAATTAATTGCTTGCAGTTCTTTGCTCAATTAATTCCAATTTAAATTGCTCTTGAAGAAATTTCTTTTGTAGCCTTAAAATATCTCTTGTAGAGTATTTTTTGGATAAATTTTTATTGTTGGTAAAACAATAAATTTTTATAATATTATTGTTTTATACGAATAAAGTTATAAACAATAAAATGGGCGTGTTTTTTCTCAAAAATAATATTTCATACTATTTTTAACTGAATTTTACCTTATACAAATTTTGAGGACAGGAAAAGTACTTGATTTTTAATCGAATTTTCATATCCACACCTTACAAATGCTTTTTGGAATCCATAGGTTTTTCAATTTCATATTTTATGGAAATTTAAATGGTCTTGAGTGGTGATTTGACTGTTATATAAATAAACTAAAAGATATTAGTGGGGATGAATACTTTAAATACTAAAACAAAACACTAGTTAATCTGACAAACATTGTCAGGTTTTATATTATGGGAATTATAAAAATTGTGAATGTTTTGGAAGCCTGCACAGGAAGTCCCAAACATGTATCATTACTAGTATCAATAGAGATTTTAGTATAATTCATGAGATCCTTGGCCCTCCAAATGATTTGAAATATTCCATTATTTTGAGAAAAATAAACTTCAAAGTTATTATCGGGAAATATAGACTTTCTATTAGATAATTCCTTGGTTTTATTTATATTGAGTGATCCATTTAGTTTATTAGCTTTCATCCACCATCTAGCTGCCATAATTGAAGCACCCATGTATATATGTGGCTTATTGTAAAATTCATTTTTGGTAAATTTTGAAATTTATGTAAAGTATTTATTTGAAGCATCAGGGAAAGTCTTGGAAAAAGATGGAAGTCCATTGTTTTGAAGACTTTGCTGTGCTTTATTAAAGAGTCCAAAGGTTTTATGTTGAAACTTTCTTGAAAGGTGAACTCCCAAAATGGCTAGCATTGGCTCCCAATAGTTCTAATATTGCTCATTGATCCATAAAGTCCACTTGATTCTTTCTTTGTAATTACGTTTTTCCATTCAAGATCCCACATTTAACCTGAGAGTATCTTCTTATTGATGTTTACTGGCTGTAAGTACTTTTTTCTCTTGAAATTATTTCTGTGAAAGGTGATTCCATTTGATTTTATCTTCTGGAGTAATTGGAGAAAATGGTAAGAAATCTATTATGGAAATTGAATTTTTCTTTTGGGCAAAGACAAGGGTTGAATTAGAAGAAATAGGGGTAAATTTATCATCATTCTTAATAAATAGAATCCCCCTTGAAATTCCAAGATTTGTATATTTTTGGATTGATCAATTTCTGAATTGAAAATTTCTTCTTGGAACTTTTGTAAGGGGAAAATCAGATAATTCAGAACTATCCACATTTTTCATCCGAATTATGGGGTTTTTTTGAGTTTGATGGTATTAGTTTATGATTATTACAAGAAAAAGTTATTTCATAAAGGAAATAAGCTTCATATAAGTAAATAAAATTGGAATTAAATATTGGACATATTCTATTCTATGGTGGGCAACACCTATAAGCTGCAACTATTCAGTATATAAAAAATTACTGTTTTCAATTTCATTTTTTTGAAGAAAATGATCAAAACCTAAAACAAAATGATAAGTTAATAAAAACGCCTTCTAGAGGTAATGAGAGTGAGAGCAAGCAAAATCAATACAATTAAAACTTCTTTGTTATGTTTTTTTTCTGAATCAATGAAAAAAATAATAATAATAATTAATTGATAAGACTACCTCCTAGATGTACGGAGAGTGAGATAAAGACAAAGAAATAAAAGAACTTACTTTTTTTCCTTTTGTAAAGAAACTAATAAAAAACTAAAAAAATAGAAAAAATCAATAAAAGTACCTCGCAGATTTATTGAGAGTTAGAGTAATCCAAAAAAAGTCATTTCTTTGGTTTTTTTTCTCAAAAATCATAATAGGAATCAGAAAACATTGAGAAAAAGTTCCTCCTGGAGGCTATAAGAGTGAGACTCATTTTTGGATTTATTTTTCAAAATGAAAATCCAATTCAAAAATCAACAGAAAAAGATCAAAATAAAAATAAAAAACATAAAAAGAAAACATAAAAAGAAAACTCAGCAAGAATGGTTTTAACATGACAGGAGCATAAAACAATCAAAAAATTATCTTGCATTTTTGTTGTTTTTTCAGATGGAAATAATTTACTATATTAAGAAAATTCATTTTTCCAAGCAAAATGATCAACATTCATTATTATAGAAATTCAATTTAAGGAGTCCTTCATTCATTGCTTGAAGCTCTGGTGGATCCTCATTATCATGCAGCTTGAGACATTTGTCATCAATTTGTGCCAACAAATTATGCAATATTATAAAGGTCATAGCGCAATTCACCAAATTTTGAATATCTTCACACCCTTTCATTTGACATTTCATTTTATGTAAACTAGACCAACATCCTTTCAGAATACCAATGGAATTCTCAATAAAGACCCAAGATTGAGAAAGGCAATAGTTGAATTTCCTTTTATCATTGTTTTGGTTTTAATTTACTTTATAATAGGTAATAATATTATTTGAGCTTAAATATTCTGAATTAGCCAGTAAGTATTGACTTTTGGAGAAGTATCGTTCAGGAGTTTGAAAATATTAATATCTTTGCATAATCTTGAGTCATGTACTGATCCTGGAAGACCAACACGTAAGGCCCAAAACCACTTATTCAAATAATAAACAAGCTGAATTAATATGGAGTATCTATCCAAAAAAACAATTGATCATTTTTATATATAAACTTTCATAACATGATGAAGCAAATACTGGTTCTTTCTATCAAAATAAACTTCTTAATCATTGCGTGCCTTGGAAATAATGGAACCAATATTCCATCAATAAGCCTAATGCAACCAGGAAATATTTCTGCTTGCATTACCTGAGATATCTCCCTGTGCTAATCATGATTAAGTAATAAAAGATAAGATTAATGTTCTTTGAATAATACTGAAACTATTCCTTTGGTGTAAAAGATGACAGTTCCCTGACCAATTTCAAACAGTCCCCCAATTCTTCCAACTAAACAACCTTTACCATTGCTACCAAATCAGAAAATTGCTACAGCTAATTGTATACCAATATCACATTTCTTTAAAGTTGTGTTTTTCTGGAAAATGTTTCCAAAACTGATAAGTTGGATCAAGCCTTGGAATCTTTCATATGCTTTTCAGCATAGTTTCTGAAATTTCTGGGATTTTAAGCCTTAAAAATCACTGCCTTGGTAAATGTAAGGTGGTTGATGAAGCTGGAAGCTGGTTAGATATTGTTTTTCATGGAATGAATTGAGTAAGATAATGTCTTCCTACATCCCTTTATCAGTATCAGATTCAAACTCATAATAATATTCAGCTGTCTGTAAATTCGAGAAGGGCTGTTTGCATTGAGCACTGGGGGAATGATAAATTGAGAAGAAGAAACAAATTTTGATTGAAGTGCCAAAAACAATATGGTATTTGGGGAAAAAAATTGAGTTTATTGAGCTCAAAACACCGCAGTTTTTGAGGTTTTATATTGAACAAACTCCCAAAATTGAATGTTGTATTTGTTTTGTGAGAAAAAAGGGTTTTTGATTGTGGCAATCTTCAACTTTAAGGGGGCTTTTAATGAGCTTTTTAATAATAATTATTGCAAATATATGACTGTATAACCTAATCATTACTGATTATTCTGAATTTTATTCAACATGAAAGATGAATTTTGGCTTTAATAGTTCATTTTATTATATTATGATAAGAACAGTCATAGTACTCTTGATTCATAGTGATATTGTAAGGAGTTTCATAGACAAAATTTACATAAACCTTTCTAAGTAAAAGCTATAATCTTTACCTCTTATTTAGAATCTTTATTTTAGAGAACAGAATCATAATTTTGAGTCCTTTAATCAGTCCCTCACAGAGTGATATATAATGGTATTAGCTTCAAGACTGTAGCACCATTATATCAAAATATACCATACCAATACTCTTTGAGTAGATAGAGAAGTTTCTATTTTTTTTAAGCTCTCATATAGCTTCTACAGTGTTTTTTGAGGACCATATAGGAGATTATTTTATCGAAGGGACACTATAATGCCACATAAAAATTAACCCTTTAAACCTTTATCTCCCACAGGTAAAAATTTTATCAATAATTTTCTCTCAAAAAAAGAAAATTAATATTTTGAAGAAAGTAAAAAAGGCTTTCAGACTGCATATGTTTGTAATACTTAAGTAAAGGTAAGTTAAAGCTGTAAATATACTGTCAGTATAACCTATTGCTACAATTTGAGTCAATTTTAGCTCTGTATCTAGAAAAGCAACGAAGCTATTAAGGATCGAATTCTATAATACCACACAAAGTGGTATTGTGGGAGATCAACCAAGACAATTTTATTATGAGGTTTAAGAGCTTACGAATTTATTTCATTCAAATGATTACACAAAACTATGAAATAAATTCCCACACCTTCTGGTAAAAGGTGGTACTGTGGGATACCCTCTCATATAATTTAATTATGAGGCATTAAATCTAATCAAATAATGTTTATATCTTTATTACACTTATATTATTAAGTCAGAGCCATCCTTAGGCTTTATGTACAGAATCAGAAGTATCCCAGATCTTGGAACATTACTTAGCCTTCCATTGGTAGGAATTCTTGGTTTTTCAGCACCAATGATGGTGTTTTTGGTCATTTTGAACCAAAAATTATTCACCAGAATGAAGAAACTTTACTGTTTGAATGTTTAAATAGGTTTTCCTACCCTTTGCACTCTGATTTTAGATAAAGGGAGGCTTCCCCTATTAAATCCCCCAAATAATTTCATTATATTACTCTTATGTGGCTACACTGTCTCACACAGGAGTTACCCTGGGATGATTAAGTATAGAGCTATAATTTTAGTAATTTTTCAATTGTTATGGTAGCTCAACTTATAGTTAGGTCAAAAAGTACTTTTGACAGATTCATGACCACTATTTCATTCTAGTTGAGCACTTCTTAAGCTAATTTCAAGCTGTCTTAAATGCCAAAGTAATTTTTATAGCTTACATTCACCTTTTCATAGCTACCCAATCAGATCAACATCAAAATTTCTATGGAATTTGTTTGGCTCTGTAGGTAACAATTCTTGCATTACCATACCTTGAAATCTTTTAATCTTTCAAAGAACAGAAATTTGTGTTCAATTAATGTCTCCATATACTCTCTTCACACCAAAAACCCTGTATATATTTTCATTCTATCAAAGAATTTTCTATTGAAAGAAAGCTTTTTTTGGTTAATTGAATTTACCAATAATCCAGAATGGAAGAGAATCTTTAGGAACAATTTTTTGTCGGTGAAGAGCCATTATAATCATCTAACTCATCAAGGCTTATCATTCCATTGACAGAGTTTCTTGGTTTTTTTCATATTCCTTTACTTATATTAGCTGCCTCTTATTGGATATGCTTTTATTTAGTATTGAAAATCACACAAGAGACCTGCCAATCAATAAACTATAGTGAAAGTGAGGATTTTCAGCTTTAAAAGTGCGAGTCTTGGGGGTAATTCCATGTACCCAAAAGGCCAAAAAGACAAAATAAGTATTGAATATGATTTACCATATCTTCAAGAAGGATTTCAAATTCAGAAAAAATACATTATTTTTACAAAAAATGATTAAAATAATGAAAAAGTAAAATTGGCATTAATTTTGATAAATTAAGTAAAAAACAAAATTGATTAAGAAACTGGAAGATATAATAAATGCACCATCGATTTTTCTCTCATTCAAGAAAAGATCATTCCCCATCAGAATAAATTATTTGGCTCACCTCTAAGTAAAATTTCTCCAGATCAAATCTAAATACTCTTCAATTATTTTTTCAATATTTGGTGTGCTAAAATAAAAAAATCATCACTATTGAAAATGTTTCACATCATATATGGTCTAAACCACCATTTCTGGTTTGAAAATGAGTTTTTGTGTGTAGCTTTTTGAGCTATTAGATTTTATAGTATCTCCAATCAAACTGTGCACATGTGTTACACAAATGAACTGTAATTCAAATATGATGTGTGTAAATTTATAATTTTCACTTAGCAAATACAATAAAATTATATATTTGCTAGAAGTTTCTCTTACATTTTAATGAATTTAAAAGGAAAGAAACTTGAAAAATTAAATTTGGGGGCTAAAAGGAATCTTGTTTTAAAGGGTTCAAAACTCCCTCAAAATCCTTGTCTCAGGGAAGGGAGTATTGGGATTAATGAAAGATTGTATAAATTTTGTCCTGTATATACTTAACAGGGTCTGTGAATAAATTTAATTTTTGATTTCAATACAAACCAGGTCATTCTTCAAGTATGCTAAGTTGATAAAGCTAGCTTTAATCTAAAACAAACCTCATCAAAACTTTTTTAAATTTTCTAAGATGTCCTTAGGAGTACTTAAAAGTAGGAAAATCTCCTAAAACCATCATTTCTATAGTAATTTCTTGCTTATGGTGCTTCCCTTTCCCCATATTTCATTGTCATGGTGTGATATTCTTTTACTATTCTTAATGAGCTTTACACCAATCAAAATACATCTAAATCACACTTTTAAGATAAATATAAGACTTTAACGCACATGAAGAGAGCTCATTTAAATTATTTTGACCTCTTAACCACCCCAAAAGTGGATTAAAACTATTTTTTATTACTATGAGGTTTGTCACCAAGTTTATATCTTCACTATGGTCATTTTTGGGAATTTTACCTTTTTGAAAGACTTTCAAAGAATATTTTATCAAATTATTTCTTTAAGTACTTTCCTAAGCTGTTTTAAAAGAATTATTGAAAAAGAAATTCTTTTTTAGCCTTGAAAATATCTTGTGGAGTATTTTTGTATACATTATAATTGTTGGTATAAAAAAACTTTCAAAAAAAATAGTTTTTAAAAGGATAATCTTTCTTCTTTTTTCTATGAAAACTCTTTTAATATCTATTATGAGTCAATATTTTCCTGAAAAGGACTTTTAGGAAAGTAAAAGCACTTTATTTCAATCAAATAATTGTATCTAAGCCTTACAGAAAGTCATATATATCTGATTCTGAGATTTTCTCTACTGACAAAAAACAAAACAAACAAATACTTCTGTATTATTTTAATAAATATTTCCAGGAGTCTATTCCTCATGAATCACAAGCCCTGGCTAATCTAATAATTCACTGGAATTTCCTTAAAAATATTTTTTTAAAGATCTTTTGGTTTCCTTAACAACTCTCAATGGATAAATAAAATTGGCATCACAGATAAATATCTGATAGAAAAACACACCAAGATTTACTTTTATCTATAAAGTAAATTTTTTTGAGAATACCTTTATAAAGCATATTATCAAAAGCTCTTAAAATCAATTCCCATTTGCAGGAACTTGAGAAAACAATTTTTTAATAAAAAAGCCGGTAAAGTACCATGAAATACATATGTATTTCCTCAAAGTCATTAAATTCATATTTTTGACAAAATTTCAGAAGAGAAAAAAAATTCATTAAAAAAAACATATCCATTAAATTGAAACTCCAATTTTGTATTCTACTTCAATAATGAGAAAAAAACTCAAATATTCTTTAGGAGATAATTTTAAAGAAGCTAAGTAAACATTTACACATTAAGAATGATCAAATTAGCTCAATTATGAAAGGAATATATAAAGAATTAATTTTTTGGTGTGGAACTCCTAAATTGAAAATATATGTGTTATAAAAAGTTTATGCTTTGTGAGAAATCTTCATTTATTTTTCTGTGAATTTTAAGTAAATATTCTCCCATATCACATTTACCCCTCTTTCATGTAATAATTAAATCTCTGGTGGGTCTTTTCCATCATACAAGAATAGAAATTTATAGCCAATTCAGGAATCTTTATTATTAAATATCATGCAAATAGTAATCCAATTTACCTATTTTTGATAATATTTTGGAACTTTTTTGGATTTAATCCCTTTCGATTTTTATCAAAACATTTTGGGAAGCTCAATAGCCTCCTTTAAAAAAGAAATATGATTTAGCCAGTTAAATTTTCAAGCTTTTTTCAATAATTTCCTTGCGTTATGTTACATTTATAGGAAACAATGGTAATGTTTTAGTTTGAGTATGCTGAGTCAAAAATCAAATATTTATTTGTAACAGGAATTTCTTTGGTTCTTTCATAAATATTTATATTCTTATAAGGTCTTTATCAATGGACTGAGCCTTAAATATCAACATGTAGGGCATTAAAGCATTTTCAAACATCAAAAGAAAGCTTAATATAAGCCAGATAACTATATCAACATAGTATCTTAAAATTAGTATATAAATCCACAAGAATGAATGTAACACTTTTTTTTGAGAAAAATGAGTCTCAGAATCTTTAGGTTCCTTTTCAAAAAATGTAATTAAGCTCAAATCAATAAAAGCAATGAAACCAGGAGACAATTCTGATTCCATTATTTGTTATAATTCCATCTTTTTTATCCCAATATGGTTATTTCATATATATGGATTTTTGCTTTCAAAGTGCTGGAGAAGCCCTCTGAGTATAAATTAACAATTTTCTTTGGACAATCCTGAAAATAATACCAATACTTGCAATTTAAGACCCACATATGTTACTAACTAGTTTCAAAAGTCCCACTAACAATTTCATATTGATATCATATTGGTTTATTTTTTAAAATTTGAGAATTTTCTGGGACTATTATCAGATCTTTAAAACAGGAAATGAGCTCATACATAGCTATCAAAATATTTGAAATATGTAGGCTTTCCAAATCGCTTGCTTGATAAATACAAGGGTTATATTAAATTTATGTACTTTTACATAGCTTTTTCATCCAGACGAGTTATTGATAAAATTAATTATTCAATTTTATCATCAGAATAAAGCTCCATTCAGTATGATATCATTCTAAAATTGAGTCAAAAATATCTCTCTTGACTTCTGTGCTTTAGATTATACTGTAGTTTCAATTTTAAAAGAGTGGAAGAAGTACCTATTTGAGCTGAAAAAAATACAAGTAAAAGTATAAATTTTGTCTGGATATATGCAAAATAAATGTTTGGCTTCAAAAATAAAATTCTTTAATTATAAAATACTAAAGATTTTGACTGATACATAGTATTTCATCAATTATTGAAGTTAAATGTAGTATTTGAGGTGAAAGAAATAAAGCATTTTTTGTTATGGTATTTATCAACTTTTAGGGAGCTGAATATTTAGATATATTTTTTTATAAGATACATTTCAAAATTTATAATAATTGATTATTATGAATATTATTATGGAATCATTGCAAATTAAAAAATTATTTTATTTTTTAAAGTTTATATATATAATTCAATTGTTCAATTTTCTTCTCTCAAAATAAAAAAGATAATGATTTAATTCTAATCAATATTAAATAAAATGATGCTTTTTTGTTTGTTTTGTAAAAACTAATAGTTAACTAGAAATACCTCATTACTTTCGAATTAATAAGAGAAAAGTTTAATTGTAAACTAATGTTTTTGATTAAATTTCATTATTATTCTTTGTTTTTTGTGGTTTAATCAACAGAAAATTATTTACGAAAGGGTGAAATCCATAATCTACACAGATTATTACTATATAGTGAATGTTCAGAGGTTTTCTTCCCAAATTATGAAGATTTTGTGTATAGATTTTAATAGTTTTGTCTGAATTATGTTATTTTAATTCCCATTTTTACTTCAATAAAAACAATAACAAATGAAATTATTATTAATTTAAATCTATTATAATTCTCATCATTAGAAGTTTGTTCAAGAAATAAAAAGTTTAAATCATATTATTATTATTATTTTGAGGAGAAAAAAAAGGAATCAGAAGTGAAATAAATTAAAAACCATTAAAAATTTCCTTTTTTAACCTAAGATATGTTTGAAAAAATTATAAGAAATTTTATTTCAATTTTGACTCTTTTCATTTTTTATTTTTTATTTCTTTAATTAATTTAGTTTAATGTTTTGTTAGACAAAATTCCATTAAATTATTAAAAGAAATAATATAGGAAAAAAGAGGAAAACCCTATAATATTATCTTTTTTATGAAATTCTAATCAAATTATTTTTTTCCAAGTATTCAATTAAAAAAAGTATTAAAATGATATATCATATATCACAATAATGATATTTTCTGTAAGCTATTTTAAATAAAAATTCATTAATTTATTAATTTATAAACTAAATGATGTTGAGAAAGTCTAAGAAACATACCATCATCTATCTATTTCTATATATATGGTGTTTAATCTGAGTTTGGGAAGATAATAAAATGAATACATACTATATTCAACTCCTCTGAAAACACATCATGGTAGTTTATCAAGCTTACTTTGTCTCATTCACAAATAACAATTCATCTTTTCATATTTACTGTGGCTTATTGAAATTAATGCCTCTAAAATTCTTCAAGTTATTATTTTCACTCTGGGATTTACATTCAGCATAGAAACCTTTTTTAAATGAATTCTTTTTCTAACTATAATAAGTTTCATAATTTCAAAACATAAGAAAAACCAAGAATTTTTCAAGAGGTCACCCCTTATTGTTTGCATCTTGAGACAATTGTAATAGCTCTTACAAGTGATTATAAAAAATTTTAATTTCATTTGTGGTAATGGAGTTCTGGATTACCTTTTATATTTCAAAAATTAATTTGAAACATTTTTTGAGTTGTTTCATACATAGATTTTGATTGAATAAAAATCAATTCAATTGGATTTAGTAATGGTGATTATGGAGAAAAGAATTCAATATCAATTCCTTTTTTTATTTAAGACTTCCTTACACCTCATAAACCTAGTTTACCTTATGTACTGGGGAAATATTGAATATTATAATGCCATTTTTTGGTATCTCTTATTGAAGACTGGATAAGAATATGGAAAATTCATTTTCTCCAACCCCATGAACCATTAGTCCAAAAACAGGTGGTTTACCTAAAATGGACTGATTAAGTATATTTTCTACTCAATATGATAGCAAAAGAGATACTGATATTTCTGAGAATACCCATGGCTGCTTCCCAAATTAAAATAGAATCCTGCCTCATTAACAAGTAATGCCTTTTAGTCCAGATCCTTATCACATAAGTTAACAAAGTTTTCCCATTGTATCAACAATGCTTCTTTGTTTCACAATTTATTTATGTTATTCAGTTTATTTCAATTTATATCCATTTACTTCAAGAGATTAATAATGTATTTTAATGTGATAGCAATTCTATATATTTCTTGAAAAAAATTATTCATATCCTCAAGTATTGAGGTTACTTTGTCTTCAATTAAATACAGAATTTCTGCCCTCATCTCATCATTAATTTTCCCCTGCCTCTTTTTTTTAGTTCTTTAGAATATTTTTATCTCATTGTAGTATTTGATAAGTATTTCAGGGTGAAATTTTGAAGTTTTATTCTGCCAACATTTGGCTCATACCCTGATCAATGGCATTTGAGTGCAAGAACGTTTTCACATTTGATCTCATTATTTATTTTGGTTTTAGATGCTTATGAGCTAGATTATCACTTATGGATTTCCTCTTCTTCTCAATACTTGATTTGGCTTTTTTAATCATCCATGTTTTATATATCTCTTGATAAGTTTGATTTAGCTGAAGGGCTAGCTCCTGATATTTGGTCTCCTTTTCTATTGAAGGTATTTCTTTTGACTCAGACACTTTGAATTAAAAATGAAAAATTCATAATAAAAGTCTAATAGGATAAGATGAGTAATTAATTTCTTAAATTAGCTCAAAGCCCAACAAGTCCTATATGAAAACAATATTCTTTAAAACAATCTCTTGAAAGTAGACTAAACTAAGTTTAGAAGTGATCAAGTGTGAGCCTTGAGGTATATTTTACATACCCAAATAGGCCACAATTATCTTAAAAAGAAATTTTGAATTATGCAAAACTCATAAGTCAGGCATATATCCAAAATTCATCATTTCCAATTTCAGAAAAGATGAATAACTTTTTATTGAGTAAGTAAATCCATGGATTTAAGACCAGATTTGGATTCTACACAAAACTTCACCTAGGGTAGCTCCATAGAGTGAATAAGTTCAATTTAAGTATTTGAGTGGTAAAATGGAAAATACTTCAATACCACATCATTAATACCACATAAAAGATCCGTGAAAAGTTTTGTTTTTCTTGATTTTTAGCCAAAATAATGGGAAAGTGAGAAATCCCATGTTACATATACACTAAGAATAGTGTTATGCATGTTTTGAGCACTTAATATCATGGTATTCCTATATGGACTTTTGGTACACCCATAGTGGATATCTCACTTTAAGCTTAAATTACTATTTTGACGTAAAAAATAAGCAAGGGGGACAAAAGACATCAAAGAGAGCCAGGGTACCCAACTTCTGAGGCCTCAGAGGCGTGGATAGCTCCAGAGCATGGATCCATGGCTCATCTTGGCCCAATTGGTAAACTAAAACTTTTTGGGAACTTGGTTACCAAGTTACACTTACTGTAATCACAAGAAAAATAGCAAATAACCTGCTATTTTGACGTGCCAAGGAGGTAATGAGCTACTTAGACTCCTGTAACCACGTCAATTCTTGATGACTTTCCATGACTAGACCCTAAAAGAGTAATTAAAACCCTTTTGGGATCCATATTCATTGATTTACCTCATAGCAACCAGCAAAATACTGCTATTTGCAATTCTACGTAGAAATGAGGTAAAAACTTCAAAAATTCATTAAAAATACAATTCTTAATGAATCTTCCTGAAACTTTCAGGACCAATGAAGAACTGTATTATCTATGGTACAACCAAAAAGAATTATGGCTTTACTAGTAAAATTAAAAGTTTTACTTACAGTCCATTTTTGACCATTCTACGTGAAACACTGAATCTCCAAAAATTCACAGTAATTACTACCTGTGATGAAATTGGCAATAACATTGATAACTTTGAGAAATCAATGATTATTTTAGAATAAAAAAATATTTACAGATGTTACTCCTTTTATTCTTAACCATATTGGGGTTGGTAGTCACGTAAAAGCATTAATTAAGTAATTATGATAATCTTACGTGACAACAGATGATGCAATCATTAATCCAAAAAGTTTTATTGTTTTCTCACTCACTGGTTTTTCAGTTTGCTCCATGGCACGCCTCTGTGAGCTGTTGTAGACTTAAAAGAAGCCTCTTCTTGCTGTTTTTCCGTATCATCATCTTATTAAATCATTTATATCAATATTACCAACAAGTAAGTATTAGTTAGAACTTTTCTTAAGTGTTTTATTCTTTCAGAATCAATCAGAAAGACGTGAAATCATAGAAATCAACTATATATTGTTGTAATACCTTTATAAATTCATTTTGATCCCTTAAATCCACAATTCTACGTCAAATTTCTCTACTTATATCTATCAATAAGTTCTTTGGAGTATTAGTGAGTCATTTATCTTTAATTCTTAAAGTTTTTCTCTAGTAATAGTTTTCTTCAAGAATTATCTTTATAATTATTCTTGTAAAAGATAATTATATATTAAAATAATTTTATTATTTTAATAAAAGAAGTTTTTATTATTAAATTCTTCTTGTAATTGATTCTAGTAGACAATTACTGCTCACTGTTATAATCACTAGTAGTGTATAACACGTGAAAGAAATAATTTTATAATTATTTGATTGTGGTTATAATGATTTTTATTATTATATTTCATAAGAACAGACATAGTACTGTTGATTAATAGTAATAT
Source organism: Austropuccinia psidii (assembly GCA_023105745.1). Lineage (NCBI taxonomy): Eukaryota > Fungi > Basidiomycota > Pucciniomycetes > Pucciniales > Sphaerophragmiaceae > Austropuccinia > Austropuccinia psidii. The sequence continues at coordinate 42,228,121 of JALGQZ010000003.1, forward strand.
TATCATCAGTTTCATAGTCACATCTTACATTTGGGGGCCTGGCTGTGTTTTTTGAACCTTGTACCCTTAATTAATATATTTTTAAGCTCTAAAATATATTAATTTAATTAATTTTTTTTCTTTCAATTTGGAGTTAAAATATTTTTATTTTTGAAATTGTTTTAAAATCTTTTTCATTGAGGAATTTGGTTTAATTTTATATTGTTTTTACACGTGGCTTTTTCACATCCAAAAAACTTATAAAATTATTCTTTGAGTTACTCTGAATTAATTTTCATTCAAAATCTTAAATTTTAATTTTTTTTCTTTAAAAAGAATAATTTTTTAATATTAAAAAATATAAAACTTATAAAAAAAATTTTAAAAATATTTTAAAAAGTATAAAAAATAATTTTTTCTCTTTTATAATTTCTTTTAGTGTCTTTAATCAGATACTGTGCAGCTGGCAACAGACTCAGTAAAAGATATATCACTAGTCCAGAATCTTCAGAAGCAGAATCTGAAGACAGTATTGAGGTGCAGATTTCTAAAAGAGGCACCTTATTCAACTCAGAAAAAGCTAAATTACCACCAAAAGGTGTGTATTTTATCTTATATTTTCACCTTTTATCTTTAAATTGACGTGAAAATGGTGCATACCAGAAATGGAAGCAACTATTCAGTCCAACCAGATGGATGTGGACAAGGAAGAGGCAAGACCAAATCCAGAAGTGCCAAATCTTCCACAAGAAAGACACATCTGGAGGATGCCAGAGTTGCCCCCCATTCCCCAAGGTCTGTACCAACAGATTTTGACGTGAATTCTGAGCCTGAACTGATTTATGGTAATATTTCCAGGGCTGAACCACTTTCAGGTGGCAGCAATAGAAATATATCAATGCCAGTACAAAAACTGGTTCAGAGCAGCCAAGGAAGAGGAGTGGGAAATCTGCCCAAGCCTTTGGCAGGGGGCCATGAACTCTTACTTACACATCAAGAGCTTTCTGGGTCAGGAGAAGACCATAGAACTCTTAGGAGGTTGGAGCCCCCTGTCTTGCAAAGACAAGGTAAAAAAGATAAATAATTGGTTGAAGAACCAAAGTCTTTTATCCATAGACCAGAAGAAAGAGTTGGAAATGACTCCAGCTTTGGAGACAGAGGCACCAGTGGCATCTACCAGCTCCAAACCAGCTCCAGAAGCATCCAAGGACAAGCCCAAAGGACCTCAAAAGAAACAGAGAGGTCCCAAGAACCATCAAGGCAAGGGCAAAGGCAAAGCCAATTGGCACAGACCTTACCCACAAGGGTACAGGATCCCCAAATTGGAGCCTTCAGCCGTGGACAGTGTCTTCAATATGGCCAGAACTCTTATGGAATTCACAGCCAAGGAGCAGGAAAGGATGAACAGGACTTTTCCACGCAAATAAATGATGTACATAGAAGTATTAGTGTAGAAATTGGCAAACTTGAGTCAAAGTTGAAGCAAATTACATTAGACATCAATGATTTAAAGAAAAATGACAAGCAACATTCTGATTGGCATCAATTGACAAATGTCACCCTTGAGTCAATTAGCAATGCTTGTGAAAGAATTGAGAACCAATGTCAAAATCATGACACAGAGGATCCTTCCATTTTTAAAGTAAATGATAGACTTAAAACTCTTGAAGACCATGTCTTACAAATAGTTAAGAACACCAATCAATTTGCTATACATTTAGCAAAAAGTGACAGTGAGAGGCAGAAATTGAAGAATGATATAATTGCAAGTGTGGAGCAAATTCATAAGAATCATGAACCACATATGCCAAGACATTCTACACCCTTGACTGAAGAAAAACCTTCTGTCAAAGAAAGTTTGACTCCATTCTTAGGAGAAAATGCCTACTCTGCAAGAGATATTCCCAAAATAGAAGAATGGCCAACATTCTCTGGTGAAGGAGAATACAACCATATTGAATTCATCAGGACTATTGATATGTTGCAAGAAGACTTCAATATACCTGATGAAATCATAGTGGGAAATTACACTGTTTGTTTACCAGAACTGCAAAGAAATGGTATTACAAAATGAGGATTGATCATGGTAAACATGATTGGTCTTGGTGGAAATCTGAAGTGATTACCAAATGGGCTAATAATTCTTGGAGGTTTAAAATGGAAAATGCTTTTGAAAGTGCCATTTTTAACTCAGAAAAAGACAAACCACTTACTTGGTTCTTCAAACAAAAAGACAGATTATCTGCTTTACAACCAGATATGTCTGACACTATGATTAATATGAAAATATTAAGAAAGTGTGGAGGAGAACTGGAACATGCTATCAAAAGCAGATGTGTGGAACCATGTTCAACAGAGGACTACATTAATGCTATGGAAGATATCATTACCAGGACAAGAATTGGTAAGACTTGGGTTAAAAACCCAATAAAGTCCAAAATAGTCTCAAAGATTCCTAGAGAAGAAAGAAGACCAGAAAGACCTGTCTTGAAGTGTCATAAATGTGGGAGTACTTCACATTTAGCCAACACTTGCCCTAAGAAGACAAAAATCAATGAAGTTCAAGTCATTGAAGAAATTCAGTGTACTGAGGAGAAAGAAGAGTCTGATCAAGATTCTGAAGTCTCTGAAGATACACCAGTGGAGGACTATCCCATTGAAAACATTTCAGCTTTCTTTGAGGTCACAGAAGTCCATACCCACTTGCCACAGTACAGTGAGGATTTCTGCAACCTGATCAATATCCAAGATGCCAGAATTTGTAAAACAAAACCTGCTAGAGGAAAGGGTTATACTGCTGGAGCATCCTGTATCACATCAGTTCTGATGAGTGATATTGAAGCCAAAGTAAATTTGGATACAGGGGCATTTTGCACTTGTGTTGGCAAAGATTATCTCCAAATTATACTTCCTGAATGGAAAAACCATCTATTACCAATAGAAGGTGTACAATTCAGTAGTGCCAGTAACAATATGTACCCCTTGGGCATATTGGACACTAATATTGTTTTCTCACATCCAGCAGGAAGTGTAAGAATGAAGACTGAGATTGTAGTAATGGATAATTGCACATCTCAGCACATCATTCTTGGAAATGATTACTTAAATATTTATGGTATTGATATAAATAACCATAAGGACAGATATTTCACAATTGGAGATAACAAAAGACAAAAATTTGCTTTCTCCAATATGCCAAAACAGATATCTGTAGTATCTTCTGTCAAAGATACTTACAAAGAGGAATTTGTGTCTAAACAACTTGTTGAAGCACAAATTAATCCATCATTGTCACCAAAGATGAGGAATGAACTTATTGATGTATTATATACATACAATAATGCATTTGCATCTGATAATGAACCATTAGGCGCTATCAGGGGACATGAAATTGATATTACTCTTAATATTGATAGACCATATCCTCCAGTACTTAGAAGACCAGCTTATCCAGCCAGTCCCAGAGCTAGAGAGGCCTTGGAAAAACATATCCAAGAGTTGATCCAACTTGGTGTGCTAAGGAAAGTAGGTCATAATGAGGAAGTTGAAGTGACAACACCTGTTATTATTGCATGGCATAATGATAAGTCAAGAATGGTTGGAGATTTTAGAGCTTTGAATACCTACACAGTTCCAGATAGGTATCCAATCCCTAGAATTCAAGAAACCTTGACTCAATTGTCTAAAGCCAAGTATATAACATCAATGGATGCATTGAAAGGCTTTCATCAAAATGTTTTGACACCCAAAGCTAAGAAATTACTTAGAATTATCACACACTGTGGCATTTTTGAGTATCTTAGAATGCCATTTGGCGTTAAAAATGCTCCATCTCATTATCAAAGAATGATGAATACCATCTTCCCCACAGAATTGTCTGAAGGATGGCTTATCATTTATATTGATGATATTATTATATGTTCTGACTCATGGTCTTTGCACCTTGAAAGACTTGCAAGAGTACTTCATAAAGTTGCAGAAGTGAACATGAAAATTTCACTTAAGAAATGCAGCTTTGGTTTTGAAGAACTCAAAGCATTAGGACATGTTGTTTCTGGTTTGAGCTTGGGTATTGACAAGAATAAAGTAGCAGCAGTGTTACTTAAACCAATACCCCAGAATAAAAAAGAAATGATGTCTTTTCTTGGATTTGCTAGTTACTATAGGCAACACTTGAAAGATTTTGCAATTCTAGCCAAGTCACTTTATAGAATCTGTGATCAACAGACTGTATTTGAAATGACACAGGAAAGAATTAGAGCTTATGAGAAGATAAAGAAAGCCCTTACAGAAGCACCTTTACTCCTCATGCCTGACTGGAATATTCCTTTTAAATTGTACATTGATGCATGTGGAGATGGATTAGGGGCAGCCCTACACCAAGTCCAAATTATTGATGACAAACCTACAGAAAGACCAGTTTGTTATATCTCAAGACAAATCAAACCAACAGAAGCCAGATATGGTGCAAGCCAAATGGAGTGCTTATGTTTGGTATGGGCACTTGAGAAATTACACTATTACCTTGATGGCAGTGTTTTTGAAGTGATAACTGACTGTAATGCCGTGAAATCACTTCTTAATATGAAAACTCCCAACAGACATATGTTGAGATGGCAAATAGCCATTCAAGAATATAGAGGAAACATGACTATAGTTCATAAAGCAGGAAACATTCACAAAAATGCTGATGGACTTAGTAGATGGGCTTTGGCCAACACTCCTGATAACCCAGCTTATGTACCTTTGGAAGCTGAACCACAGATTCCAATTGAAGGAATTAACATAACTGATATTGGGACTGAATTCTTTGAAGAGGTCAGAGAGTCTTATAAACAAGACAAGAATTGCCATATCTTGACTTCTTTATTGGATAAAGACTGCAAAGACACATCTTTGGTTAATGCACTAGATGAAGTTTGGAAAAATTCCTATTCTGAAGGAAGATTTCACTTGTTTGATGGGATTATTTACCATAGAACAAAACATTCTTGTGTAATGACACTGTGTAGTAGATTGCTCATCAATACCATTCTTCATGAATGCCATGATAGCATTTACTCTGGACACCTATCAGAAGACAGAACACTTGAAAAAGTGAAGAACTGTGCATGGTGGCCATCTTGGAGAAAAGAAACCATTGAATATTGCCATACCTGTGATAGATGCCAAAAAGCAAACAGGAGTACAGGCAAGAAATTTGGATTGATGATCCATATTCAAGAACCAAAATCCCCTTGGGAAGTTGTTCACATGGATTGGGTCACAGCACTTCCTCCAAGTGGTGACAAAGGTTTTAATGCTTGTTTAGTCATTGTAGACAGATATAGCAAAACTCCCATATTCTTACCATGTCATAAAGATGACACTGCTATGGATACAGCTCTTCTTTTATGGAGTAGAGTTATTTCTCATACAGGGTTATTTAAGAATATCATAAGTGACAGAGACCCCAAGTTCACATCTGCACTTTGGACCAATCTTCATAGATTGTTTGGGACTAAGTTATCATTCTCTACAGCATATCACCCTCAAACAGATGGGCTAGCAGAGAGGATGATTCAAACTTTAGAAGACATGATCAGGAGACTTTGTGCTTATGGATTAGAATTTAAAGACTCAGATGGCTTTACCCATGACGGGTGCACTCTGATACCTGCATTAGAATTGGCATACAAGACATCAGTCCATTCTTCCACAGGACAAACTCCTGCTATGTTAGAAAAGGGATGGAATCCAAGACTCCCAGCAGACACACTGAGGAAAGACTTGATTGACATTCATCCTACAGCTTCCAGCTTCAAATTAATGCTTGATAAAGTAAAACACCATGCAAAACAGAGTATGGATGATGCTTTTGATTATGCAAAACAGAAGTGGGACAAGAGTCATAAAGTACCAGACTTCAAAGTAGGGGACTTAGTTCTAGTTTCAACCTTGAATTTTAATAATATCAAAGGCCCAAAGAAACTTAAAGATTCTTATGTAGGACCTTTTGTTATTGTTGCCTTACATGGAACCAATGCAGTTCAAGTGGAATTGAGTGGTGAATTGGAAAATAAACACCCCACATTTCCAGTCAGCTTGATAAAACCTTATCAACCAGCTGATAAAGAATTGTTTCCTTTAAGAAACCCAACTCCTTTAACTGTACCACCTGTGGAACAGAATGAAGACAGAAAGATAAAGAAAGTCATTAAAGAAAGGAGACTTAGGGGTAAAAATCAAAGAGAATATCTTGTCAGATATAGAAATCCAGTACATGAAGATGAATGGATGGCAGAATCAGAAATACCTGACTCAGATAAACTCTTAAGAAGATTTAGACATGAAAGAAGGCCACAAGCCTGAATATGTCTATAAATGTGCTTTAAATTACTTGATCTGAGTAATGTGAAGAGGTTGGACAGTGGACATTAACCCCCTTTGGGGCCTTATTCTTTTATCACTAATAAAATTGTAGTACAATTTTATTTTTTGGTGGGAGGGAATGTGAGCCTTGAGGTATATTTTACATACCCAAATAGGCCACAATTATCTTAAAAAGAAATTTTGAATTATGCAAAACTCATAAGTCATGCATATATCCAAAATTCATCATTTTTAATTTCAGAAAAGATGAATAACTTTTTATTGAGTAAGTAAATCCATGGATTTAAGACCAGATTTGGATTCTACACAAAAATTCACCTAGGGTAGCTCCATAGAGTGAATAAGCTCAATTTAAGTATTTGAGGTGGTAAAATGGAAAATACTTCAATACCACATCATTAATACCACATAAAAGATCCGTGAAAATTTTTGTTTTTCTTGATTTTTAGCCAAAATAATGGGAAAGTGAGAAATCCCATGTTACATATACACTAAGAATAGTGTTATGCATGTTTTGAGCACTTAATATCATGGTATTCTTACATGGACTTTTGGTACACCCATAGTGGATATCTCACTTTAAGCTTAAATTACTATTTTGACGTAAAAATTAGGCAAGGGGGACAAAAGACATCAAAGAGAGCCAGGGTACCCAACTTCTGAGGCCTCAGAGGCGTGGATAGCTCCAGAGCATGGATCCATGGCTCATCTTGGCCCAATTGGTAAACTAAAACTCTTTGGGAACTTGGTTACCAAATTACACCTACTGTAATCATAAGAAAAATAGCAAATAACCTGCTATTTTGACGTGCCAAGGAGGTAATGAGCTACTTAGACTCCTGTAACCACGTCAATTCTTGATGACTTTCCATGACTAGACCCTAAAAGAGTAATTAAACCCTTTTGGGATCCATATTCATTGATTTACCTCATAGCAACCAGCAAAATACTGCTATTTGCAATTCTACGTAGAAATGAGGTAAAAACTTCAAAAATTCATTAAAAATACAATTCTTAATGAATCTTTCTTAAACTTTCAGGACCAATGAAGAACTGTATTATCTATGGTAAAACCAAAAAGAATTATGGTGTTACTAGTAAAATTAAAAGTTTTACCTAAAGTCCATTTTTTGACCATTCTACGTGAAACACTGAATCTTCAAAAATTCACAGTAATTACAACCTGTGATTAAATTGGCAATAACATTGATAACTTTGAGAAATCAATGATTATTTTAGAATAAAAGAAAATTTACAGATGTTACTCCTTTTATTCTTAACCATATTGGGGTTGGTAGTCATGTAAAAGCATCAATTAAGTAATTATGATAATCTTACGTGACAACAGATGATGCAATCATTAATCCAAAAGGGTTTATTGTTTTCTCACTCACTGGTTTTTCAGTTTGCTCCATGGCACGCCTCTGTGAGCTGTTGTTGACTTAAAAGAAGCCTCTTCTTGCTGTTTTTTCCAATAATCATCTTATCAATTTATTAAATCATTATTACCAACAAGTAAGTATTAGTTAAAGCTATTCTTAAGTGTTTTAAATCTTTCAAAATAATCCAGAAAGACGTGAAATCATAGAATCCAACTATATTTTGTTGTAATACTGTTATAAATCCTTTTGATCCCTTAAATCCACAATTCCACGTCAAATTTCTCTACTCTTACCTATCAATAAGTTCTTTGGAGTATTAGTGAGTCATTTATTCTTAATTCTTAAAGTTTTTCTCTAGTAATAGTTTTCTTCAATAATTATCTTTATAATTATTCTTGCAAAAGATAATTATATATCAAAATAATTTTATTATTTTAATAAAGAAGTTTTTATTATTAAATTCTTCTTGTAATTGATTCTTGTAGACAATTACTTGCTCACTGTTAAAATCACTAGTAGTGCTTAACACGTGAAAGAAATAATTTTTAATTATTTAATTGTGGTTATAATAATATTTTATTATTATATTTCATAAGAACAGACATAGTACTGTTGATTAATAGTAATATTATCACCAGTTTCATAGTCACATCTTACAAAACCTTCCTCCAAACCATTAAAATTCCATTTTGTTTCCTTTCCCTCTTTTATTAATCATAATTTTCAACTACTTAATTTGACTTTTACCAACTTTTATTCCCTCTTTTTCATATTTTTCGAGGTTCTTTCCTCATTCCAAATCCCCAAATTCCCCCTTTTTTCCTTTTTTTTGTAAGTTTATACAACTTTTTCCCCAAAAAATTACTTCAACCCCCACTGAATGTGGATTTCAGACCCTTGAGCTTTCTTGAAAGCATGTCCATAACATTTCCAGGATACAAGGTTGTCACAGGGGCTCTTTTAAGTGAAGAGGGCCTGGCACTCAGTAAACTAGGACTTACTTATGGAGGGCTCAATACATGGTAAATTGGAAAATACACTTAAGAGTGTGATAAGATGGAATTAGTAAATAGAGAAATATAAGAAAGCAGAAACAAAAATAATAAGATTAAGACATAAAAGATCCAATCACAAACAAGTCCAAGTCCACTGTTTCAACCTGTCAGAATGGAAAGAGAAGGGTTAATAAGGATATGGCCACCCAACTCATACTGTACAGGCCAAGAAAGAAAATTCAAAGACTAACTTAAAATCAAATAAATGTGATACCCAAAATAAGGATCAGGATATTTATAAAATAATAAATAAAATAAATTAATTAACTGGGGAAAAGTCCCCAGGGGGGAGAAAGAGGGGCTGGTATATGTGAGAATCACCAGCCCTGATCCAGACAGAAAATTTTCATGAGAATGATTGATGATTGAATTGAGTCTGGCCAATACAGGTCCTGTATGGCTGTACGGGATCTGTACAAGAGGTGTGGTGGTATTGAGTGATCATACAGTTTTGGGATGGTGTATCCAAACTGTATTGGGTAATTCCAACCTGTAAAGAAGTTGACAGGCTGTATTGATGAACCAGACTGTATTCATGTTTCAGCAAGGAAGATTTCTGAAACTGAATGCTGATACACAGAGTGTATTTGCTGGTTTGAGGTGTTTGAGTGGGTGTAAGTATGAATACCCTTACCCCTTACTAGTGGTTGTTACAAAGGTATACTGTGTCCAAATTAAGGTCCAATATGACTCACAACCAAATTGAAAAAGTTTACCCTATCCCTCCCTTTACTGTGAATTGAAATTTTAATTCACAACATAAAAGCCTTGAGATGAGAAGATAAATTTAACAAGAACAGAATGTTATATTTCTCAAATCCTCCTTCCCCCCCTTTCAAAAAAACCCCACTATTTTAAAGTTTGATTCAGATTTTTTTTGTATATAAAATTTATACCAATTATCCCACTCATCAGTTATATTTATAAAGTCGGGAGACAGTTAAGTTATCTTATTTCAACAAGTTAAACTAGTAACGATAATCTGAAGTAAAAACAAATGGTAATGAGCTTAAAGTGAACATATTGTAACAATTAATAAGATATAATTATTACCTCGTATCTGATTGTATTAATTAATATATAATAAATTGTTTGGAAATAAGAACTAGATACTATACGACTGGTTGGATTTAAATACATGGTCAATACGGTAAACCTAGTTATTGAGAGTCGATGTAATTTACCTTTAATAACTAAACAGTTGTTGTACAGATATATATATATATATATATATGATTAATTATATGTTTTAAGACTTTAAATGACAAAATAGACAGATGGTGATTCAATTCAATAGCAAACTTCAAGTGCAGTTAAAAGTAGTGGATACTATACCTTATCACAGCAGCAGCGATTCTTCAGCGAGTTAAAAATATATAATCTAAGAGAGAGAGAAATAGATAGATTGAGAAAAAAGGTCGGAACGACGATAGACGATTGGAATAAAAGAATTGTTCTTGATGAAATGGAAAATGCGGAACTGAGAAGAAAAGGTGAGGTTTAAATAGTAAAGGCTTGAGTGAGCGGTCCCTCGATCTTGAGCAGCTGACGTCATATTCTTGGCGATGATTACGTCATTGATGACGTAATTATTTCAACACTCCTTCTTGCTCTGTGAGATGAATTGAGGTCTTGAATTCCTTAAGTTTGTTGATTGTAGTTGGCTTTGTTAGAATATCCACTATCATTTCATTTGTACTTACTTGTGTTACAATCAGCAATTTCTTAGTCACAAGATGTCTGAGATATTGATATCGCACTTCTATGTGCTTTGTGTTTGGGTTGAGACTTGGTTGTTTGGAAATCGTAACTGATCCTGAATTGTCATTGAAGAGGATTGGTTTATTCATCTTGATTCCAATATCCATAACCAGTAAATTTGCAATCCATCTCATTTGCTTTGAGCATACGTTCATTGACACAAATTCAGCTTCCGTAGTTGATTGAGCTACAATTGATTGTTTCTTACTCATCCAGCTTACTGGATTACCAAATACTGTAACAATGGTACCTGATATTGATTTTCGATCCTTTTTGGAATTTGCATAATCTGCATCTGCCCATCCTTGAAGGATAGATTCAGTTCCTTCAGACCTTGTGTATGTGATACCCAGCGTTCAAGTATGTTTGATGTATCTGAGCAAGTGCTTTACAGCCTTCCACTGAATTACCGTGGGGTTTGTTGAACAGCAAGCTAATTGGTTTATGGTGAAAAGGATATTGGGACGAGTATGTTGAGCCAAATAATTTAAAAAACCAATGGCTTGTTGGAAAGAGTGCTTGTCAAATTCGGGACCCTCTTCTTCTACTATATCAGAGAGATTACCATTACAAGGTGTTTTTACACCTCTGCTATCATTCATATCAAATGTGGCAAGAATCTTGAGACAGAAGTCATGTTGAGTTAGAGACACGGATCCATTTTCATGCCATATGAGTTGATAACCTAGATGCTGTGTGGGTTTTTTCTTGACTTTTAGTTTAAATATCTTGCTAAGTCTGGTTGTGAATGCAATGATTTCTGCCTCGTTCTCTCCTACCAAGAAGCCATCGTCGACATGGATGTGGAGAAACATGGTCTTTGCCTTGTTGATGAAGAGTGCTTCATCCGACATGGCGCTGAACATTTCAAGTGAGTTGAGAGCCTTCGTTAGTTTTTCCTTCCACATTCGTGGGGCTTGCTTGGTTCTGTACAGAGATTTATTTAGTCTCCACACCCAGTTTTCCTTCCCTTGAACTTCAAAACCCTTAACCTGAATGACGTACACATCAGCATCCATTTCTCCGTGTAGAAAGGCTGTTTCCACGTCGAATTGGTACACCTTCATGTTCTTGTTAACAAGCAGAGAGATTAATATCTTGAATGTCTCATTTCGTCCTACAGATGACCAGGTATCGAAATAATGAATCAAGTGTTCTTGATGATTTCCTAGAACCACCCAGCGCGCCTTATAGCGATACACTTCGCCGTATTCATTTTTCTTCTTGGTTAATCTCCACATCCCTCCTATGACCTTAGAGTTTCTAGGGTACGGAACAAGCTCACCGGTGTTGTGTTGCATGAGAGAATTAAATTCCTTCTGCATTGCATTGAACCATTCTTGCTGCTCTAGAGGGTCATTGATTGCTTGAGAGTAAGGAATCACATCCATTAGGAAAGTCTCGTTGTTCTTCTTCCTTCTTGATCCCTCTATGATGTTTTTGGTAGATATGGAGCTTGACACATCCTTAGAGGCCTTTTTGTAATAAGGAACGTATTGCCAAGTCTTCTTTGGATCTGGAGCTTCATCAACTACTACCTGTGGTACATTATCAGATGTATTTTCCAATACCTCCATTTGGTCCATTGACGATGAGACATTGCTGGAAGAGTAAGTTGAATGGTTTCTGATGGTAGGGACTGAGTTGGTTTACGAACTTTTGCTGGTTTATCACTGATAGATGGAATGTAGTCACGACTGATTTTGATTTTTCCATTGTTGATGTTTAGAAACTTCATCGAGTCTGAATAGCATTCAAAAGTCAAAGCACGAAGTGGAGAACTTCCACCAGTGATTTTTGAGTCAGGAAATTTGTTTTTGACATTTACTCTGGCTCCGAAACTGATCAACTGTGAGAAATCTAGACGTGGCTCTATTGACGAGTTGTGATTTATGAGACAGTTTGCTGGGGTAATCATATTCAGGAACCGATGTGGAGTGTTGTTCAGTAGCAATGAAGCATGGGAGGCAGCTTGATCCCAGTAGTTGACTGGAATGTTTGATTGATTCAGTAGACACCTGATTTTAGAGAGCAGTGACCTATTAAATCGTTCTGCTACTCCATTGGTTTGAGGTGAATAGGGGGCTCCTTGTTCAATAGATACTCCTTCTTGCTTCAGCGTGAGAAGGAGAGAGTTGGAGGTAAACTCACCTCCTTGATCTGAGTGGAGAAAAGCGGGAACCCTGTTCAGCTTGTTTCTGATTTCATTAATTAATGAGATTATTTCCCTGCCAGCCTGATCTTTGGATTTTAGAAAGACTATTCTGTTGAATCTGCTAAAGTCATCTACTAAGGCTAGTATATAGCGATATCCCTTTTTAGATGGGACATTTATTTCAAGAATATCAGTGTGAAGTTTATAAAACGGTGAAGGAGTAGTTGGAAGGGATTTGTTATGAGGGTGTCGTTCAAGTTTAGAGACGCGACATACTTCACAGTTTTTGCTTGAAATAAATGATTGATTGACATTGTTTTTCTTGAGAATGTGTCTTAAATATTCATCACTCGGGTGTCCATACAGAGAGTGCCAATCTTTAGTGGCTCTTGGGCTTGAATACCATGCAACATTGATAGGACTTCGGGTGGAGTACAGATTACCATCTCGTTGAAATGTAGCAACAATTGAGTTATTGCGTTTGATTAAGAAAACATCATTCTTGTAGATGGGTTTTAGTCCATGATCAATGAGTTGGGACACTGATATCAAGTTCACCGGTCCCTGTGGAGCATAAGATACTGGAAAAATATCGAACCCGAAGAAATTCAAGGTGCCGTGATGAGTGATTTGAACATTACTCCCAAAGGTTTTAACAGAAATATTTCGAGGTGTTGGGTCTTTAAGGAGTGACAGATTATTGACAACCGATTGTCCACATCCACTGTCAAGATAGATTTTCTGAGATCTGTCTCGGTGATCAGTGATAAATCCTTCGACAGGCAAGTAGTACGCATCTGATTCAGAATTATCTTGTGGATCGATTGTTTCTTCAGGACTTGACACAGCATGTGCTGGTTGATTTCCTTTAGGCGTAGTCGGATGATTAGATAATATCAGCTTCTCAAGTCGTTCCATTCGCTGAGAGAGTGACGGGTTTCTTTCATTGCTAGTAGGTTTAAAGTCTGCTTTTTTCTTTTTATTCCTTCTCTTCCCTCTTGGCTGATTTTCATGTGCTTTAGGACCCTTTTTGTCATCTTCTTTGCTGGTTGATGGCTTATTGAAGAGAACTTCTTCACTGTGATTCTGACGTCTTACGTGTTCTAAAGACACTCGTTTTGTAACTGTGATGACATCAAACGGTTTTGAGTCATAAAGAGTTTGAATCAGTCCAGTGAGTTCCTTGTCTTTGTTGAGACTACAAAGGAAGAACGCTGCTGCCATGCTTGGTGGCAGATCCATCTTGAAATCCGTATTGTAAGTAATAGATTTGTATGCTGCATAGAGTCTAAGGAATAAATCGGTGTGACTTTCAAGTGATAGTCCTGGTTCGTATTGCAGTGATATCAATCGAAACAGGGCTTCACAAGTGGTAATGATTGAGTTTCTTCCGCATGCATCGCCTAGTGCTTCCCAGGCATCAAAAAATGATTCTTGATGCTCGAGTAACACTCCTGGAAGGTCATCGCATACCGATGTCCATAACATGGCTAGAGCTGCACTATTTTTACGTTCGTATTTGAAGGTAATTTTGGAAGCATCGGAAAGTGGATGCAGTAGTTCTTGATAGCCACAGCCTTTAAGATAATTCTTCATCTGACAACTCCACTGTACCCAGTTTGATCTGTCCAGTTGAATGATTCTGGTCTTGATTCGATTTTCGTCGGCAGATTCATCATTTTCTGGGTGATGAACCATTTCGGTAAGTGGCAGAGGTGTTGTCATTTCCAAACAAGATTGATACTTGTTTCGATTCTAGTTCTTGTGTGAATTAAGAATAACTAACTCTCACTACCATAAATTCGGGAGACAGTTAAGTTATCTTATTTCAACAAGTTAAACTAGTAACGATAATCTGAAGTAAAAACAAATGGTAATGAGCTTAAAGTGAACATATTGTAACAATTAATAAGATATAATTATTACCTTGTATCTGATTGTATTAATTAATATATAATAAATTGTTTGGAAATAAGAACTAGATACTATATGACTGGTTGGATTTAAATACATGGTCAATACGGTAAACCTAGTTATTGAGAGTCGATGTAATTTACCTTTAATAACTAAACAGTTGTTGTACAGATATATATATATATATATATATATTATTAATTATATGTTCTAAGACTTTAAATGACAAAATAAACAGATGTTGATTCAATTCAATAGCGAACTTCAAGTGCAGTTAAAAGTAGTGGATACTATACCTTATCACAGCAGCAGCAATTCTTCAGCGAGTTACAAATATATAATCTAAGAGAGAGAGAAATAGATAGATTGAGAAAAAAGGTTGGAACGACAATAGACGATTGGAATAAAAGAATTGTTCTTGATGAAATGGAAAATGCGGAACTGAGAAGAAAAGGTGAGGTTTAAATAGTAAAGGCTTGAGTGAGCGGTCCCTCGATCTTGAGCAGCTGACGTCATATTCTTGGCGATGATTACGTCATTGATGACGTAATTATTTCAACAATTTATTGCTTAAATTCCACCTCAATCAAATTTCTTTTTATGAAAATATTACACTTTTTTTTTACTTAAAAATAATAATAGTACAAATATGAAAAAAAAAATCACTTTTTTCACTCTTGAAAAGATAAAAAAAATCTATAAAAAAACTTTTTTTAATTGAGACTTAACTTTTCTCAATCAAAGAAAAAAAAAATATATTACAATTATTATAAAATTTCTAGTTTTTTAATTTTCAAAAAAAAAAAAAAATTGAAACTTTTTTTTTTTTTGAGGATTTTAATATTTTATTCCAAATTAAGAAAAAAAAAATATGGTCAACAAAAAAGAAAATAATGATAATAATAATAATAATTCCTCAAAATTAAACCTAAGGAATATTTTTTCA